>JAODKN010000063.1:27372403-27382468 GCA_026774425.1 Petrocephalus zakoni
CTGCCCCCCCCATCGTCCCTCCTCAAAAACCAAAGGTGCCAGCAAATTAGATTCATCTCTCGCTGCCGCCTCCTGCTGCCCGCCGTCCGCTAGCCCCTGCCATGGCTGCCGCGCTCTGATTGCCTCGCCCAGCTGTCTCGGCTTGCCGGCGGCACCACTGCCTTCGAACGCAAACCTGCCGGGACTCATCCGGGGCCCCCGGGGTGATTCCAAGTCCATCTAGACTCGCCGAATCCGCACCGGTGACATATCGATGGCGAGCTCTCCATCGGTTCCCTGCCACGTCCCCCTGGCAATTAAAAGGAGATGCGCGTCACATGTGGCTGTACAGGCACGTTGGCGCGGTTTGTTTCGAGAAATGGAATTATGAGCTGAGGGGGGGCCATTTCCAGCTGCCCGCGTCAACGCCGCTAAATTAGAGGGAAAGGCAGCATGGCATGCTTAGGGAAGGCGGCCTCTTTCCAGGGGGTGGCTCCTCCCTCAGGTGCCTTTGTGTGATGGCCGCCCTGTCTCTCTGCGGCTGGGCTGCCGCGCCAGGGTCTGGAACGGGAAGCCGCAGCGTGACCGACAAATGCCAGGGCGCTCCGTACTCTCTCCGCAGGATTTCCTCGCCTGTGCCACCGACGTTCCCTTTGTGTCTAAATTTGGAGGCACTTTAGCATAGAAAAACAGCCCCAGCCTTTAATCAACTTAATGAAATGGAGTCTATTTTGATCAACCAGCCAAAACAAAATGTTTTTAAATGGAGTCATTTCTATGGTCTACTTATTTATATATTTCTGGATGAGTGACTGGGAAGCAAAAATCACTTAAAATAGCAAATTATTTAATCCTTAACCCATTTTTTAAGTGATTATGTTTACGTAGGTTTATGTATACAGCACTATAAGGCTATTTATATCAGCTATATAAGCAAATAAACTGTCATTGTTTACAATAACTGTCAGATAAAACATGCAACTTTGGGGAAAAAAACTTGTTGGATTTTAAACTTTGAAATAACGTTTTATAATAGCCTTTAACTCGTCATAATACAGGCAATTCAAATAAATGACACATGGATTTACAATACATTTTTATAAGTGATACATTCTGCTTTTTCCCACACAAAATAAAAATACAGTTCTGTGGCTAAAAATACACCAGTTAAACTGAAATTTAATGAGCCCGCTGTGTGAGAAAAATAAAAAGATATAAGTTCACATTATGTTTAGTCAGTGAGAGGAAAGCCTTATCGCTCAGACACTGTTACCATGGCAACATGCCTTGCCGAATTCATTTTAAGGGCGAATAATGTGGTCTCAAAGACTGAGTTTACTTCTTGGGTTTGATTAAACCTCCCAGTTTTTTTGCTTTATTCACTGAAAACATTTAATTACTGAGCAAATCGATTAAAATGTAATATTAGCTTTACACCTGACAAGATTTCAAATTGAATTCTGACTGGTAATTAGTATGAATTAATTAGTGGGGTGGGGGTTGAGGAGAAGAATGCCAGGGCTGGGACAGCATCAGGTGATGAGTGTATTAATTAATGTCACCTTTGCTTTACCACCAATCATATAAGCCTGGGTTTTGTTGCCTCCCGGGCCCAGAACATGCCCCGGGGCCCTGAACCCACACCACACTGGTGCCCTTTCTACAACCCATCCCCTGATTTACTTGTCTTTTGTTTTTCCTAATTTCCACAGTTTATGTTAAACCTGTGTCCACTCCTGTACCAAGATAAATTGCCCATTCCCTCTGTCAGCATTGGACAGCACACTCAGAACAGCCCTTACAAGTGGAACAAGTCTTATATTGTCCCTGTCAATAAGAACACCCAGAAACACAAAACCAGCTTAACTGTATTGCGTATTGAGTTACATTCACAGAGTGATGTCAATGCGTTGTGGTCGCTTAATTATGGACCGTAGAATACATCTGAACAGCTGGGGGTGGGGGGCACCCATGATTGGCACCCTCTCCCAGGTTATTCCCTACCTTGTGCTCATAGCTCGTGGGACAGACTCCAGATTCCCCCCCACCCTGCACAGGGCAAGCGGTTTCAGAAAATGGATGGAGGTATCGATGAGTGGATGGATGGATGGTTGGATGAGTGGATAGGTAGAGGTTCATCCTCTTAATGATCCACCAAATGAGATGCAGCCCAGGTTCTGCAGTCCGTGGCCATAATTGTCCTTAGAACTTGGTTTTAAATATAGCAGCTGACCCAGCTGCCTCGGCTCAGATGTACGGTTGCCCCTTCTCCCGCCCCCTTAATAAGCAATACCTCATTGCTGTAAATAACTCACTGTACTTACTCTACTCTGTTGTGCACATTGTATTGCTTTGTACATTCTATATACTTATTATATTATACAGTCAGTCCTTGTACTGACATGCACTCCTGCACTTTTTATACATTTAGCAACAACACATCCTCATTGCAATGACCAGATTATATCTGGCCATTGTCTTGCCTTAACTGTATATGTGTCTGCTGTATATATGAGGGTCATTGACAGCCAGAGACTAACCCCTTGCATGTGCGAACAAACTTGGCCAAGAATCCAATCTCAAGTACCTGCTTCTATTTCCCTTTTTCCCCTTAAGGAATGGCCTTCACCAGAATGACCTAAATGTTCTCCTTTTGCAGAAATGGATATTGCCGTAGTGATTTCCATGAAGGCCGCTGAGTTGTGGACAGGCCCAGGTGCGGGCATGACGGTAGAGTATTGCTTCGGTATCGCTATAGATTAGATCTGCTGTCCCAGTGGCGTGTCACTTTCTCAAGATCACATTTTATTTGCTTTCTGTCGGGAACTTCCAGTACGGCTTCCATACCTCATGAAAAAAGAAGTTTAAATCAAAATTGATTCATACCATCTCAGACGAATCGTGTCATCTCTTTTCGTCTTGGGGGAATTTGCAGAAGTGGTGTTTTCAGGTGTTATGTAATCGTATCATACATTTCCAAGTGCGTTAGCTGGCGGTGATACAGCGGCTCAGTGGGTCGTAACGTAACCTCATGCTGGTAGCGTCGCAGGTTCGAATCCTCTCCCTGTGCGTGGCGTTGGCATGCTCCCCACGTGTCACGTGCGTGTTCTCCTGCAGTACAAAGACCCCGTGACTGTGTAAGGTGGATATTGGCCAGACAGGTATTCAGACCCCTGGAGATGCCTGACAGCTGTTACAGCTCTGAGACTTCTTGAGGACTTCTTGAGGACTGCAGCTCGTGCAGGTTTCTCCTTCCCCCTATCTGAATCTGTATTTCTCTGGGACTTAAAGACAGCAACAGCAGTTTCCAAGCCGTCCCACAAACTCTTAATGGGATTGGGGCTGCACTTTGACTGGGCCACCCAAGGACGCCAAGCTCTCCCACACATCCTGTCAACGCTGCATATTTGCCTCTCCCGCTATATATGTATTTCTGTCGTTATCTGTGACCCTGCTCTACAGGTGCCTCGCCACTATAATCACATTACGGTGCTTAGATATCCAGCCTTCCCAAATCATCTGGTCATGAGAACATCGAAGAAGTTTCAGAACAGCAAAATTTACAGGAAATTCAAGGGGTAAAAGCCCAATATCATATTTTTGAGGAAGATTGAGATGATATTATGGGAGATATCATGCTACCTGTTCTGCTTCTGTTGGGTGCCAGTTTCCCTTACTGCTCACAATGCTGTTCCTGTTTAGTTCCTTTGATGCTTATTTCCGAATACATCAAGTTATTTCACTTGTATAAGTAAAGCCTTTTTGCATGAGCAGCAATGTATCTGTAACATGTGATACCCACAAAGGTCAAGTGTATTGTTAGCAGCATCATTTAGCATCAGCTAATTCCCCACTGACGTCACGTAAGACGTTTACCAGCGACGCCGTCTTCACACTCTGTCATTCAGAACAGGAAGCTAAGGGAATAAAACATATAGAAGTGTTGGGTTATATATCAATTTACAGAAAATGCTGCTAAATCAGACAGATCAAACCTACTGGGTCAGCTGAGTGCATCTGTATCCATTTGTGTTTAAACGGCTACTGATTTAATGCAAATTAAATGTGATTGTTAACACTTTGAATAACTGTCTGTTTAAATCTATCCTTAAAGCACACTAGGAATGTTTTCTTTGGTGGTATTTGATGTAATAAGGAGTATTTCCATAGTACCTTGACCACAATATTAATCATGAATCATGAATCTTTGAAAGTACATTCGTGAAGTTTTAAACAACGCTGGATAATATATAAAAATAACAAAAATATACTAAAATTTCATTAGGGTCAACAAGGTTTCTATCTGTCTGATTAATATAGAATAAAACCTAGCAGCTGAATGCCTGCCCTCAAAGGTACCTGATCTGACTAGATTATCCATGGAGTGTGATACAGCCCTAGTCTACATTTGTGGTTTATTTTCAAAATTAGGTTGTTGTTTACAAGCTTTGGTCACAGTTGTGTCTGATGTAGGTAGAGTTATTTTTTTACTGCACCTTTTCAGATTGTGCCATTGGATGTTTTCTTCCCTTCAGTTACTGGGAATGAAAAGCAATTGGGAAGCCTGGCAGAGGCGATTGGGATGCTACCCCGGGGGTGGTGGTGCTGGGAGCTGATGTGGGGCCTTCCCATTGGATTTGGAAGGCCGTTGGCGGACTCTGTACCGGAGGCCTTCAAACGCTCGTTTTAGTGGATGGGAGTCCCCTCCGGGAAAAACATGAAGTGTCATAAAGAGCGATGCCTGCGGTTCTCGGGGAGCGAGGATGTGGCCTCGGCCGCCTCTGTCGCAGTGCCTGGCGCGACATGGGAATGAGACGGCCGGGGGATTGCAGCTGAAGCAGGTGGCCAAGGGTCTGGAACGGCCTTCTTGGCAGCGAGACACGCAGGTTCAGCACCTACGTCGTAATTAATAAGACCGCAACAGAAAAAGACCCGGCAAATTCACATTGAGTGAATGCTCTCTTACTCTCTCTCTCACATTCCCGTTTTCTCTGTTCACCCTACCTGGTGCTTCATCAAATGAGGTTTCTGTTGCTAACTGATCTGGAAGGACAGGCTCTCCACCTGTGTGCTATTGCTGGGCCTTGCATGCTCTTCTACTCTGTACATGGGTGTCTTCACAACAGAGTATAGTATAGTACTTGTGGGAGCTTAGCTATTCTCTCAGATTAAATAGCTTTGTTTACTCATTTTTCAGAGGACAGGGTATATATGTTGGTGTATATACATATTTACACATATACAGTATATACAGTATATATATAATTATATAAATAAAAATAAATTCAATTTATTTTAGCAAAGTGATGCATAATTCAAGTATCTTGCTATTTACAATAGCAGGGTTCCTTCTGCTATATACAGCCAAACCTTTTTGGGGACAAAATTCAGTACTTCAACCGTCAAGCACCCTGCTGTAGATCTGTGGACACACAGCACTTTTAAGCTCATCAGCAACTGGTCCACTGAGGGAGTCTTCAGTTTCTTGAAGCGTATTACATCAGAAACTTGGACGAGCATCATTCTTTCATGTCCTTAGAGGAGACTTGGTTTCGGGGGCTATTAGATCTAAGGCCTAAATCATGCATGCGCATATTTGATAGAAACAAAAACAGATTGTGGTCAGAGGTGGCCATTGAAGTTTTGAAGCCTCTTGATGGGGATTAGTTTGCAATAATGTGGAATATAAAATACAAATAGAGACCCAATAACTAGCATAAATTCAAGAACATTTCACGGAAAACTCTACTATATATTCTGTGTCTACTTCACATTATGAATATATCTCCATTTCTTTCGTGCTGTGATTGCAATTATGCAACTTACGTTCAGTAATCCAATGGACGCCTTCTAAATTCCTAGAAGAATGAAGGAAAATACAATTATTTTATAAGTTATCATTCCTCCTCCTGGCTGTATAAAAGGACCATTTCCACAAGCAACACCCTGTGACGTCTCCTTATTCCATTGCATTTTCTTTGAAGACCCCTTTAGACAAATTCAGTCAAACTTATGTTACCATTACAATAGTTAAAAGAAAAAGCATGGACAAAAAATACGGATTCTATTGGGTGCTATTTCCTAACGATGTTGGGGCCT
Source organism: Petrocephalus zakoni (assembly GCA_026774425.1). Lineage (NCBI taxonomy): Eukaryota > Metazoa > Chordata > Actinopteri > Osteoglossiformes > Mormyridae > Petrocephalus > Petrocephalus zakoni. The sequence goes on from JAODKN010000063.1 coordinate 27,378,482, forward strand.
GCCTCTCTGCTTTCAAAAACCAGGTAAGGTAACAGTGATCTGGAGGCTTTCGTGGTCCTGATGGATGGAGGGACGGGATACTCTGTATGGGGCACCTGTCTAAGGTTTAAGAATTCAATCAAAAAAAGTCACCCATGTGGTGTTTAGCTGCCCCGGTATTACTGCTCATAATTAGTAAAGTTCGATGGCATTGCTGCCTACCTTTCAGCATCCTGACTGGCTGCCCTCTTATCTAATTAATTCTCCAGCGACGCTCCCGTTTCCCGCCCCCCCTCCGGTAGGTCACCTCTGTCGATGAAATACGTGCCGGATCGGTTTAATAAAGGATGTAATTGCTGGAGTTCGGCGTCACTGTCGTTTTATCCGGTTAAATAAGTTTTAATAATTAAGGGACTCCTTGAGGGATGAAAACGCTCACTGATGAGATGGAGAATCAGGCTGGGCGGGGGGCGGGGTGCGGGGGGGTGAAGGGTAATTGACAGCTCATCGCCGCACTTTTTTGTTTCGGTGGTGGGGGAAAGTTAAATTATGTGTCGGCGATGTTAATCCAAAGAGGTCCGGAATGTGGAGACAATGGGGGTCTGGGAATGGATGTGTCTCAGGTGACTGTTATTGATTCTGTTCCCATGGTAACCGAGGCTAGCCCCACCTGCACCACACACACACACACACACACACACTGGACAAAGCTTAGTTGTGAAACCAAGCAGAAATCGCAATCTTTTACCTTCTTGTCAGAGTTTGTCCTGACCTGGTGACATGACAGCACGGTAATCCCAGTGACGCATGGATCTGGCCCTAAGATGCATCTTAAACTGAGCAGCAGTGGACCAGCAACCCTCACAGGCCACCTCTGCACAACGAGAAATCAAAAGAACACAAAGCCCTCTAGACTTATCCTTTGCGATTAATATTATTCATAACAATAATTTGAACCCCAGCAGGCCAGTTAAGACCATGTTAAGCAGCACTTCAGGTAAGTTTGAATTGTTTGCAAAGAAATCTCTTTTATGGATCTAAATATAGTCTTGTTGAAAGCCTGTCAAATGGTTTCTGTGCTATTTCAACACACCTAAAAGAGGCATGACATTTCAATGATTTACTATATTACACTCTATTATGATACTGTATTATAGTCTATCTTTGCTAATTGCTGTGACCAGAGAAATTGGAAGCAGTACAGGGATGATTTTGAGCAGCTCCTTCCGTCTCCAGATTAAAGGCAGGTCCATGGTAATAGCTTTCCGTTCTCCATCAGTAAGTTGCTGTTTAGGAAGAAACTCTCGAGCCCTCTAATTATTCCGTCGTACACTGCATTCTGACTCTTTACCCCCAAAATACTTGAGCTACACTCCCGCTGAGCTGTTTTCCAGGCACACTTTCCCCTTTCCACCTCGTCGCGGGCAATCCCTGGGCTAGCAAACAGCCTGGCCCTGTTCCAGGACTCACTGTCAGGAGGAGCCAGAGCTGGAAATTCCCCTGCCTCTTTACATTATATAATTTTATAATTTATGGTAAAGTGCTGGGCTCCCTGAATTTACCAGGGTATCCATGCCCCTACTGTGTCCCTGGCGGGGGCCCCAGGCTGGATATGTTATGGTCAGGCTTAGAATGCAGTGAGCATAAAAAAGAACACACAGTTTGCTCAGCATCTCGGCTAGCAGGCCCAAAATTCAATTCAATTCAATTTATTTTTATATAGTGCCTTTCACAAAAGGGTTGTCCCAGACGCTTTACATGGGTGTGTTGGAACACATTTCCATATTCCATATACAAAGCAGAGTGGAACAGAGAGGATGAAATAAAAAGAAATGAAAGAAAGAAAGAAAGAAAAAAGAAAGAAAGAAGGCTAAAAAGCCAAGCAGAATAAGCCTGAGCAATTTTCAGCTACTTTCAGGGCCAAGCAAAGGAAGGTAGAGGCGCTCATCTTAGCGACAGCTAGGAGTGTGAAAGTAACAGGTAGAGATGTGTGTAAAACAAACAACGTTTGCACATCAGAATCTGTCGCCATTAAGGGCTGCAGCCAGAGTTAATCTTTTACTGAAGTCCGGTGGCAGGTTAGTTCACACCAGTTTGAAAAATCAATTTTCATTACAATTTTCCTTAAAAAATGAAAACAACACAGGACACATCATAATGACATGCAATGATCAGCTTTTTTTTGCTATTTAATAAATTCCAATATTTTAGCGACCAGTTTACTAAATAAATATATGCGATGTGCCTATGTTTAAATCTTATTTAAAGGCCGAGGGCGAAGGACAGGGGGAGGTGAGAGCCGGGCGGATCCGCCGGCAGGAAGGTGTGAGCAAACAGCAAAAAGCACTGAAGTAAATGGCCCAGGATGGCGAGGAAAGCGGACGTCCTTCCAAGGGAGCTATTCCGAGGAGACTGTTCAGTTTGAATCACTATTTAGTCCCCAAGAAAGCATCACAAATAGTGCTTTATTTCAACCTGTCAATTACATAAGGAAAAGGCACACAAAGGGTTTTTTTTTTTATTCAGAGAAACCACGAACAATTTCAGGTGAATGCTGATATTGTTATCAGAGGACGTGTCATAATGCACATTGTAAGGGTACATAGCATCTTTATGTACACTTTATTAAAAGTGTTATGCCACTCAAGATGATTCTTGTTACAAACCACTTCTGAAATAATATCAAAAGAGAAAATGACCCCCTTTTTATACTTTTCCTGAGTTATCCATGGCAACGCCTCAGAAACATGTTATCTGCATTTCCTTTATTTAGAAAACTCAGTGTAGCTCACACTATGGGTCATTAACACTCTGTACATCCATCATAATCAAACTTTACAACAGACATAATCATTTTAAAGAAGCTTTACATAGATTAGATAATATAAAGTAAGATGCATAATGTACAGGGAGAAATTAATCCACTCTAAAAATACCTACCCCGTTATTTAAATGGGAAGTGTGCATATCCAGGACTTAATCAGTTCAAAAATCTAATTTATATGTAGGCCCTGTAAAACTGATTGATGCCTGGATTTATTGGGAGTTGGGGGGGGGGGGGGCAGTAAACAATAGAGAGGAATAGTAAGAAGTGTAAGGTTTATTTTCTTAGGAGTTAAACCAAAGTAAAGTTCTAATATATCTTGGTTTTGCAATGTTTTTTTTTTTGTTATGACTACCACATGGCATATATGAAAATGGTTAGAGTAACATTAAATCTGTCTCACGCCTTCCAAAAATATACAGAAATATGTGATTCATATTTACAAGTGATTTACATATTTCGAACAACTTTTTTGCAATCTACCGCTGGCTGTATTGCATAAATGAATCTGTTGGGCGGGATCTCGGCGGAGGATTTACATTAGTGAAGGTGTCCCAGCAAAAAAAAAGAGAGAGTAGGGAACGAGAACAAGATGGACCTATCATTCTCTAAGTGAGATTAATTTGCCGAAGCCCTCCCAGAGATCACATCAAATTGGTCTCATCTACTCGAACCCCTGGCAGGTCTTCATTTCACCTCAGAATCTGGTGCCAGAATGATTAAAACTAAACCCCCTTGTGGGAAACATCTTCACACTCCAATTATTCAATACATTTTGATGAACTTGTGGGGGCTTCTATTTAGGATGTTCCTGCACCATTACTCTGTGTGCCTGTCTCTCCCAACAGGAAACACTTGGCTGACCCAATAAGTTGAAATGATACATTAAAGAGCAATAAAAAAATTATAATTTAATTAAATTCCCCTAAGGTAACTGTTTTGGTAATGTAGTGGATAGAAATGAGAATAGTCTGTTAATTGTTTGAATCATATACTGTTTTTTATTAGTGTTAATGTTATGTTATTAGTGTAATATGAAAAAAAAGCCTGGCTAAAATGGTAGGCTGAGAAACACGGTAACTGTAATGGAATAACTGGAATATCTAAATATACACTCACCTAAAGGATTATTAGGAACACCATACTAATACGGTGTCTGACCCCCTTTCGCCTTCAGAACTGCC
>JAODKN010000063.1:27398780-27409096 GCA_026774425.1 Petrocephalus zakoni
GCGCTGCAAGGAATATCCTTGACATGTTTTAAATGGCGACCGAAAAAAAATATAAATAAATAAGCAGAGCGTCTGCTCCTGACGTCGGGGCGCCATGGGGATGTGCGGGCCGTCATTCATATCTGCCGCTTGGATGCCGCGCCGGGTCACACCTGTTTAATCCGAATTTAGCGGCTGAAAGCGACGCTGTGCCGCCCCCGTCTGTTCCCGTGCTCTGCGCCGCTCATTTCTTAATGCTATTCGTCCCCCCCCCACCTCGGTTCATTCTCCCCTCTTTGCAGTTGTCTTTCTGGTTTCTGCTAGTTGGCTGCTGGCGGTTGTTTAATCAGAAGGAGCCGCAGCCAGCACAGTATCTTTGATGTTTCATCACAACCCCCCCCGAAACCCCCTGCAACACACAGACGCAATATGCCTGCCCTATTTCTGTGTACTCCCGCTACGCGGCGTGCAGAGGGAGCCCAGATGCGCCGGGGATTGATCTCCCACTCACGGGGGACGCTTGTGAAGACGGGCGATCACGCCTTATTACTTGGTGGACCATCTTGTGACATAGAAAAAATTAAATAAAAAATAAAAAGAGATACTGGAGATTCAATGAGATACTAATGCCGTGTACCACGCAGAGGGAGCCTGGACCGAGCCTGACTTCACAAAAAAACACACATTGCATATTAATCGTTCCATTTATAATTATGGAAATGGGCTACGAAATAATAAATGTAAAAGCAATAACACTCTATAAAACGGGGCAAAACAAATAAACTTATATCCTTTTTTATATCTCTGAAAATAGCATGCAAGCACAAAACAAAAGAATATTACTTTTTCTATTAATCATTGTGAATTCATTAATTCTCTAAGGCCAGTAGTTTCACTCTATATGTAATATATTTCTATATACCATATGTAATAATTCATATATATATATATATATATATAATAACTACAAGGTTCATTACAACAAAGTTTGGACTGTCCCATTTTAAATACCATTTATTGATGCTATGTGTTTAAGTAACGTTGCAATATGCTTCAGGCAAACAGAATTATATAAATCTCACTGGACCTGTTGTTTATAACACTGAGCGCGTGTGCTTCATCAAGCAGTTTGTAGGAATCAGCAAAACAGACGCGCCAAAGTATATCTCCAGACAGACTCAGCCTAGAGTATCTGCAAGCTTAAACTCGCATCTGCGCTATTTGACTCTGTTTAGTCAGTAGGTAACACGTATAGAGTTCGTTATTAAAAATGGGGTTTACACTTGCATCCACAATTGTATTTTCTGAAATGGTTTTGGCCTGTTAGGGGTCCAGAACCCGTCCAGGAAGTTACAGGCGCAAGGTAGAGAATAACCCAGGATGGGGAACCAACCCATTGCAGGTCTCACGCACACACCTTTTTCACTTTTGGGTGTGAGGGAGAACCAGAGGAAACCCATGATGACGCGAGGAGAAGACGCAAACTCCACACACTCAGACCCAAGGTGGAGATTAGAACTGAGGTCCCAGTGGTGGGAGGTAACAGTGAAGACCACTGTGTCACCATGCCACCCTACATGATGGCTTATTCTTTTATATCTATTTATTATATATTGGCATATATATAATATATATATATGTGGCTCTCTGTTTTGTGGGGTGTCCAAATTCTCCCTGATTTTGTCTCTTTCCTCCTGACTCCTGCTTTCCTGTATGTTCCCTGCCGTTGTGGCCTGTGTGTCCTCGCATACACGTGTGCTGCCTGAGGTTTTTGGCTGTTTTGCACACCACCACCGATGTGTCGTTGCTGCACCCTGGAACTCGTCTTTGTAGCCCGTTATGAGGTCCAGAAGGGGCATTCTATTCCCCTAATTGACAAGCAGAAGTTTCCTGCAAAATGAATCAAAGCGTAGGTCGATGTCAGAGCCCACGGTGGTGACTTCACAGAAGCATCAAGAAAGGGGGTGGAGCTTGCAGGCCCGTGCCTTCAGATGCCGCACAGGACTGAGTCTCTCTCGACACGGGCGGCAGCCGAAATCGCCATTGCTTTTTCTCTCCCCGTTATGCCCATTCATGTTCCGGCTCCCGATCAAAATCGGAATTTCTGACCAGTCAATCCCTTTATCTTTGCAGAGCCACACGGTCATCTTATCAGTAATCCTCTCAGGAGAAAAAAAGGCACGGGAAAATTGAAAATGCAAACAGTCGTTCGTTTTTTTTGTTTGTTTTGTTTTCAGTCATTCGGCTGAAAATTGTTACCATGCCATTATCCTCTTAATTGTAAAATCTGATATTTCGGGTATGTCTTTTTCCCTGTGGGCCCTCCCCTAGCCATCCTGGATATGTTGTGGGCCCTCACTCTGGCTAAATGTGACAGTACAGCTGACATCGACCTAAAAGGGGATATGAGTAGTTTTTTCCATAAGAGCCCGCTGGGCTATTCTTATCTGTCCCCCCAGCAGCCGCTGAAGATTGACTTTTACTCACATTGTTTACCCCTTTCCTGAGTGACAGTGATGGCTTCTTGAATGAGGTCTCCATTATATTACAGTGAGAGAAGAATAAAAATATGGTGCTTTGGTGAGACGGGCCGGTGGGGGGTTGAAACAGTCATTTGGGAAATAAAAAACGGAAATGATTTAATGGCACCGTGTCTAAAGAACATTCATATAGGAGTGTTCGCTGTACTCGCATTGATGCTATAACTGTGAAGTTAGCCTGAGTGACTCGCCAACCTCGGCGAAGCTGTAGCTTAGAGGGACGGCGCACTTTCCATGTGGGATATTGATTAATAGCTGTAGGCTGTCTCGGTTAGTTCTTGCATCATGTCGCAAAAAGGTTAGATCCATAAAAGTGCTGGTTGTGTTGATCTAAATATTGATTCTATGCAAATGGCAGATAATTAAAAGTATAAGCTTTTATATTTGTTTTGCTTGGTGACAAAAACAGTTAAAGAGCATTTTAACAAATGCTATAGTATGAAAGTGTTGTGGATGCTATGCTCAGTTACTTTGTATTAACAGTCTGGTGTGAAGCGATGAGATCCATCCGCTTCAGGTGATGTCAGAGTATTCTTGGCTGAATGGATGCACCTGTGACCCTTTAAAGATGTGACATCTTTAGTTTAATAATGCATGTGTGCGCTTTTTTTCCTGAGGCACTTCCTGATGGGAACACGGGGTGTAGCTCTTTCTTCTATGGTCTTCCTGGCTTCTGTATCTATTAATTGATCATGTGCAGGGCCTGGTCGCCTGGATTAGAACTTTTTTGGATAATGGGAGGTTTCACGGGGGGTTCGAGGTCAGTGGTCTCATCCCAGGACCTGGAGGCGGGCCAGGGCCTTGAGAGATTCCTTTCGGGATCCGCGACACCGATGTGATTTTCTGCCGCCGTGCTGGCGGTGCGGGGTAGTTCAGAGGATGTAAGTGTTATATGCAGACACATCAACACTGCCGTGGCAATTTGCTACCGGCACTCACACGCCAACAGCCGCACGCCGCCGTCTCCTTATCAAGGTTGTTGACCCCTCCTTCGATGGCGCTGTAGCCGGCGATGATTTGTGGCCTCTTATCTGGTCCCGGTGCTCAGAATACGTCTTTGTGCCTTACGCCCATAAGAAGAGCATTCCGACTCTTCCCAGCACGACACGGTGGAGGCGCATCCAGGAAAAGATGGTTCTGAGCTCTGCTTCCGAAGTCGGTAGGACGTGAAGGAGTTGTCAAGCATAATGTCATGCCCTCGCTGTTCTTCGCTCATACCCAGCATGATAACGTTTCAGGCACTACTCTCTTCCAAGTGTTTCTCCAGTAGACTCGCGTGTTCCAGGCAAAGACAGATGCTACAGCACACACTGCCCAGATTTTGTTTGATTTAGGAAACATGGGAAAATATCAACTGCTTTCGCGTGGAATAATCAAGTGGCTTAATCTGTGGAAAGACACACCTCTTCTTCCAGAGGGCCAGTCCAAGCTCCACTGTTTCTTGATACCTAAAGAGTTTATAATGCCGACGGTGCATTGTGTTTTTGGGTGGATGCAACTATATATAGGTGCCAGTTAATTCATTTGTTATTAGCTAATGGTCTACTTTGGTTTTGTTGCGGAGAGCTATGGCTTTACTGAGACGTGCCTGCCTTTCCGTCTACTGAGATCCGGACATGGGTAATTACCTAGATTGATTTCTAGGAGGTGCCATTGTGGCCGGGAGCTGGCAAACCCAGCAAATTATGGCCCTCTCCATCTTTGGCCTGACCTACAGAGTCCAATTTCACTGTTTTAGTCACAAAGGAGCCCTCAAATTAAATATTCTTTAACAAATGTTTTAAATACTTTCATTTAAATGGAGTTTCCCTGGAATTTGCAAATTGGTACAAGGAAGACAATTTTCACTTCTGGTCCCTCTTTAAATTTTACATCTGCCATTAATGTTTTCCAGTTTGAAAATCGCTGCTTCAGCCAAAATTAGTCTTATTGAATCATTGATTCGGTCCATGATTTTGCTATGCATAATGATGTAATATAGCCAATATGGAGTAATCCGATCAAATAATATGAAATGAATGGAAATGGGGGATTATTGATGATTCGAGGTGCACCCTCTTAAGTATCAGTTATACAGCTAGTAATTAAATTTTGCTCCATAAAACACTTATCCATAAACGCACATATCCGTAATATAAATGTAAACAACAGAAGAGGGAGTTCTGTAAAAATTGCATGTTAGGAAGATTCTAAATTGCATTGATTTGTTCTTTTTATGAGGATAATGCTTCTCCAAGTTGCATGAATTTATTTTATGTTGAGGGTTCATTTACTCCATTATTGGTTATTATGGCACCAGTGGTTTGTCATTACATTACTGTTGCTGCACAGACTTCTGATTATACACTCAAATCAGACTCCGCCAGCTCTGTACGCCTAGCAGACGATTTGTTCTAGTTAAGGGACGCGATATTGCTTGGTTCCCAGTGAGGCGTTTCACGCCGCTGTCTCTGTCTCTGCTTCTTCCTTTATTCTAATCCCGCAGAACCGCTGAGAGAGGAAGATGCCTCCGTCTCCTTGCGAAGGCAGTTACGGTCGCACGCGGAAACGTGAGTTTGATTTTAGATCCGCCATCCTGTAAACTAGGCGTTCCTGATCCCGGGTCCGTGGCCAGTATTCCACCGGACCACAGAATGCTGGGGGTTCTGCTGAAGGGTTTGTTACATTTCCAAAAATAAACTATACATTTACAATTTTTAACGCTCCCTCATATTCCGTTTGCAGTCTGAAAACCTGGAAACGGTTAAACTTGTGAAAGCAGCCAGCCCCACCTGCTGACTGACCCCGACTGCCTCCCTACTGCCCTCTTTTACCAGTCCATGAAATTCCTGTATGATGTAAATCAGCCCACTGCCATCAAACGTCTACTGCTAGCCACCAGTACCCCTGCCACACAATGGGTGGGCCTGGGTACCAGCCACATACCCAGGTAGTATAATAAAGCATCTGAACCCCCAGAAACATTTACCCATCAGGCATGTAGGCAGTTAGTAAAATTGCAACTTTGGACCCCCAGCTCTCCCTCAGTTGACAAGATATACCGAAGACGACACCCACCCCAGGTCGGAAAAATATACCAGTTAGTAAATACTTTGAAGGGGAACCTCCATGGAAATCTCTGGGTGAGTCACCAATACATGGTCCGGAGAATCCTAGGCCGATTCCAGGCAGCAGAGTATATAAGGCAGGGGTTCACCCTGGATTGGAACAGTTGTCCATTGTAGGGCCCAAACATTCATGCTATGGGCAATTTATATTCATGGCATGCTTGTAGATTGTGAAAGGGAAGTGTGGAGCCCAGAGGAAACTTGCATAACTTGCAGAGAGGACGCAGACTCAATGTTCGACCCCTAAATCCAGCAGTGTGAGTCTATGGTTAAACCCACAGAACCACAGGGCCATAAAGAATGGGTCACATGTACAGGGTTTTGAAAAGGGGGCCTAGGAGAGGGTTAGTCACCACAAACAATCAATAAAACTTAAATATAGATACTCCAAATTAAAAGCGCATTTCAAAAGTGTGCAATCTGTTTTGCAAGACACAGCCCATAATGATAATAATTAAGACAAGAACTGTAACAAAGACAGTTTCCCGTACCTCCGGTGCACAGCTCCCTAATTAGCGTGTGCTGTACTTAACGACGCTGACTTCCATTAGCTGTGAGTCATTATCAGCACACTTAACATTAACTAAATCTCTTTGCCAGTCTCTGGATACTCCGGTTATCACCTGAAAACCCAGACGGAATGAATGATGAAGTGAATGTTGACCAGTGCTCATTAGTCATGCCGTCACGTGGTGATTCATGCATAGACGCTACTCTGGAACTGGGCCGCGTCGAGCTGGAACCCATTGTAGGAGCACAGGCAACACACACAAAGACACTCTGTAGGCAATTTAGAGACGTCGATTTGCCTAATCGTGTGTTTTTTGTACTGCGGGAATAAACATAAGGAGATGTTTAATCGTTTAGTGTTTAAGCTCCTTGCACAGAAACCCAGAGATGGGATCCAAACGCTGAGCACTGAACTTGTGAGGCTACAGTGCTCTGAGCCACTGTGCCATGCACGTAAACGATTCTTTTGCATTTATACGAATAATACTGCTTTCAAACTGTATACTAGCAACGTCTGTTCAATGGAATTTTAAGGTTTATTGACTGAAACCGTGTTGTTACTGACTTTAATCTCACCTTCTTCTGATCTAAAGGTTCGTTACAGCAGAAAACAGAATCAATTTTTTTTCTCCCTGGCCAGCGCGGTTCTAAGCTAAGACTTACTAAATCAGCAATTTTTTGTTCCGGATAGATGAAAATGGCAGCGTGAGTTGGAGCACAGTTAACCCTTTGCTGTCCTAATGGAAATGACTGGACATGAAAAAGCATTGTCTGCAACCTCAACAGTCTACACTGTATCACTGCATAACACTTACTGGTTCTGTCTGTTTTTTTTTCTTTTGAGCTGATATTTCCATTTCCTTCCTTTCTTCTGTTCCATCTCTCCTTTCCCATAATAAAAACAAACATTAAACAAACAAACAAATCCGAGTACAGAATTGTTCACTTGATTTGCAGAGCATCAGAGGTGACACGTAGGGTACTTGATGGCTTACCATCAAGGATACATGGATACAGTTACCCTGGACTTATGACTTTTTCTGCCCTTAACTCCATTTGAGTCTGGGGACCCAGACCAGACCACCACATCAAAATCTTGGAGGCCTTAGGAAAGGACTTAAATTTCCAAATATAAGTACATATATCCCAATCATCAGTGCTACACACTGGTGCAGTAGGTCACCATAAATACCTGCTGTATTGCAACAGAAATGCAAACTATGTATATGTGTGTTGGACAACAAACAGATTTGACCCTAAAAAAAAAAAAATGACAGGACTCGTTATACTTTCAAATACAGTCATACCCCGCATTAGGTCATTAATTGGTTCCGAGAGCCCCGTTGTAAGCCGATTTTTTATGTAACCCCAAAATAATGCCTCAAAAACGCCTGAGAAGGACTAATAAATAGTTATTTCCATTGATGTAAATGCAACTTTAATTCATTATAAAAGCCAGTGTTCATTTTGCAATCTTAAAAGTCAATTGTCACCTAGTATTCAGAAAAACAAAATAGAAATTACTCTAATAAGAGTGATTACATTAAATAATTCGTACTGTGCTTCATCAAAATAAATTACGTAATTTGCCTAAGTTTCGTCAAGGCTCCACAGTCATCTGCTACATCAACGTAAATGGACCATGTTAATCTTAGTAAATTCTGTTCATTATTTACTGAAAATTATTTAAATTGCTACAGACAAGTCATGTAAAGTTGAGTTCAACATTGTATACCGGGGTACTACTGTAATGGGGATTATCTCCTGTCCGCCATTGGCTAGCGTCCTGCCCAGGGTGTCTCTTGGTTCATCATGACCCTGTCTTGAAAAGGTGGCCCAGATGAACCAATGGATGAGAATTATATTACTGGATAGCGTGGAGTCTATCTGCAATTTACAAATCTGTACGTGAGCAGATGTGTGGTTAAGGATGTAGATTTGGGTATGGATGGTAGGGACCTGTGCCTACCGATATTGTGGGAGTACCATGTGTTTAGGTGAGGGTGTGGTTTGGGACTGTTTCAGTCCCCACCAATGATGAAACCACTCCCTTGTGTATATTAGAAACTTCTTTTTGTAGTTTTGGGCTAAAAACAATTTGTCATTGTTATATAATTACCCACCAGATGGAGGCGGAATCTTCAAACCAGAGCAAGTGGAGAGGTCATACTCGCCACTACCTCCAAGCTGACAGGCTCCACAGTGGGCATCTACAGGAGGGTGGGGTCCTGACTGACAGTAACCCCCATTTCAGGTTCCAAGTGCTCGTTTTCAATAACAGGTGATCAAGCAAAATTGAACTACAACATTAAAGAAAGGGGGAAGGGAAGGTATAATGCGAGGGAAGACCAGAGTGACCAAGTATATTTCAGATGCTTGGATGTTCGCGGTAAAAGTTATCTTACCATTTCTTGTGAAGAGCTGCCTTTAGGACAGGGGATGTCATAATTAAATTGACCAGAAAGGGTGATTTGGTTACCTCAGATATTCCACATTCCCTTCGTATGCATGCAGTATATTTTTCAGTATTATGGGCGAGTCCATGGGAGGGTAACATGGCAGAGTACGGAGGACTCGATTTGGGGGCTGTTCTGATCAGACTCGACATACCTGGGAAGCCCTCCTCCTCGAGTCTGATGCGGTTCACTGAGGGTCAAACTGGACTCATTTCTCTATTCGCATTTTCCGAATCATGCCTCACATCACCCTCCTCGCGTCACCATGTATCACCACCATAAAAATATCTCCGAGTTGTTCTTTTATTCATTTCCCCCTTACCTTGTGTTTCTTTCTCCCCTCTGCTAATGATGTGTGTATCAGATTTAGCCGCCGCAATTAGATGCCTTACTGATCTTCGGTGATAAGATTAGACCTTGTAATTATATAAAAATAACAGACGCGATTCCGTGCGGGGGGGTGCGACTCCTGTAATGAAGCGCCACAACCACCTGTCCCCATTTCTTACCGTACCACTACCATTTCCTCATTCCCTTTGAAAATATTCACACAACTGGATGCATGGCAAGGAAGCTGAAAGAGAACATTAGCATAAAGCGCCCGGGCCCTTCAAACGGCGCCTGCCAAATAACGTCTTGCTGCAGATGGCTGTGGAAGAGTGGGGAAATTTCACCTGCACTCCACTATTGTAGTGAACTGAACATTCGCTCTGATGGAAAACAAAATAACAGTCCTGGGGGCTAATTGAGACGCACGGCACAGAGGTAAGGAACCACCACGGCTATATAAAAGGCAGCAGCTGTGGTAGAGGGAGACGCACGGAATCATAATTCACCCGGGGGATTCACATGCAGTAGCGGGGGTCAAAGGGGACACTCTGCGAATGACCTGCAGTCTGTGACAGAACAACTGTCCTCCCGGGAAAGGCGGCGATGGCTGGCTGCGAGCTGCACGGCACTCGCACACAACTCGGTACCGACCAAAAACTGCTGCTGTGCCCCCTGTTCACGTGATTTCGAGATCTCAAGTTCCTCATCTCTAGTAAGCGCATACATTTATTGGCTGGCTAATTCAGAATGTCTCCGTACTCACGACCAAGGCAACAGGCAGTGCGGAAGTTAGGGACATGGAGTTCCTTGCAGAAACGTCGCTGGTTCGAGGCACAATGGAGTATGTGTGATATTTGTTCTTTGCATGTGTGTGGGTTTCCTTTGTATACTCTGGCTTCTCCCTGACATTGAAAAACCATTTACAGTCGTCCCTCACTTATCGTGTTTAATCCGTTTCAGACAAGTGAATTTCCGCAAAGTAGGATTCTTTTTTTTTATTTTTTGATTTATAAATCGAATATTTTCGTAGTTAAAGCATAGAAACCTGTTGTCAACCTTCTAAATACAGTTTTTAACATTATTAGAGCCTTCTAGACATGAAACAACACCCTTTAGTCACAATTACACTCATATTGCCCAATATATTAGTTATATTACCCAATATAATTTGACTAAATATACACATCAAATACCATATACCATATTATTATTATTATTATTATTATTGTACATTTAATTACTCAAACAGTTCTTACACAGAGCCACTGACCTATGAAAATAAGAAGAAGCAGAAGGCTTAGAAGAAGCAACACGTTTATTTATCGGGCACCCCTGAAACTTACGGGCCTTGCTCAAGGCCCAAACTACTGGGCCAATGATGGGGTTTGAGCCAC
>JAODKN010000063.1:27411705-27422488 GCA_026774425.1 Petrocephalus zakoni
CACAACCACCACCCCAACCGCCACCACAGGGTGGATATCTAGGCTGGAGCAGCAGCCTGAGAGCCTCCTCCGTGTTCTCCTGCGAGACGGCCCTGGGCTTTCATTAGAGGCTTTACTGCCGGCAGATGTGCACCCTAATGGCAAATATGGCCGGATCGATGCGTGAGGATACGGGCAGGAAGCCTCTCTCGCTCCGACCTTTGCCTCTGTTTGATATGATTAGTCATTTGCTGGAAAAATCCCAAATATTCCCTCAATTAATGCATTATGAAGTAGGCTAAGCATCCATGTCTGTTAGAAGTGTGCTCTCTGCGGCTACCTGACAAGAGACACAATTAGCCTACTGTGCTAAAGACCCGAGGCTCCGACACGGCGAATTTAATGAGCTCTTATCTTGACTGCAGGGTGTGACACCATTGTCTGTGAGGGACTTGCTGTACTGAATATGCTCTCATGCACCTATTAATGGCTCAGGATCAAGCCCACACACCTATAAGCGGATGGCGGACGGCGGCCAGCGGACATGGGGATGCTGAGGGACACCCGTCAGCTTGAGACCTGTTTATTGCCGTTTGAAAGGGGGGTTATAGGAGACGCTGTTAGTATGGGAGCTATTTGAGTTTGATTTTATTTTGATAAAATCTTCTCTCTACTGGGACTTCCAGAGTAGACCAACACAGAATAACAACAGACACACACACACACTCACTCACATGCATGCACACACAGGTTTGTATTCATATCTTTGTGGGGACTCTCCATTCATTTCTATGGGAAAAACTCTAATCATAACATGACAACCTTAACCCCTACCCAGCCCTAACCTTAACCGTAAGTAGCCAAGCAAAATACAAGACTTTAGGCATTTTTAGTTGTTTTGATTGCATTTACAGATTTTTGTGGGGACCTGAAAAATGTTGCCACAACCTAAAAAGTAAGAAGTTTTAAATACAAGCCCACACGCACACATACACACAAAGCTGCCCATTGATTCAGCCGTACATGACAGCCCATATGAATTGTAATCTCGGATAGCGCATTGTGATGAAATCGGTGAAGAAAGAAGCTCAGGACGCAATGTGGCAGTGCAAGCAGACACCACGCCGGCCCCCGCCACCGAGGGATGACAATTATCTGTTTATTTTGTAAAGATATAAAGAGATCAATTGGATTCATGAAAGAATCCCGTCGGCAGTCAGACAGAATTCTGGAATGTGACTCACAGTCAGAAACGGGAATGCGGTGAGGCATAGCTGGCAGTGCTTCATTCCGGGGAGTGGATCTCGGAATCAGCCGGACCTGTGTGACTTTAATTATAGGTGAGCGGCTTTCCTCTGGAATGTTGTGAATGAACCTGGAGAGGGACCCCTCTGAATGACGAGCCTTGGAAACCAACGTGTCGCCTGTGTGGATTATGGGAAAGATGGACTGCAAGGCGACGGCTATGCCACTGTCCGGATGGGTAGCAGTCTAGTGTGGGGGGGGGCACGCTTTTTCTGATGCGAGGAGCGGTACGTGAGGCTGTGCCCCTCGCCACACGGCCTGTCTCCATTGCCACGGCGAGTGCCCGTGTTTATTAATTACGGGAGGGAGAAACAGATGGATATCCACGAGTTATGGAAATGTGCAGAGAGTAATTAAACATTGCACACTTCGCTGGCTTGTGTTATTTAATCTTCGCGCTGCCTATGGGGATCTGAGCAGACGACAGGGCCGTGTGAGCTGGAGGGGGATGGGGGGGTTGGTGTTGCAGCGGGGGGGTGGTTGGGGGGAGAGGGACGTCAGAAGGGGCGTGATTCGGTGTCGGGACCTCTCTGTGGGGGTGGGTCGAGTCCCTGGAAGCTTCCTGCCATCACCACATCAGGCTAACTCAGTTTCCCCATTTTACAACCACCCCCCCCAGGGCTGGGGGGAAGATCAAATAAAATTTGAGATAAGTCCCCTCCACCATCGTCCTTGAGAGTCCTGTGAGAGCGAAAAACAATTTTGCAATAAAGAATAAAAAAATCTTCCAGTAGCATTACAATTACTTGTAATATACAGGGCAAATCGTAATATCTCCGCTAAATTTTCTCATGCAGCGATTTAGGAAGGAATTATGAAAACATTCTCTGCCCCAGAACCATTGTTGCAGTGTTGCGATACATTGAGAAGCAAACAGCTACAGCATCCTCTCACTTTTTCCTTCCTTTTTGGCATAGCAGAGGCGTGTCACTTCGTCAAAAACACACGACCGTAGGGTCAGATGCAAATGGCACGGCCATGGATAGCGTGGAAAGACGTCCGCAGGGCGGAATCGAGTCTCAGGAACGCCGCGACGCTGATCATTTATTTACGCGGACAAATCGTCCCACTGTCCCACGTGATGGAGCTATTAGGAGGGGGAGAGAGGCAGCTTTGGGGCGGATGGAGACGCTGCTCGAGGTGCAGTGCCAGCAGAATCGCGGTCCCACGCTGAGCACGTAACCATCCTCCGCGCAGGTTAGGGCTGAACAGCTGCAGCAACTCGTACATCAACGCGGCCTCCTGTAGCTCCAGGGCTCTCCGCATCCAGCCGCTTCTGCGGCAAGGGGCTTAATTTATGCCCATCTTTAGGGTAGATCTACAGTAGCTCTGCACGAGCTTGGAATAAAACAGGCGATAAATGGCCTGCTTGGAACAGGCGACATCAACCCAGAGAAGAATGCGATAAAATCTGCCCTGCGCTTCTTTATTGCTGTGCTGTAGTTGGTCAATCTGGTTCCTTTATTTTATATGTAAGAAATGGGGAAAAAATGTAAATACAGATGTCATAAGGTTTTTTTTATGAGCATAGATGCACACAGCTTAAAAGTTTACTGTGCTTTGTTTGAACTTATGAGCCATGCTTGTCATTGTTGGTTTAGACCAGAAATGGGTCTGATTAGGAAGGGTACCAAACCGTACTGCAGCAGCTAATGGCTGGATGTCCAAGAAGACTGACATTTCTTGATTGATTAATCCGCGACACGCAGAGAGATTCGCCAGTGTCCACTAAGAGTAAAGGCAGTGGTGTGGGTTGACCTTCCGGCGATCCGCGGAGTTCAGACTCGTGCTGGATTATCAAATAAACAAACGTTAATTTGCATGTTGATTCTGTCCTTCGGCGCCCTTGTTGTGTTTGTGTTTTGCTTCATGCAAGATTAGCCAGAAACCAGTCATTTTCCTCCGGCGGTAAGCTGCTCAGCAGAGCGGATGATCTCCCACAAATGGCGATGGCTCGTCATGCTAATTCCATGCGCGCACCTGGGAATGCACCTCCCGCTGGTGGGGGGGCCCCCGATCACGCCCGCATCACTGCTGTCCCATCGCGCTTACCGTCACCTGCCCGTTATTGTTATTGTTTCCGTTATCGTCTCTCTCATCCATGCACACCGATGCGAGCATCTTCTCGGAAATCTGTAAATCAGAGCTCACATCGCATAGACAGGATTTTAGTTCAGATTTTAAAGCTCCTGCCCACCATTCCTTTGATAAATTTTGAGGCAGATAAGTACCAGCGGGATCAGCCTTTGCTATCCTCTCTGTGCCTTCGGTAATTGGTAAATCATGTCCTTCGTGTCCTTAAATTTGATGGCACTCACAAAAGCACGTTAAGCTGTGAGCCCAGATGCTCTTCCCTCTATTCATGTTATACTCCAAGGATTGGTGGGATGAGGTGTGCGAACAGCTTCCTGCAGGGTCAGGAGAATGCCCCAGGGACACCCTCCTGCTGGTCACTGATAAGTCTCCCATGAGGCCGTGGGGCTGTCACGTATGGAGAAGGCCACTGGCATTAACGAGGGGGGGACACTGAGAGTGCTGAAGGCAGAGCTCCTGATGGACGTGTCCCTCTGCGTTCGTCACTTCCTGGCCCCCTGAGCATCACCACCCTGGCCCGGAGCCGCAGCTAATCCACGGCTCCTTCCTTCTCCGCGTTTGGAACGTCACACTTCATGAAACCCCTCAGAAGCACGATCATGTGATCAGGGAAAAATGAATTATTTATAAATATTTCTGTTTGGAATCGATTTTAAATCTTTGAAATCTTCTCTTTTCTTTCAACCAGAAATACATACAAATGCAACCCAAGCTTTATTTATGAGCTTACTATATTTGGAATATTCTCATGCATTTCACATGAGTATGAATTTGTATTATATGGTACATACATGCTTTCTCTTTATAGTGGTGGACTCATATGTCTATAAGTGAAACTGGTATGTATAATGCATTAAGCCACTGAATCCAATCCTCATCTCCAGTGCTCAGTAATCTTTCCAAGGCCAAAGGTTTCCAGATGTTTCTGACACATATAACAGGGACGCCCCATAATGTTGCGACAGTTCCTGCATTTTTCAGTGCATGAGAGCTACCTGAGTTGAGGCAGGCACTGGTGTGGTCCAGCGGCCATGCTGTTCTGCACTTATTTGTGGCGGGGTGCATGTAATGAGGGCCCTGACAGTTAAAGTCAACTTCAATACCAACACTTCATTCGTGAATGCCCCCACCTGCCTTCTGTAAACCATGTATTCGTGTTCATTTACGATGGGAACTTATATACATTAATACAACATGTATAAAAATCAGGACCATGGACAGATCCTAATGACGACTTTCATTCATATTATAGACTCATTTGTATTTTCAGATCTCCAAAGATGCGTTATTTCAGAAGCGTTAAAAAAAGTAAAACTACGTCACAAAATAAACCTAAAACAACATAATGAGACCCTTATAGCACCACAAATAGAGACCCACTACACGGCCATGAGTGGATGGTTTAATGTTTACAAGGACTTACTTGGATCTGTTGTCAGTGAGGCAAATATGTCAGTGTCAACAAGACAAATTAATCTTGTTTTACATTCACAATTAACAACGTTTGTTAATTAGCTATCTACTTATCAACATGAAGTTGTTAAAATTTGCCATACAAATGACCATCATGAATACAAATGTTAACTAGGGCAAACAAATACTAGTTCATAAAAAAGCAGATCATCCGCGTTGCTTTCACTGCTTAACCAGATGTCAAACGCTATCAGTAGACAGTGGAGAATTGGCACATAGCCCACAAAAGTCACAATCAAAAAGTCACAATCGTGAAAAAAGTTGACATAAATGGTTTTCATTGGACAGAGATGATATATATATGTAAAGAGAGGCAGAGTTGTTGCCAAACTGTTGCCTGTTCAGCTCCCAGGATGGTAAGTGCTCTTAGCTGAAGCACAACTCTTGAGTTAAGTACTGGATTGACTCTGCAAGTATCCAGATGTATAAATGGATGAAAGCATGCACTCATGTATGCTGGGGCACCACTCTCTTTTTACAGCTCGTTCCCGGGTCCATGGTGGAAAATTTTAGGCGCCGTGCCGTAGCACCAGGAGACCTTGCCGGTAAATGGGTGCTGAGAGAAACTCTCTGGTGCTTGAGAGGTGTGAGACCCGAGTACAGAACAGGATTGGGCCTAGTTGAGGCAGCAATCCTTTATCATACGCTGATTAGCACAATGGATCAAGAATGGTTCGACCTGCTGGTGGTGTTTTGTTTAGATGGACGGAGCTGTAAATGAGCATTTTTAATTGAAGGGACATTTGAGATATGACGTAAAATCTGTGGAGCATTTCCAGCAAAGAATAAATCTAGAAGGCATCCTGCATACTGAATGTGGCCTTTCCTGAAGAGGACGGTTTGAAACTCTTCAATCTGACAGGTCTCCATTATTTTGACTCCATTCTCTTATGAGTGTTTGTTAAATGGAGAAAACAGACTTACAATCACACCGTGGATTACAAAAGTACTCTAGAACTTCACAGCCGTCAGTCTGCTGCAACAGTTTTAGCTCTATGGTGATAAAGACAGATGGACCAGTTGAGGTCCCACCAAACACGTAGACAATTGGACTTCCCCTCAGCCTAAAGCAGCTTTACTACAGAAGGTCAAGCATGCAGACTCCATTCCCAAAGCAAATGGACACTATTATAAGCAAAATAAGTGTCATGTAATATAGCCTAGGGTAGCCTTAGTGGAAACATGGATAACATGCAGTCTAGGGTGTGGAGGCCATCTATCTGTCCTTCTCCCCTACCACTCATCCTGTAAGGGGACCCTGGAGCCGACTCCATCAAGCACAGGTGATGAGGAAGGGGACACCTTGGATGGGGTTCCAGGCCACTGCACAAGACACAGTTTAGGGACACCAGTATACTTAAATGCAAGCTTGAAACCTAGGAACCTAGAGAAAGCACGTGAAGATGACGAATGCATGATGCATGGCCTACACGTAAAGGACCGGTGGCCAAGACCAAGCTCTCTCTCAGTTAGGGAGGTGTCGGGCTGCAGCTCAGGCAAACAGGCCCCCAGTTTGTAATCATTCAGTGGTATTAATATTAGATGAATTTCAAAGAAAAAGGTATGTCATTTATTTGGACAAAAGAGGGTTATAAAAGTCAGGTGTGGGCTGGTTAACCAGACAAGGTTTTTGACATGTTTTATTAGATGCAAACCAGCATTGGAGAGATGAGTTCGGGGGTGGAGGGATCCAGGCAGACAGTCCTGTTTATTATATGGCAGTTTTATTTATTTCATTATAGTCCCTCGTCTGCTTCCAGACGGTTTGGCGGGGATCGATGAGCCAGGGAATAACGTCAAATCTGTTCCGTTGGCTGAGGTCTCAACGAGCAGGCAGGTTGCCGTTCAGCCGTGTGTAAAAACGGAGGCTGATGGGCACCGTGGGTGTATCTGCGCCCAGATTTCCCGGCTAAGGGTGCCCACGTGACGTCACTGTCTTTTTACACCCCCCCACCGCCCCTCCAGGCTTCTGCCACCGAATGTAACAAGGTTTCCTGAGAGTGTTCTGCATGCCTTGTTTTGTGAGGTGTGTTGCCAATATTTTGACTGCTGAAGGGAAATCGCAAACACTCTCCGGCGTTTCGGAACATAATCACCACACAGTATCTGACGCATTTCCTTGTTCCACTTTAGAAAATACACATTATTCTCATTTTGTCATTTTTATGAGGAATGTGGTTCTGCATTTTTATAGAAGCTGCTGTTACCTTATAGGAGTAAAATACAGACTCTGATCCATTTACTGCATTCTGTGTCGTTGGCCGAGATGGCGGAAGTCATGTGACTTCTTCCTTGACAAGTGACAGGCATTAGCATTAGGACGATTGCAGGAACAAGGCATGCATAGCTGCCTAAAGGAACAATACAGCAAATCACTCCTGCCTAGTGCCATCAGACGGTGTAACTCAATTTGTGGTCAATTAACTGGACTAAGTTGCGTCAATTAGTTATTACCTTGGACTCAGATCTGCTGTTTTCTTCCTGCACTTTTGCACTTCTCAGCAGCTTCTTGCAGCATCCCATCCCACTGTTTTAATGTTTTATTGTATTTTTTATTGTTTTAATGTATCTGGCTGCTATGACAAATTTAATTTTCCTCTGGGGGTTGATTGATGAATTATCTATCATTCAACCATCCATTAATCTATCTATCTTTTTCTATTATTTTAAACTGAAAAACTATTCTGGTCTTTCAGACACAGGCATGGGCAGCAGCCACGATTCAGGGCACTGAGAGTGCTTCCTTAGTCATTTCTGTGTTTCACATATACTGTCCAAAAAGCAGTCAAAGAAAATGTTTAAAGATATTTATCTGGGTTGTAAGCATATATTTACTTAGAAAAACATAATACAGATGGTCCCCAAGTCACAAGGGTTCGACTTACAGTTTTCCAATCTCCAAGCAGTACAAAACTGTAAAAATGTTTTAAGATTCGTGCAGCAGGCAAACGTAACAGCATATGCAGTAGGGTACTTTGGGACGCTGCTGGGATGTACGCATCTCCCACCTCTCACCAGCGATCGACAGAGTTTAGTTATATGTTTTTGGTGTTCCAAAGCCCAATTTTTGTGAAAAAAGCATTATTACTGTAAAATTTTTAACAAATTACAGTATACTACCCTGTAGTGATCACCATTCTTTAAGACACCTGGGTAGGTTAGGCCAAGTCGCGACTTACAGTACAATATTTTCAAGTGATGGGGTCATCAGAAAAAATGAAAAGAATTTCTTGTGTTCTCCAAAAGGTTACATATATATTGTTTGACGCCATATGGAACAGCTCTTCAGGTCCCAAACCTCTTGTCAGGGGCAACCCAACCAGTCCATGTATTTCTTAAATTTTACCACCAGTTATCTTAATAAATGAACTTAATTAGTTAAATAATTGGAGATTAAATGATTTAGCTAAACTAGTGGTCGAGTTAATAAATACTTGGTTATAGTGGGTGGTTACTGGAAATACTGGGCTGACTTTTGGAGAGGCCTTTAAATTGATAAGACACTTACATTAAAAGTGCCTTTTTTGGCAGACATAAAATCATAAAAATCACATTTTTTATACTAACATAGATAGATGAATATCAGTGGCGATTGCTCTAAGACTACAAGGGAAACCCCACTTCCTCATATATGTCAGAAAATAAATGTTCAGATATGCACTATTGCATTGATCATATTGATATTGCTTTTAGTAAAAGTGCGCTAAAACACGTTCAACTTAATGACGAGCTCGTTCAGAATCAACTATTTATCATAGATTGCCTGAGGCGATTTTGTTCTCATACATTTCCGTGGCAACACAGTGCATTAAACCTTATTGAAGCACAGCTTCAATGGACTTCTTCGGCATGGCACAGAATAGCTTTTTTCACTGCAGAGAAGCTGGACACATTGGATAAAAGCAGCAAAATTGTCACTTGCAGGGAATCTCAGCGTGTCTGGGAGTGAATGGAGCAGTAGGCGGGCCAGGACACTGGGCTCATGCATGATGATTGGAGGAACTGTCTAAAGGGCGGAACCCCTTTCTGATAGACAGCAATCTTAAATATAAACTGGAATTGGAGCGATTTCGAGCTCAGTCCCATGCAGATTTGCAAGTGTAGTCATGAGACAATCTGCTGCACATAGTATGTTATTTGCTGGTAATGTAAACATACATAAATCACTCTTTAAATATAAAAAAAAACATAATTATAGCATTCTCGAGTTTTGTCCTTGTTTCAGCTTTGTAAAGTTTGTTCATTAGTTGATTCACATAATATAATATTCATATAATTTTATGAGAGCTAAAATGAGCTTCCCTTGTTTCAAAGACTAGCAGCCAGCACTGCTGAATATTGAACACAGACATAATCAAAAACTGACACGTCATATCTGATCTGATCTTTTGACCACAAACATCCAGCTCGCAGAGTGTGAGACGATCAGGGACTCCCATTACTCTCTAAAAAAGCAGGGATGACTACAGTCAAAATAAGCATCTGCTTTCTCCAAATTGTACCCTTTATAAATTGAGCAATTCAATATTGTGCTATGCCGTAACGACTGTCAGATTTTGCTTGTTTATTCTGTCATACCAAATTATTTAAATGTAGCTAGCCAGCAAAACATTGCAAGTTATAAGCTAGATTGGTAAAGACTTGATATTTAAAAACATAAATGAAGTAAAACAAACAGTTGATTCAGCATGCTTACTGGCCAAATAGAGAAATGGCAGACAATGCAGGGACTGATCTTGACAATAATCAGTGTTATGTCATGGTATGTGAATGAGATCAATGACAAGTATTTTAGATTATTAATTTTGTTGGTCCTGTTATGAATTTAAGTCTAGGGATAAGCATATAGAGTTAGAGTTAACTATATGGGTGACATTATTGTATATAAAAACATTCCAGCTAAGGCTATGTCCATAAATTGCATTTTTATTATTATGGTTTATTATTATATAAAAAAAGCTGCTTAGAGCACTTTTTGTGCTGATACACAGACACTGTAACCATAACAACGAGCCGCTCAGTTTCACCTGCTCATTCCGCCTGGCTAGTTATGAGTCTTAGGTGGAGTCACACATCTTTAAAATGCAAGCATGTGGACAGACTCTTCCTGCAATAGCTAGTGACACCAGTCTTCAGCCAGACATGAGGGCCCATCCCGAATTCCTATGATTGCTCAAGCTGTTTTTGACGTTGCTTGTCACAACCTGCTCTGGTGAGAGATCCTTCTATGCGAAGGGAAAACTTAGAACGTGGCTGAGAACAAGCAGGACAAACTAATGGATGTCAGGACTAGCCAGGCCACATGTTCATAGAAACATTTAGGTAGATGGTGAAAAAAGGTCTCCAACGACAGGATGTCAGTGGACACCAAAGGACCCCCATCGCTTTCAGTGACACAAACACCAAATTGTTTATGTCTTATGATAAACAAGCTATGATAAAATGAGCTGAGTCACAGAAATGGAGCTGGAGTGACAGAATTCAGAAACACACAGATACACACGGCCATTCTAATGACTGACAATTAAACCATGTGTGGATCGAGTCTTTTTAATAATAGAAAAATTCAATGGTCAAATTCATGCAAATTGAATCATTTGTAATAGCCCCACCACCTGGCAGAAGATATGCATTCAGTTATGTCCTGGGCACAGACATGGAAGTGACTGGCCTAAGAGGATGGCCGTTACAGATGGTGGAGACACTGCCCAGTCGCATGTGATATCTGGTGTTGGTTGGGACTGGTCCTCTGATTGATTCAATCGCCTTTGGATTTTGCTGGCTGGTAAAAAAGGGATTGCAGACTAATACGGGGGGGGGGGGGGGCAGCCAGGTGACCTTGGACACCCAGAGGTTTGTTTCTCCCTGCTGGGGGTTTTTGGTTCCTCGCCTCCGTTGCCTATTGGCTTTTTCTTTCGTGTTTCTTTAATTC
>JAODKN010000063.1:27432453-27445277 GCA_026774425.1 Petrocephalus zakoni
GGTTTGGGGAGGGTGCAGGGGGTGACAAAGCGACCGGCGTGCATAGAAAGTTTCTGCTTTTAACAAAAGACTTTCATTCCTCTGAGGGGGAAAAAAGCAAGAGGAAGAATTTTGAGCTGGACTGAATGAGTTTTTTTGATTCTCGCATAAAGTTTCTGTTTATTTCAGCAGAATTGTCGTTGTCTTTTTTTTTGATGTTACACAGAACAAAGGGGAAGTGGTAAGGCTGAGTGGGTCACACCAGGGTGCAGGGGGGCGGCCAGCGGCCGGTGGGACTCACGGCCGCCAAATCCACTCGCCTTTTGTGTCTGCCTGCCGCCGTTTCCTGTCTTGTTTGCGTTCGTTCCTTGTGGCTCGGTACGCACTGTGCTGAGGTGTGTGTGTGCGTGTGTGTGGATGGGCATGTGGCCGGTAGCTGAGTGCGTGTCCCCAGGTGAGCGTGAGTGTGTCTGCGGTCATCCCTGTGAGGGTACGCCCCCCCGCGTGAGCCGTCCTTTTTACGCGTCGTGCCCTAGTTTGTCGGCCAGCCCCGGGCTCCTGCCGCCGTTTGCTTTCGGGGCTGATTCGGGTTTTGTACCTGTGCTCAGCTCTGGCACGAAAAAATCACTGAAACCCAGGGCAGAGTTACCCGCCCGAGGCCAGGTGGGATTCACCTCGGACCAGCAGCCTATAATTCGTACCCGTGTAGTTATCAGGCATAAAAACAGTAATTATTCCCTATTTATATAAGAAACCACTGGCGCTCTCAGTTTGTACACTTACCTAGAAGGGGCGGAATTGGGAGCAAGCCTTCCTTTATATTGCGGAGATGGTAAACAGCTTCTGTCCCCCAAAAATAGTTTTTAAGGTGGCATATGGCTGTACGAAGACAGGCTCGTCACGTTTACGTCAAAAATAGGTGCGTCTACCAGAGTGTCTCCCAGGCACCCCGAGCAAGAAAGCAGCTCTGTGGCTAGACAGCCGAAATGATACCGGAAAGAATCCTATCGTTCACATTCATCTGGCCAGGAGGCCGCTTTGGATCGAGATGGGTATCCACTTCCTGTGGCCCCAGTGCCACTCGCCCTCTTCATGGACAAAGCATTTGCACGACCGACCCGGGCAGAGAGGTGTAGTGGGAAACGCCTTCACTTCGAGCTACCGGTGACGAAATTGCCGACAAACAAAATTTAACAGAAGATTCGCGGATTTTACAGTTTTAAACTTAAAATTTTTATCATGATTTTTTATAGCTATATAATTCAATAATAATGATAATCTAATACAGTTTATATGGATATTTCAAAGGTATTTCATAGCTGGGTAAATATAAATGAAAAAAATATTATAACTGTATTGCACAGCTTTGCGTATTGAGTTCTGTTTGTATTTTAATAATTCAATAAAATAATTATTTAAGAGGTTATTGTTCTTACGGTTTATGCCTCGAACAGCTGTACTTGTCTTCCGAGCTGGAATAACTTGATGGTTGTTTTGCTCAGTATTGGCGCATGTTTCTGTATCTCAGTGAAACCGCGGTCCCGATGAGCTTCCTCTCTGCAGGGACGTGTCGGCCAAGATGCCGTAAATCCCAATTTTGTGTCGCTCAATTGATCTCCCCCGGAAGGGATGGGATGTCGTTGGGGGGTGCCACGGTGAGGCTTTGTTCATTACAGGCGCGGTAACAGACTAATGCTGTCAACGGGCGCGCCATATCGATCCCCGAAGCCTTTTACCACAAGACGTCAGGAGCGTGTGTACTTAAAGCGCCTGCCTGGGACCAGGCGACACTCACAGCCCGGAGCATGGGATCGATGCTTTTCTGTCCCCAGAATCGCTCTCGACTTAAAGTCGACACTCTTTTTGGACTAACAAACCAAATCCTGTCAGAGTCTGAGGGTGGTGCGAGAATAATGTCGAATGACTGCACATGCACTCCTGTAAGAATGCATACAAGGCTCTTGTAAAAATCTCCATTAGAACCTGAAATTCTCCCAAGAAGCTGGCATTTAATTTAATATGGATTTTATCATTTTAATCTGCGTAGTCTATGTCAAAGTAATTCAGTGTTCTGAGGCAGAAAAAAATTTCTGAATGCTTTTTTGCCTTAACTCTAGTGCTTTGTAAATGTGACAGTATATGAATCTCAAATATGTCAACATATTATTTCGTGCCATCTAAATTAAAAAGGGGGAGGGTCATTTGAAACATTATTCTACCATCATTGGTGCGTTCAGCCTTCACACATAATGCTTGTATATTTTTAATAAAAGGCTCCAAATGATTCTGCTGTTAGGGGGTGATAGGGAGTTTGCTTTTGGGACCTGAGATGTATGTAATCCTTTTTAAGGAATCAGAAAAAAAGCTTTAAATGGAAGGCTGTGGATGTTTTGACTGCGGAGGTTCCCTTCCGGTAAGGAGCCAGATGCTTCATGAAGGGTATTAAATAGCAACAGGTTTTCAGGATGGTAAATTTTGTCTGTCTGGTGGCCACCGCCGGCTACAAAGGCTGGTCTTTTCCATCTTCCAACTGACCGATCATTTCTCCATCTTCTCTCATATAGGATAAGCTTGATAAAACCCAACTCAACAAAGAGGCAAGTATAGATTTCGAGGAAAAGGCAAGGATTCCGTAACTCAGATAGCAGAGCCTCCATGTCTTCGGATTGGAGGGACTGGCCAGATAACCTTGGAAACAGTAGGGGTGTAGAGTGGGGGTCTTTAAATGCAACGGAATGAGTGTCTGTCCCTAGGCAGAGAGAAAACTCTTTTTTTTTTTTTATTGAGTTCTGTCCCCGCTCATCAACAGCGAACGTGACGTATGTTGGCTCATATCTAGGATCCATCGTTCCTCCAGATGAACACGCCTCTGTTTAATAATATTCTGGCATCTAGGACGGAGAAGGGAACAGCTCCAGCAGAACGTGAAATGAGAAGATGAACTTGTCCCAGTACCGTGTGTAAAGCGGGGGGATACTGACGCGCAGCTCGGTAATTGCCGGGGTTTCATCACGCTAGACGCGGCTTTGCTCTGGGAGCCTATGGAAATGAGAGAGCGAGGTTGCAATGCGCATGCCCATCTTTGGGCATTTGCTGCGGGATTACATCATATCACTGGCATTGTTTTCAAAGGCGCTAAAGAACCTTATCTTATATTTCAGAAGCTCTCTGTTCCTCCTTTGGCACTCGGCCCCGCCCCTTTCCTTCATTAGAGGCTGTCTCATAAAAAGTGATTGGATAATGGCCACGGGTAGCTTATATGTACACAATCAGGAATGTCAGGTCTCTTCTAGGAGTCATTCGGTCTCTTGGCAGTCTGATTGGTTCTGGATGGCAGGCACTTGATTTAAATGCAACAAAAATATCGCAGAACACGCATGCACACTATTCTAGGGGTTATCGATTAAACAAAAGGTGCAAAAGAATAGGCCTCTTGTTAATATAGCTTCTGTGAAATGTGCTTTGATAAATAGCTAAACCGGATCAATAGCAGCTGCCAGGTTTACACAAAGGATTGGTTCTGATCTTTGATTAATGGTAGGATTGTGTGAATATCAGGAGGACCTTGTCCAGAAGACCGTACAGGCCAGAGCTATCCCAGCACTGCATTCTAACCAAAAGAGACATTGACCCAGCTTAATTGTCGAGAGCAGAGAGGACAGGAAACTTGCGTGAGCTGGTAGGCTGGAAAAAGTATGGTGGAAAGAGACTGACTGGGAAAGCCCACGAGCAGCTCTGAAGCACACACCCACACACATATGTTCGCATCCATAGCTTTGTGGTGATCGTTCATTGAATTCTATGGGCAAAACCCTTAACCCCAACCTTAACCCCAACCCGGCCATAACCTCCACCACAAATAAGCAAATGGAATACAACATTGACATTTTTCATTTTACATATATATGTGTATATATATATACACATATACATACACACACACACAGGTTTGTATTCATATCCTTGTGGGGACTCCCCATTCATTTCTATGGGAAAAACTCTAATCATAACACGACAACCTTAACTCCTACCCAGCCCTAACCTTAACCATAAGTACCCAAACTACATACATGACTTTAGGCATTTTTAGTTTTTTGATTGCATTTACAGATTACAGGACCTGAAAAATGTCCCCACAAGTTAAAAAGTAACAGGTTTCGCCACATTGTGGCGACATTTGGTCCTCAGAATGTGGAAAATACAACCCCCCACCCCACACACACACACACAATAACACTCTGCTCTGGAAATCCCTATTTTATTGAAATGTCAGATGAAATCCCGTGCAGGCAGCACTTTGTTTCCATATTACAGCAGTAAGCTTGACAGAAGAGTTGACCTCAAGACAATTCTGAGAGCATGTTTGGTGACAACCCTGAATATAAATTCTAGGGCCATTTGTAAGATAGTCCTGGAAATTATTATGGATAAAAACACATTTTGAGGATGCTATCCATGTTAAGGGTTGCATCCAATGGAGATCTGTGGGGCTAAAGTCATCGGGATGGCAAAGATTCATTATTGAACAAAATGGTCAGTCAGGATGAGTAACTGCAGTATATGTTTGTCACCAAATTCATCATGTTTTGACTTATTTCCAGAATTCTTTGGTTTGAAGTATTCCAGGATAGATGGTTTATTAAAATTTCTTCATTATACTTTTTAACAGTTACATGAGCTGCTATCATTGTCATAAGTTTATTTGGACTGAACTTTCCATGCTTTCCACACCGTCTTACACGATTGTAAAACCCGACGTGAGGCGAAAGATGTCCAGGCGTAATGAGTCGTGGAGATAGCACGCGCAGAAGCAGGCAGCAGGAACATCAGCAGCGTCTGGGTGTAGAACTCGAGGCTGCTGCAGTTCAGAGATCCGCGAGGCGACCCTGCCCCCAGAACCTCCGCGATGCCAGGAAGCCAGATGAAGGAGGACGGTTCTCTTTCAGTCGAGCTGATTTCCATTCACGGACCTTCACCACGCGCAGCCCTCCCTCCGTCCCGTGCCGGCTTTGCCGATACATGTGAGAAAGTGTCCGCAGTTAGAGGGAGGGGAACGGAGCGAGCGCAGCCAAGCATGTCTGAGATCAAGGAAACCAGCTGTTCTTCAAACGCGGCCTCGTGTAAGTAACCCCGTCGCACGGCGGCTTTGAAACGGGATCAAAGGCCAGCAGGCGCGAATATAAAACGGCGCAAGGATGTTTCATGCGGCCTCCATAGCCCCCGGGAAGGCCGGGAGGGTAGTAAGGAGGGGGCATGATTTAACTGTCACGACGCTCAGTTATTATGGCTCTCAGTGCGCTGCCTGAAACGCAGGCTTTGTAGCCCAGCAACGCACGCTAATGATCGATACTAATCTGATACTGCTCACGTAGCCTCGCTCATTATCGGGACCGCTTCGGAGATCTGTGGTTTTGCACTAGACACAGCCCACTGTTCAAATACCTTCTCATCTGGATGCTTAATTACTGCTAATGGCAATTATGATCCCAGAGTCCTGCCCTCTGCCCCTGCATATAGTCATCTGTTGCATCTTGGGTCTGTGTATTAGCCACCCATTGCCATCTGAACGAATACCGGTGCAGGTGATGTATGGTGATTAAAGATCGATTGGGCCTTAAGGAGGGTTGCCATTTTGTTATACTCAAATCATTTTTGGTGACTGTCCTGTGCTCCCGTTGTTCAGTGCCTGTCGTACCAAGGTCATGCTGATCCAGCTATTAAGATCTTGTGGGATTTAAGTGGATGGAAAAATCTTATGTTGTTTTAATGGAGGTCCCCCCACAGTAGTGCCTGAGTGGCCATTATGGGCCCCCTTAAAAAATGATCTGAAATTTAAATTGAGCTCCTCCTGTGCTTATTTGAGGATTTATTAATTCCTTTAACTTTATTCTGCCTTTCATAGTTAGGATGTTGAATATGGGCAAAGAGAACAAATGTTATTAATGCTAATTTACAGGAATTAAAAAAGAAGAAGAGTTTTGGCAGAATAATGAGAGCGGAAGAATTAAACAGGACCTGGGATTCCCATTTTCCTTGTGCAGGAACAGAGGTTAGCATCTGTATCAGACCAGCAAGAACTGGGCGAGCTCTCCAGCGGCGAGCAAGTCCGTCGATGGCTCAGCATCCCTCCGTAAATCAGACTCTTTCTAGAGCTATTAGTGTCAGACTCTGGCCTAGCATCTTGTTTTCTGCCACTCGTAGGGAGGGAGGGAAATACAGTTGTCAAAATAATGGTCGATCATGACCAACAAGCGTGGCCCATCTGCCGGGAAGACCCATCCATCAAGTCCGCGGGCCCACCATCCCGGTAGACCGCGGAGCCATGTGGCAGGAGGATTCCAGTGTTCGTAGACTGGGAAAGCCAACTGCTACCATCCTGACGGCATTAATGAGCATAGCTATGCCCCCCCCCACTATACTGCTCTTGGTGTTTGTCACATAAATGCACAATCCTCGCCTGGCATCACAAATATTTTATTTTATCTCCCCTCTCCACTCACTTTGCCTTCTCCCCTACTAACTGTCCTAGACGTTGGTGATGCTTTTTTTTTAATGCCTGCTTATCACCACTGATGTCTCCTTTTCCACATAACGAGTCCCCAACTGAAAGTTTGAAAGCCGCTCCCTTCAAACGCGTTTTACTACAAAAGCCAGAGACACCACCGTGGGCGGGTCTCTCCCATATCTGTGCATCACTGTTACATTTTAGCTTTAAATCATTATTTCGGCGTGCAGACTTCAAAAGTAGATGACATAAAATATGCAACTACTTTTTGCAAGAAAATATGTGAAATCTGCTTATTGATAAACGTTACAGCTGGTTTCTGTACACCGGTGAGGGTATCGAATGAAATCCATAGCACAATAAGACCATTGAAATGTGAGCCGAGTGTCTGTAGTAATGGAAAGGTAAACATTGCAGAGCTTTTAATCAGGCGCAATCCCCAGGCCCCAAGCATGCCTCTGATGTTTTTAATGCGTTTGTGGGGCTCTGTATTGATCCGGGCAGAATAGACAGTCTGGTCTCTTTCATTCAACCATAACCATCCTCTGGTAAATGCACTCCTGGTCTGAGCTGCAATTTTCTTGTAAATATTTTTGGTAGGTACTATGCACCCTTTCAATGCACTTGGATTTCTCTTAGCTGTTAATCTGTCCATATAAAGTTCTATCCATCCATCCTTCTAAATGCATGTCCTGGTTAATGATCTGGTCCATATAAAATCATTGTACTGAATTAGCTTGGATTGCAGGGTATTCTGATGAAAAGGGCGACAGAAACAAAGTGCGAGAACGAAACGAGAAACTGCATTATAATAATGACTATTATTACTGTGCACAAAGAAGTAATTATGAGTAAGACTTGTGTCTCTGTCCTCTTTAATTGGATTAACGTGGTGTCCTGGTCGCCCCTCCGGGGGTGTCCTGAGCCCCCATCTGATCTCTGTAGCTGTGTTTTTCAGATGGTGACAGCGGCTGGCCAGTGACAGGGTGGCTGTGCCGAATACCTCCTGCGGCTCCAGACGACATGTCCAGGTACACCTCGGGATTTAATGGCGCAAGGGGGAGGAGGGGGGGGTATCCTTTCATACCAAAAATTTACTGCTGCTTTTATAGACCTCAAAATAAATCATGCATGCACCTTATGTAAGATGCTTTTGTGTCATAATCTTGACATTTATTTTTGATAACTAGATATTAAATATTGCTCTTTTCCACCATACAAATTAATTAAATAGGTAGTCCATCCATCTTGTAAGCACTCATCCTGAAGTCTGTCCTAGACCGGATATACCACAAAGTAGGAGACCACACTGCTTAGAATTCCAGTCCACAGACACACACACACACACACACACACACACACGTTTGTGTTCCTATCTTAGTGCAGACGGTCCATTAATTTCTATGGAAAAAACCCTAATCCCAATCACAACACCCTTTTTTTATAAGGTTTTTTATAAAACTGAGTTTCCTCTTGTGGGAACCGAAAACTGGTGGTTATCACATTATGGGGACACTTGGTTAACATAACGTAACATATACACCCCCCCCCCACACACAAGCACACACACTCACAATACATAATACTTTAGTTTTTACGACACATATTGACATGAACTGCACATATTTATGATTGAACACATTCCACTGCAACCTTAACAATTAATTTATCGTGCCGAATCACAAAGTAATCAAGTAATCAGGTAATATGTGGTATACTGTGATTTGTAGAGGACAACGAGAAATAAGAAGCAGAGCCACAGTGAGAAAGGGTGATATTTGCCGGACGAGGGGGGGGGGGCGGAGCCTATGCTGAAGGTTGGATTTTGGGAAAAGGACAGGAGGGGATACTACGGGACTTTCTTCTGGATACTTATTAAGACAAACTCGTTACTTTTCAGAGGGGTCTTGTATAGCTCGCCTGTATGATTCGGCCCCTTTTTGACCAGGCACGTGTCTGGGCCACGTCTGGGATGAGCTCTCAGACACCTGCCCATTCTGCCATTTTACAGATTCCATTTGCGGGCGGCTATTGAAAGACCTTCTAACTTAAGATATGCCGGGGATATAAAGAAGTAAAATGAAAACGGCTAGTGCAGCTTGTCTAAATAGGAAATATTTACTCTTCTTTCAAACTGCAGCAGATAATTCATTTTGTGTGGTTCTGGGAAGCTTCTGAACCACACTAATACGTTTCTGATTGCTCACGGCCGAGTCCATTCTCCCGATGAAATGTACCAACTCTAAGCATGGTTCTGATTCATTCGGGGACCCAATTTATTCTGTATGTAACACCTTGGAATATATATTAGCCACCAATTCAGCCTCTCATCTTCTAACTGACTGTCCTGAGCTGGTTTGTGTTTTTTTTTATATATATTTTGTGAGACTATACAGTTATATATTTATGATTATATGGAAAGGTGAAATTTTAGAATCAAAGAGAGAAGCCTTGAAAAAATAAAATGCTGACATTTATTCCTTTCAGTTTGTTGATTTTTGCAAGTAATCAAATTATTAGGGCGTGCCGTGGGTCACTGGCTGCTGTATTGTTTCGGCGTCGCGGTTTCTGTGCACGTCCGTCTTAGTAGAGTCTCTGCGGCCACTGGGGACACGCTGACAGGAAGGCCGAGCGTAAACGGGACGCCTCTCGAAATCCTGTCTTTAAGTTGTTAGGAGCGCGCCCCGGGGGACTCGGCGAAGACATGGTAAGATTCCAGGGGTTTCCACGTTGAGGGGGGGCCTTCGAGTCTGGTTCCTGGAGGCTTTTTGCTCTCTGCAAGGGCCTTGGCTTTGAACCCGAGCAAACAGCTTCACAAATAACCCCCCCGCCCCCCCCTTTGCCGACATTGTCAGTGCTTCTCCTTATTTGCATCAAGTCCAGACTCTTGAGCAACATAGCAGCGTGAACGGCGCGGAATGCTAACACACTAGCGGGCGCCTTGCCCTGTTTGCAGCTTGCATTGCACATGTTAATTAAACCCTCTAATTAGGTTTCCTTGCTAAAAGGGTGAATTAAATCAGTGCCTGAATGGAAAATGATTCCTTAAATTACCATAATTGTGTTTTTGAAGTGTAAAAATCTCCACATTAGAATGCTAAATGGGGGCTTTTGTGAAATAATTTGTTGTGTTTTGGTTTAATCCTAGGGGATGTTTGTTGATTGTTGGTTTGTTGGTCTCCCTTTCCTGCTCTCGGTTCAGTTGATAAGACAACACCGCATAAACCTCCTGGCTCTACTGTTGCTGTTCCCATCTCTGCCACCCTGAAGGAGATGTGACCGGATTGGTTAGGCTCAGAGGTGGGCCTGTGAGCTGGCGACTTGTCATTGGTTGGCAGTCGTCCTGTCAAAGGAAACAATGGACACCTGTATTCAGCCCGGGTGCCCTGCCAGAGTAAAGAAATGTGAAAAGGGTCTGAGAGCAAGATAGAGAATGTGTTTGTGTGTGAGAGGGGGAGATAGGGAGTGAGAGAGCGGAAAAATCCTCTCTTTTGGGAGGAAGAACAGACCTTCATTATGTCAGTGTTTCTATTATGAGATTAATCACCTTTCCACGCAGTCAGCAGACCAAGGACACTGAAATTCAGCTCGGTTCAGAGAAACGCAAACAAGCACTAACAGAAAGATGTTTGGGCAGTACAAGAAAGAGAAGGGCAATTGTCTGAATGTAAAATTTTTCTTTTACTCTGCTATAGTCTTTTTCAATTCCCTCTTCCACCTTTGGCTGTTAAGAGCTTGTCCTTCCTTCATTGACTTAGAACCCACTGCCTGTCAGTCACCGTAATATTTCTTTGTTGAAAACGAAGGACTCGATCTCAAGGCTCCACCGTCCTGCTGCAGTACAGTGTCTCCGCTCCTCTGGCAACGGGCTAACTTCACATCTCCAGTTTCTCACTCAACAGAGCTGACCTCTATGGCCCTTCCTTCACCAAAGCACCCGCCTCCAGCGCCTGGATGAGAACAAAGGGGTGGCAGGGCTGATGTGTAAGAGTTTATACTTTTAGTGGGAAAGAGACGGAAGGAGACAGACAGTCAGGCAGAGAGAATGAGAGGAGCGAGCGAGCGAGTGAGAGTGAGCGAGAGAGAGAGCGAACCAAGGAGAGAGCAAGTGAGTGAGTGTTCTGGGCCAGAGGAAGGAAGTCAAAAGGGGAAGAAAGGAGACTTTCTGAGGAGACGAGGTAAGAAATAGTTATTAATTACTTATCTGAAAGTAGGCCAGCACCATCTAATAGAGCAGAGCCCGAGCTATATGCTCTCCTGAGAGCCGGAGTGTGCCGCGCGTGATGGAGTCAGGGAGGTGTCAGTTGTCACCTGAGGTCGAGCTTGTCGTCTTTTTGTAAAAAGGTATTACATTCCGCGCTTAGCGGCATCCCGACACGACGGGAAAGGGAGACGGCACGAAATTAGCACCCGGGCTCAGCGTCTGTCTGCTCCTGCAGAGAGTTACGGTGGGCTGAAAGGATGGATTT
This sequence comes from Petrocephalus zakoni, assembly GCA_026774425.1. Classification (NCBI taxonomy): domain Eukaryota; kingdom Metazoa; phylum Chordata; class Actinopteri; order Osteoglossiformes; family Mormyridae; genus Petrocephalus; species Petrocephalus zakoni. The sequence continues at coordinate 27,443,407 of JAODKN010000063.1, forward strand.
GTGGCGGTAGTGTGGTGGTGGGTTGCCTCAGCGTGCCAGAACGTGAGAACCGTCTGTCAAGAAGCATGGTGGGTTCAGACGGCTCGCCTGGGCTGGATACGCGGGGCAGTTTTGGGCTCAGTCTAATTATTATTTTGTTTAATCCTGCCTGTTCATTCGCCCGTCATTTTTTTTAAGTGGGCACTCGCTCCTTACCGAGAACTGAAGCTCGCGGAGGGTTCACGGTGGAGAGACGTGAACGTCGCACTTCACCTGACCTTCTCCGCTGCTTACCGCGATAACGCCGGGGCGCCTGACTCCGAGCACAGTACCAAAAGCATTCAATTACAGGGACAGCTCTGTCACTACGTACTCTCACTAGCCATGAGATGTGTCGGGATTTTAGGATAGGCGAGCGAAATTTGCAGTCTTCTCGTGAGGGTGTTTACTCTTCAGCAGTGCAACTGGTGGCAGCGAAACCCAAACCTGCCCTTGCAGAGCTGGTGAGACACCACTTCACCTACACACACATACACACACACACAGATCATTCCATTCAATCCCTCTTCACGGTGTTAAGAATATTATAACAACAAGATCAGTATCATAGATGGATGTTTGCTGCACAGTAAGAAAAATTTCTGGATGGAAATAAGTACAGAAAAAGAAAGGATACAAAATTGGGCAAAAAAACATTCTACGGATATGAGGATAACTTTTTCCCCGAACTACCTCCAGGCATCCTATTATACAAGCTATCCATCCATCTTCAGACTCTTTCTCCCGGGGAGGCTCGCATTAACCTTATGCGAGTTACACATAACTCTGTGAGGCTAATATGGCAGCTTCCCCATCTTAATGACCAGTGAATATTCTAGAATTCCAACATCCAAGAGTTGCATCTACGTAAATGTTCAGTTTTCGGACACATGGAGCTGGGTGCCTATCACATGTTACGCCTCATCAAAATGGCTGCCAAGGCAGTGCTCCTCAGAGCCCTTCCTACTCTGAGGATGGCGAGGCTCAGGGATGACATAGGGCTGATTGAGGGAGTGACCTGGGGTACGAGCAGCCAGCAGGGCCGGGTGTACCGGGAAGGTGGAGGCAAGCAGGAGTTACAGTAAATACTGTCTGCCTTCAGAAAATGTGACTTTGGGATGGCTTCAAAAATGGAGGAAAATTAGCACAGTAGCCAAAAACCAGCACAGTTGGATTTTAACTTCCTCCCCTCCTTGTTCTGGTAGACAAAGAGATACATGATTTACTACACATTTGTAGCTAGGATACGTTACATGAATCAACAACATGAATACACAGCTCGCTTATATCTGCCATATAATATTTGTCCGGGCTGATACAAGCGCAGGATGAGACACCTTGCGGATGCAAACACGCAAACCTCCCCCCGTCTCCCTCAGCATCCCAGGGAACATAATGAAGTCTTTTTTTTTTCTTTAGTCCCCAGCTGGTTGAGGCTCGTATGAAGTTTAATTTGATTATCAATGTCATCACACAGTGCCACAACCTGCCGAAACTGTTTGTTTTATTGAAAGAGAGGCTGGAGAAAGGCGACGTCATAAATCTTAATTAGTTTCCCTTTATAGAACTGTCAAAAAACGGGCAATGTGCTGGAATGAATAAACAGACGGGGGAGAAAAGGCAGGATGGCACATAATTCAAGCCCGTTTCAGATTTCGGCATTAGTTTCTGTCGTATTTCAAATATTTGAACGTGTCATTGCTAATAAATTGGAATCCCTGCCTCATAAAGTGGTTTTCGCATTCAAAACTTGTCATACTACTAGATCTAGATAATAATGTTTGCCAGTTGTAATTATCTGATAATCAATTGCGGGCGGGTATTTAAACTGGGAAGGGAGTAGTGACTCGCAG
>JAODKN010000063.1:27451033-27464010 GCA_026774425.1 Petrocephalus zakoni
AGACTTTTTTTTTTTTTGTGCCCTGCAATGTGACAATTACCTTTTTCTGGGGTTTATTGGTGTTGGTTGGGGGTTTTTGGTGGGGGGTGGGGGGGGTGGTGGGGGCGGGGGGGGGGGGGGGAGGCAGCGGGGGGAATCTGGCTCTGATTCCCCTGCTGAGGAGAAAGCAAACAGGCCTAATAAAGAGAATGAGGGATCTGTTTGCCATCAGTGATGGAGCCCCGTTCGGGGGGGTCAGGTGCTGGTGACAGCCATACCAGACGCCCCCATGTCCACCTCTGGGGGCGGGTAGATGCTGCCACATTAATTGCCTCACCAGGACTGCAGAATTACCCGCGGCATTAAAGGCTGCCTCTCTGTTTGCCGAAACCTAAAATGTCACGCCGTAAATAAGTCTCCCGATACCTTAAAAAAACACCCGGCGGTGTAATATTTATTATGGATATCAGCGGAAAGTTCTTAGCCATCAGACTTACGGGGGCTGAAGGGGAAGCAGGAATCTAAACTAATTTACAGACCAAATGAGTCATCTCTGGGGTGTTGGGGTTCTTGGGATAAATGAGCCCCACCAGTCTGAGGTTACTAAGCCAGATCACTCACTGTCTGCTGGGCTGTTTCTATTATTGGGATATATTTTGCTTTCTCATTGCATTATCTGGGAGGGGGCGTTGCTTGGGGCACTCCTGGATTCAAGATGGTGGCATTAGGAGGAGCATAGGTCGCCCCTCAGATGCCGGTGATGCACAGAGAATCCATTTAGTCAGATGCCACGGACCATTATAGGGGGACAGCCAACGGGGCGCTTAGAGTGAAAACTTTTTATTATTATTTTTCTGACACTGACATTGCCGGGGGCACCTCAGCCCATCAGGATGCCGGAACATTTCAACTCGCCGATATTTTCATGCCCAGCTTTGCTGCTTCCTGTGGAGCAACAAAGGCAGAAATTAGCTGAAACATCACAAGGATGGTGACATGACACCCGGCCAGTCGCCGTCCGCCAGCCTTCTCCGAGACGCGGCACTTTTCACTTTTAAATAAACCTTTGGCGCTTCGCTTTCACTTTTCAGTTTATAGTTTGTGCTTACAAAGTTTGAGATAAAAGGGTTTTTTTTCCCCACATCAATTCCATCAGAGTTGCATGCCTTTAGATCGAGTCCGCTGTACCCGGCTGCTCGCGAGATATGACATTAGTGGGTTTTATTGAGTTTATGAGAACAAAGCTTCTCTCCACTCAGTCCCACGTTCCCAGGTGCTGCTGGGTGCAGAGCTCGGGGCTTCAGTCGGCTGGATTGCCAGTGACCCGCAGTGCCGCTCTCCTCCGACACGCACCCACCCCTCATCCCGACTCTCTCTCTCACCTTTTCTCCTCCCTACCTCCCTTGCTCTAAGCCCTCGTTATTGGATTTGCGTGTCCTTAATCCCCGGTAACGATCACGATGCCTTCAATTACCAAAGACAGTTAATTTCCTGGAGCTTTGCAGATAAACTTTGTCCGCTTTTTTATGACTTGATAATTGAACGTGCCGGAATATGCCGCCCGCGAGGTCCCGACGGTGTTCGTCGGAGATAATTGCACCCGTGGTATTTTGGAGCAGATTGAACGGGAACCGGTATGTGTCGAAAAAGATGGGGATTGTCCCCGTGAACGGTGAACTTCTGCCCTACCGCCTGATGCCTTTCATGAATTCTTGGCTATGAGATATACAAAAAAAAAAAAAACCAATCCCTCCCAATGAATTTTCACTTTACCTACAGCAGAATAAGGGCAGACATCCTTATGAATGACACAAAAGGACTAGTTTATCACCAAGCAGTTTTTACGGACTTTAATTTTATTTATTTTTTTGTTTAACTTCTTTCGCATTCATGAATTTTGAGCCGAGTTACTCTGCCAGGCAATCTGGGAGAATGAGATCAAGATCCCGGGAGGAATACCCAAAGAGTTAGCCTGCGAGTTTATCGCGAGCCAGCCGTCTCTTCCTAGCCACCCCCGAGAGGTCGTCCTCCGAATGCGAAAGCCTGTTCGGAATGGCCCCCGTGTCGGAAGGCGCTTAGCCAAGCCGATTAGTGAGGTTAGCTAGGCCGATAGCCAAGGCCTGTCGTGCTGCGATTGTTCCTCTTATTAGCATGACTCTCGTTTGCTGATAACTTCTTTAGCATTTAAAATGTTTGAGTTTGCCACATAATTTTTTTTTTTCATTAAATTTGACTCTGCACTCAGCTGAGTAAAGCTTGTTGTCGTCATACCCGAATTTTTGATTTCTGTAATCTGGAAAAAATAAAAGAGGAAAAGAGAGCCGGTCCCCTGCCCCCCCATCTGTCTGCTGGCTTTGGCCAAGTGAAGCCGCTGAGAATCCTGACAATTAGCTCATGTTTTTGTGCTGAGATGTATAAAAATGTATCAGTAGCACAAAGATGATGGGAAGACGAGGGAATTGCTAGGATGTGAATGAAAAATGGACTTTTTCCATGTGTTAGTACAGCCTGTGTCTCTGTCCGAGGTGGCGATGTTGAAGGTGCCGCCAGTGTTTTACTGGGGAGCATATTGACTCATCTACCTGGCAGTAACACAAGGATGTTTCAGATGTGTGAAGCACAGTGAGATCGTACCTCCCTCCCCGTAAGAGAACAGGAGCCATCTTCTCCAATGACCTCTCTCTGTGCGGCTCCACATTCTTTATGACCTCTGGCGTTTTCCCATATAACAGATGTGCATGAATTATTAAGGCCGGTGCAAATTGTCGCATTGTTTATGTGCCTCCATATTAATAGGGGTGTAAGTGCTGTGCTCGGCGATACATGAACGGTGTCATCATGTTGTGGGGTTTTTTTTGGGTGGGGTCATGACTGCCGACGTGTATTTTCACCCACACCTGGGCAGGCTTATCTCCGTCGGCCCTGGGCACCCATGCGTGTTTGCTCCCCTGGCTCATTTCCTCACACGTTCCGCCTCTTTGACCTGACCGTGTAGCATCTGCACGCCTGTCTTGGAGTCACTGTACGCCAAAATGCGTCTCTCGCCTCCTCCCCTCGCCTTTAATCTGCCATTAACACCAGCAGCGACTTTCCCTTTAAGAGCGGTGCGGCTGATTAACATTCACCTTTAATTCCCATGTTTTGCAACCGATCCGCGGCGTTTCCCCCTCTTTTGCCGTCTGCCAGGGAAGCCTGCTAGCTATCTTATCAGGCCCTTCACAGCCGCGTTACCAACGCCTTAGTCTATTATTCTGTCTCTCGTCGCCGGAGCTCTCCCTGGAATATCAATTGACACCCTCCCTGTTTCTCATTAATTATACTCTTCACTTAACTGGTGACAAAAACGTAAACAAAATTTAAAAAAAAAGAAAGGAGACGGGGAGGAACGGTTGGCAGATAGAGGGTATTAACGAGCAGCTCAATAAGCTGGCCGCGTAACGGAGCTGCCAAGAAAACAGGACGGATCGAGGAGACGTGTCTGGTCAAGGATGGATAAGCTGGTAGCACAGGACAAGATTACGGGGAGGCACGAGAGCCGTCCCGGCGCTGTGCTGGGGACCAGAAAGTCTCCGATGCATAAATAGACAGGGACACCTCATATTTGTCACCCCCCCCCGTTTAGTGACAAGCCTACTGCTGATTGGACGAAAAGGTTAACAAATCATCTGTCAGAGTTAGTGCATGTTAGTCTGGAACGGATCCTAATAATTACAGAAAGTATGAAAAGTATGATTATTACCATTGGCACATTTTTTTCTTTTTACTGCTCTTGGCAGGAAATGGGAGCAGGGTGAGGTGCTGATAGCAGGCGTCCAGGTGGTGCTTCTGAGGTGAGCTAGCCTAATGTACCTACTCAAGGTGACGGCCGGGCGTTCTCCTTCAGACGGCGCAGCCCTGCCCATTTCATTAATGGGGACTAAAATAGCTGTGTGCGTCTTCAGCGTTGCTATGCAGCCGCTTCTGAGATGCCTCATGACCAGGTTGTCGCCGACCACAGTGGGGAGAGCTAAATCAGTCAGTCGACGAGAAATTACATAGCTGCCGTGGTGATGGCACTCCAGTGATCCTAGCAGACGTTGTTCGGGCCGTTTTGATTGCAATTTTTCTAGCTGAAGATGATAATAGTAGCAGGGATGGAGAGGTGACCCACAGATGGACACATTAGGGGTTCAATGTTTCCAGAGACTTGGCAGAATAAGTGACTTATGAGATTCAGGGATAAGGTTCTTCTATCTCAAGGACCTCAGTCATGGTCACAAAGCACACATGAAGCTCACCTCAGCGCCCTCAGTTGGCTCCCCCCTGCTGTGTCTGTATCTGAGCTCTACCCATCGATCCTACTCCCACAACCCCGCCCGGGCTGTCTCTCCCTAAACCAGGGCTCCAAACCCCCATAAATCCCTGCCCTTTGTTGTGCTATCTGAAAGGGCAGCTCAGTCTCCTGCTGCAGGAGCTGACCAGGAATGCAGGGTAATGAAATCAGGCCAGGGGTGCAGAGACACAGCGGGGGGGGCGGACCATGGACAGTGATGGGACGGTGCTGCCGGCCGCGAAGGGATTACAGTCTGCGAGGGGGATTTATTAGCGTTTTGTGGTGCCGGGCGACGCTAACGCGGGCGACACGATGCCATAGGAAGGCAGGCAGAATCGGTTTGGATTCACCTCGAATCGTCGTCTGAGTTCAAGGCATCCAGCTGGTTTCTCTGTGTTAGATTTGAAATTTTAGACCACGGACGTCACCCGCGATCAGTATGCATCCAGTTTTTATTACGGTATTTTTGTACGCTATTCAGCTGTTTACAGATTCTCTCTTCTGCCTTATCCGTGCCGGTCGACTGTGAAGCTTTGGAGCAGGGAGACGGGTGGGGGGTGTTGTGCTACAAAGAGCCACCCCCCCCCCCTTCACACATCGCCGGGCGCAAAAGAGGCTGGTGGCAGTGCCGGGGCCAATTGGACGCGGCGGGAAGCGGAGACCCGCAGATTCCTGGTGGGGGCGCTCTCGGTTCCCATCGCTGCTGCCAAATTGAAGCCTCCACTTTCACGGCTGGGGAAAAAAAAAAAACGATGCGGAAGGCGTCCCACTGCTTGGAATTCCGGACGCGATCCGACGGATATCATCGGAGAACATGCCGGACAGGCCCATTGTTATGCTGTGGCAGGGTCCCCGGCGCACGGAGGTTTCGGTCGATAAATTCGAACCGCCCTTTGGTGAGGTTTCCTTGAAAAGTTTAGCGTCAGAAAAGGGGCCGTCTTCCCTCAACAGGGAGGTCAGATTTCTCACTATCAGTGTTCACACAATTAACTATCGATCCTTATCTGCCTGGCCCCCGGGGTCCTGCCCCAGGAGCCTCCCTCTCCCACAATCCCCCTCTCTCCCGCATCAGCTCAGGGATGTCTCTCGGCGGGCCTGACCTTCAAGCTATGCTGGCACACTAGGGGTGGGGGGGGATCGTCACCGGAGCGGGGGCGGAGCCAGATATTCAAATGAGCGTACGGCCCAAAAATAGCAGATGAGCAATTAAGCGCCAGCCTAATCAAACTGCCTCTCTAAATGAACCGATAATTCCGCTCTGATATTCTCCGGGCTTTCCGGACCACTTGCTCATCATACCCTCTCCGCTTAATTGCCCCCCCCCCCAACCTCCAATACCCTTCATCAGTTGGCTCTCGCCAGACGGAGGAGACAAAGCCCCCGTCCTGGTGTAGCTGAGACCCAGACCTTCTGGTTGCATCTCAGATTCTGTTTGATGGAACCAGGATCACCCATGGCATCTTATAAGACTTCCATGTTTTAATTACACACTCACGCATATGTATATACATTTGTGTGTATTGCATTTTTTAATCAGTGACTGAACTCCCTAATATTTATCCCGATACAAGAGACAGATCGAAAGAACAATGAATAATTTCCTCTGCAGTGTTTTTAGGATCTATGTTTTTAACTATGGGAGGTGTACCTTTCTCAAAGTTTCAAGAAAACATCATTTAGGTTATGTAATCTTGCAGCAAGGACATATTTAGCATTATTTTTGGGAGTAATCTAACCGAGGCCTGTGATTACATCATATGACAGTATCTTAGAAGACTGGTTTAGACTTGGTGCATATTTGCGTTGGAGGTAATATCATAGAATAACCTCTTTGTGTAATGCTGTTTTTTACTTTTAAGTAGACTGCAGTTACTCTAGTAACATTTTTATTCCAAAATGTTCCTTTTGAAGAAATTAAGAAACTTGAGTTTTATGGTTGATACAATAGCTGAGATTTTCTGTAACTCTGTCGTGTTTCCTAATTTTAGTCTGACACCCTGCTTTGTTTTGTGGACGACAGTTCCTCCAATTTCCAGTAATGCAGCATCTGTTATACGAGCAGTAGTAGGATACTGACGTGTGTGTGTCCGTGTCCTGTGGCTGTGATGTAAAGGCCTTCATTCTGCTCGCTGTGGAAAGAAGAGCTTGTAGCTTGTAGCCAAGGCATTTTAAAAAGCATTTTATAAAACGGCCTGCAACTCTGCACAATAATACAAACTCCAGGCTCACCAAATAATGGTACAACCAGCTTTAGAGAATATACAGTACATATACAGTACTATGCAAACGTCTTAGGTCAAAGAGAACAGGTTTTAAATGACCTTCATGTTGATAAAAACTATATTAGGTTTGTTGTTCAAAACACCAAACCCAATAACCCACGCAGACCCATCCATCCATCCATCCATTTCTGTACTCGCTTACCCTATGAAGGGTCACGGGACACTAGCATATCATATCTGACTTATCAATACCCCATCAGGTTATTTAACTAAGTGAATTAATTAAATAAGATGGCAGTGAAATGTAACGGGTATATGGGCTGCCCCAGGGAAGAGGTCTGGGACCCAAAGTGTCATTTTTGCTGTCCAACAAGCAAGAAGAACAAAAAATAATTGTCTTATTGTGTGACTGGTCATTTGCAAATATATAATTATAACTGAATCAAGATAAATAGCTTTAACCATTTTACAGTGTTGTATGTCACTGTATATCGTGTCATACATTGTTACAAAGACTGTATAAAGCCTTAAATGTAATTTCTTGTCCTAACAATAAAGCAAAGTTAAATGTTATTTTAAAATAGAAATTTCTAAGAGTGCAGCCGTAGAGTTGTTAGCGCGTCCGTCTGTGGCGTTTAGGAGTGTGGCGCACAAAGGAAGCAGGCTGCTCTGTAGTCACGGCGCCAGTCACCCAGGCATGATGAAATCACAGGTTATCACAGTGATCCCTTTGTAGGAGCTGTTTGTTTCCCCATGCGCCGAGCATCCTTGGCTGCACATTAGAGGATACCAGGAGGTGTTCAAATCCAGCATAAACCTGTTGCCTGCACAGATGGTTATTAACTGTGATCGTTCGCATCCCAGGAGCCTCGGTCGGGCCGAGGCGGATCAGCAGAATTGAATTGGCAGAGATACATCCCCCCCACCCCCCATCCCGCACCAAAAGAGTTTCAACAGCAACATCAATCAGGGAAGTCCTCTAGTGCCTCCTTATCCGGCATGAGTCCAAGCTCCATGTGAGCTCCGAATGGTCACATTCTTCTTAATGGGGGTCATAACCCTGGGTATGGCTAATTAGTAACACAGAGCATTAAACGTTGTTCAGCTTTGGTTCACTCTTCTGCTTTAAGGCCCGCGATAACAGATGAAGCTAGCTCTCAGCTGTAGGTGTAAACCCTGCAGTCAGTCTAGCAAGGATTACATAGATCTAAGGTGCACTGCATTCTAACTGTGGATCAAAGCAGAGGTTTAGAAGATACGATTCGGGTGAACCGAAGCAAAATTGCAGAGGTCTCAGAACGCCTTGTGAAGAAGGAGCCTTGCTCCTCTGATGGTGATGGGTGATTCATTCCAGAGTGAGGCATTCAGGCACTTTATGGAAGATGTTTAGCCAGAAGTGGTAGAGCATAGAGTGTGGCAAGGTGAGAATGGAGAGGCCATTATGCGAAGCATCACATGTAAAGAAGGTAAAGACAAAGAGAAGGTGAGGAGTGGAGAAGAATAAGGGGTGAGTAAGAGAGAGAGTGTGGAGAACCAACTGGCCCGGGGCATTCTGGGTAATTAAATTGTCAGATGCGACTTGCCCAAGGGTGGACATAGAAAAAGAAGTAACCACAGAAGTGTGCCATCCTGCATATTTAACCCCCCAGTTATTTCAGATGCTTATTAGGTCCTACTGAATTTTTATGTCTAGGTTGCAGCCATAGCTGGAAGGATGGAAGTTACTCAAATCCAGTAGCTGCTCTTATTTACGAAGGAGGCGTTTTATCAGAAGTCCACAGTGATTTCGGGTTAGGTATTCAACATTTGAATAAAGATTAACTTGTCTTCAAAACAGTCGATAAATAGACTGTAAGAATTTAAATCTGGATTGTAATGTCGTAAAGGTCGCTCTGTATTGGTTCTCTCCCACACATCATTCTCTGTGAAGCGTAATTGATGTGAAACGCGCCAGTAGATAAATAGATAACCCCATCGAGCACGCCAGAGGTATTCTCGGTGAGCGGGTGGTTGCTATAGAGATGAGGCCTGAGCTAAAGAGAAGACCCATCCCCTGTGGGCTAATCAGCTGCCTATAGGACGACGGTCCTCACCACCAACACTGGTGATCAATTGTCCTCTTTTAGCACCTGCTCTGCATTACTCACATGGCTCAGCATGAGCTGCCTGGCAGAAGGGAGAAGCGGGCCAGCCTATGGCGAGCACGGCGCCAGGAAGGGGAGGGGACCGTAGGGAACCTCACACGCACGGAGCCTCCCCGGGGATGAGGATTGGCACTGATAGCCGAAAACAAGCGGGAATCACATATGGGTGAATACCGACAGTCTGCAAGCCAGTTATCACGACCATGGTCGTCCAAACATAGGCTTTAGGGTGGGTGTGTGGGTAGGTGGAGGTTTGGGGGGTGATCAGGCTGGCATCAAAGCGTAGCTTTGGGTATATAGTGCTCATTTGTTTGTTTGTTTGTTTTTTATTGAGCCTGTCCTGGCTTTAGAGCACCTTTATGAAGGATGAGCAGGTCCTTCCTGCTCATCCCTGAGCAGACACCTTTGTGGGTTGCTGCTCTGGCATTGGGACGAACCTATTCGCCGTTAACAGAGCTCTCACGATGCGAAGTCGCCTGCATGTCCCCCGGTCAGGGAGTCGCCTCCCTCCCCGCAGATCACGCCAGCCTCCCGCGGAAGGTTTGTCTCTGTCTTCCTTTGTCTCTGTTTGCCATTCCGGCCTGCTCTGTAATCATGTGGCGGAGTGTGAAAATGAGGTAGAACAGGAGGATTAGAGGATGGCACAAGACATCTAACTGAAGCTAGTTGTAGAACCAGGCCAAAGGAAGCTTTACTGAGCTTCATGTAAGAGATTTCCACAATGCATTCAACTGTTTTAGCCACAGTAAGTCAATACATTTATTTACTTATTTACTGTAATAATGATAATAATAATGATGTACAGCTCTGAATTTAGATTGGAAAATTGCTGATAGCTATTATGCTATTCATATAGTTTTCTACAATTATATTCCATTGGAATGTAGATTTAATTTGTGTCTATTACAACCTCAATTCATGGGCCTAAATTTATTTTCAGGGATAACGAAGAGTGCTCTGCAGTGTTAATTACCATGTAGGAAAGTTTGAAAAGAGGTTAATAATCATGTGCATGATCCGAAATGTAACGAAGCCAAGGCAGGCAGCGCGGATTTGAGATGGCTGTGCGGAAATGTCAGCTAGGAGAGAGCCCATTCCCGTAAAGTCCGAGATGTTCCTCCCCTTTAAAACCTAAAGTCTCCATGGAAACCCAAAGTCCCCCTTTAAAATAACATTTAAAAAAAAAAACCCTGGCCTTCAACAGTTTACGTACTTCAAAACTCAAGCTAATAGGCGATGGGCAATTTGAGCCAAGGGATGGGTACTGGGAACGCTTGGGGCCAGTGGCTGACAAATTAGCGCCGGGGGAAAACGCTCTTGGTCGTACGGGTTATTGGCTTTGCAATAATGAGACGCCTTGCTGGAAATGAGGTGTCCTTTATGCAGATGAGCATAAAAAGAGCATCGCTTTGCAGTTTGATTCAATTGTGTCTTCTTATGAGCTGTGCAATCCTTAGCAAATTGTCTAGAATGGATAAGGCCACCTACGGTTGGTGTCCGTACATGAGTCCTTCCTGCCTCATGGTGACTATAAAACATTTTGAAAAGTTTTAATCACTTCACTGCATGGGACAGTGAGTGGGAGAATTGCATGTAACGTAAATCATAGACGGTAAGTATAAACTGAGAAACATGCACGGATGCTTACTTGTGATCCCTTTGTTCCTGACCATTGTGTTTTATCCCATAAGCTTGTTTTACATGCATTTTCTCTGCCCTCAGAAAGAGAGACACTAAGCTCTAATGATGATATATACAGTGCCGTCCAAATTGACCCCTGGCTCCCACATGCCCTTTGTCACTGTCAGACGACCGAGTCGCGAAGTCCTTGCTAGGCCGAGATTACTTGGGAGAGCCAAGCCCATATATGGACTTATTCAATGAGGCCAGGAGTCTGCCCGCTGCTTGGAGCCAGTCTCATCCCCGAGGGCACAGTGTGAAGCCGATCTTGTATTATTAGCTCCCCGGTCATTGTGCCATGTGTGGGAAAGGGGTGGGTGATAGTGCGGAGCACCCTGCTCACAATATGTTTACGGGCAGGGGTACCCCCCCCCACCATTGGAGAAATGAAGCAGTTCTGCGATTCCTGCATCTCAAAAACAGCTTTGGTAAAACCGCCTTTAGATCAAACGGTCCCATACCTCCTACATGAACGTAGGACCTTGAGGCTGATGAACGTCCTTAATGTTGGCCACGCATAAAGACCAGGAAGTTCACAAACTTCCTAATTGCAGGAAATGATGAGCATTAGCGTGACAATAGCATGCGTCTACTTCCAAGGCAGGATGGATCAAATGAATTCGGCACATTTTTTTACCCCTGTAGTTCTCCTGGCAAGAGCGATCTGTTCTGTTCCTTAACCACGGCTTGACATGCCTATCTCTTGTCCATGGCATGCTCAGATTCTCTTGGTCCCTCATGGAAAGGTCGAAGCACTTCACTACCTTCGCAGTCTATTATCCGTCCTATACATACTGCCGTTCTAGTTCAGTGACTTTCTTCAGCAATTTTCTGTCATGGCTTCCTCATTACATTGATAGTTTGGCGGTGAGAGGGACTAGCAGATTGTGCTGGTGAGTTGGCTTTAAGGACTGGCTAGTTGGAGGCTGCTGTACCGACGTCTTTCCCAGCCTCACCGTCTTACTGAAGTTCTGTCTTGGTGCAGCAACTCAGAGTTTATGCGGGCCGAGCACAGTAGTGGGGGGCCAGGCCTTTAATTGAGCCTTTGTACTCGAGCGGAAGCAGGCAGAGTTGTGGGTGAGGACCCAGCTGGGGAGACAAGTGCAGTGCTCTCCACGGGGATTAGCCGGAATTGTGCCTGTGCATGGGATGGGCCGTCCTTTGTTCCGGACCTGTTCCCCCCCACGTCGATACTGTTTTTGGCCCTCTCGGAACAGCGGAATGTTAATGGCTGCTCTGTGCGGAGATAAGCCCGGTGGCAAGGAAAGACCCCCTGACAGGTTTGCCATTGTCCTCCCTGGGAATAGGGAGACAAGGCTGATCTCTTTCTGTGGACATACTGACTCTTTTCTTTTGTTATACCTTTTTTTATGTTTCCCTTTCTCTCTTTATTGCACACGGGGATTAAAGAGCTAGATTTTGTCTCCTTGAAGGGAGGACTTCAGTGCACTCCAGACCCCAACAATGTGATGCCTCCACACGCCTCACACTTTCGATTGGCTCTTGCCTGTCCAAGTTTAGGGTATGGCAAATCAGCATCCAGGAGCCTTTTAGATGGATACCCAGCTTGTTAACCTTAGTACTGTTGCTTGTACCTCCGTTTTAATACCAACGGATACGAGTTTAAGAGTTTTGTGTGGTGGTCGACCTGAAGTTAATCCCTAGTCTTAGAAGGTCATTTAGAGGGAAGTATGTATTAGGAACGTAGGGTGGCATCCTATCTTGGCCCACCCCATTGGCACTTTTTGCCGGGGGGTTTGGACAGCTCGGTAGGAGGAACACATGGGAAAAGCCGCGATTCAGACATTGACTCATCCGCGCCTACAGTGGGATTCAGATGACGGCAGCAGGGCCAGAAGGGAATTCTTTTCCTGGGGGTTTTCTCCATCAAATGGCCTACCAAGAACATCCGAGAGACGTTCTAAAGCAGAGTTTGGGTTGGTAGTTAGGGAGATATGTAGGGTTTCATTTTGTACCGATGGATCCTTCTGGAATTTTAATCATTCATAATAAGGGACATGTTGTGCCCACGTCAGTGTGTCCAGCTTCCGGAATGTTCTCTAAAGCGGACTCCGCGCATGCTGCTGCCAGTTAGACCGCAGAGGGTCGTTGACCAAGGCTATCCATGGGAATTCTTACTGCCTTTTGGCAGCGGAAGATGCCTGAATGGGCTATTTCGGGATCGATCCCAGAGGCTGGTATTTGCACGGAGGCCTGACCGATGTGGGGGCACTGCTTTCATTGCCATGCAGGATAATAACGATCTTTAATAGGCTGACTGGCCGCCTCCCGTCGTTAAACTTTGCCACGCCCACATAAATCACGTAAATCTACACTCCCGCGTTCCCTGGCAACTCCCTTCTTCCTGCTCGGGTGTGGGTCGCTAGAGGCGTTCTGGGTCAGCAGCTTCCCAGAGGGTGTTGGACTGTCCGCCCAGGGCTGCTTAAGACTTCTTGAGCTTAGGGCGGGGTGGGGGGGGGGATACAGTGGGTCAAAAGAATCACATCACCGGGGCTTCAGCAATTCTTCAGACCTGTTAGAAGGCAGACCTCCTGCTCCCCCGACCCAGCGGGGGGGGGGGGGGGGGGGGGGGGGGGGGGGGGGGGGGGGGGGGGGGGGGGGGGGGGGGGGGGGGGGGGG
>JAODKN010000063.1:27467718-27485579 GCA_026774425.1 Petrocephalus zakoni
AACCACCCCCCACATTACTGGCTGTTGACGCATATTTTAGTCAGAGCATGAATGATTGAATATAGAGAATTGTGTCTTTCTGGGCAGCTTAAAGGTGTAAATTATACAGCTACAGCAGCTGTTCTCCTGATCGGAATTATTTTTAGAGCGGATCCGGTTCCAAATCTGATTTATTGAGCCTTGCTTTGAGACTATGATGTTCCCCAACATCTGGATGTTGACGCTCCAGGTTTCTGATTAAAAAAATAAATAAATTAAACTGTAGTTAAAGTGCTCTGAGGAAGACAAGCCGCCATTTGACACACACACACACATACTCGCATACCTACCTAAATGGGGACCATCCATTAATTTCTATGGGAAAAACCCTAATCCCAATCATGACACCCTTAACTCATAACCAGGCCTAACCTTAACCATAAATAACCAACTGAAATACAAGCCTTTTGGCATTTTTACTTTTTTGATTGCAGTCACAGATTTCTATAAAATTGAGTTTGTCCAAATGGGGACCTGATAGCAGGACCCCAATAGTAAGGAAGTTTCAGGTTTCACCACGCTTTGGGAAAAATGAAAAGCAATGAACCGCAACCCTACCTAGCCCTAATATCCTAACCTTGACTGTAAGCAACCAAAAAATACAAGACTTTTGGCATTTTTAGTTTTATGATTGCAGCCAAAGATTTTTATAAAAAAGTTTCCCCTTGTGGGGACTGAGACTAATGTCCCCACAACAGCAGAATAGCGGATTTTCATCACAATGTGGGGACTTTTGGTACCCACAATATAATATATACATGACCCAAACACAAAAACACACACACGCCTGCATTCAGAGCCTTTTGTGTGTCATCAATACAAATGTCTTGCGTGAGCGATTGCAATTCCTGGATTAAATTGTCTTTCAATTACAACACCCCTTTCCATAATGGGCCCTTTCCTCTTCAGATAAGCAGACGTCGCGGTCAAAGCAATAAAAAACCCATCAGCATGCAGCGTGCTGTCGGCTGGAGACGGAGCTTTTTTTTAACATGATAGGTTTTTAATGAGAAAGGCACGCGTGGGCAGCGTGTCAGAATCAATCACTCCTCCTCCACGCGCCATCCAGGATGGGCTGCTCGGCCCGCGGACGTCATCTCCACGGGCGACGGCGGGACGCGGGCATCTGTAGTGGCATGCGATGGGGACGTCACCCACCCCACCCCAGCTGACTCGCTCTCCATCCATCGCTTAAGCTGGTATAAAAGGCCATCGCCTACCCCGGAGATGCAGAAAATCGGAACCCTCTATCAGCATTTCCCCCTTGTCTGTTTAAGTAATGACCTGAGGTTTTACTGAACGGGAAATAGCCTCTTTATCCACGAGTTTAGGGATACTGGGAGATACTGCCAGGTTTGTTTGTACATTTTTAGAATTTCCATTTCACACATGACCTACCCTTTGTCCCCCAGAAAGCAGAACCACAGTTTTCTTATTTTACCACATTTTTTTCTATAATATAGAAGTACTAGTTGGTTTGACTGGACTACAGCTAACACATGGCTAATATTCTCCAGTCCGGTCATTCACATTGCCCTACAATCTGTAGGCACATCTATCCATCCATCCAATCATCCATCCATCCATGATTACAAGCCTGTCACGTAATTATAGTTTGCGGTCATTCACATAGCCGTCTGTTCCGTAAGCACGTCTATCCATCCATCCATCCATCCATCCATTCATCCATCCATCCATGATTACAAGCCTGTCATGTAATTATAGTTTGGCTCCACTCCTGTGTGGTTGCATTTAAAATGTGAAGTCAGGGGTCACTCGAGACAAAAATAACACGGTCAAAGGTAACCTGCAGGACAGAGACAGGAAGGAGCGCGATTAAAGACCCTCATTATTTACTCTCGTACCGCTGTTTTCTATTCATCCGTTGTATGCTAATGACTACGGAGATGTATGAAGGCAATTTTATTAGCAGTGGGGCGGAGAGCATCGCAGACGCTCCATTCTTCTCCGTCAATGTGCAGCTCCTACACCTGCCCAACCTCCCAGTAACTTATTTATGAAGAACTTCACAATAACATTCAGGTGAAATTGGCTATTAAAAGGAAAACTTTCTTAAACATATTTTTATTAACTTACTGTTTCATTAGATCTGTTTAATTTGAAGTGTGGATTTATAATAATGGATCATTAACAAGTTGACGTGATAATGAATTTTCAGACACCATGATTTTGTATTTGAAGCAAGGTTCTGCCAGTAAGGGCGTAGGTTTGGTTGGTAGGAACCAAATCAGCCCCAAACTCCCCGCCCCCAAAACACACATGGTATTCTCACGATATTGGTAGAAACATGTCCCTACCGTCCGTATCCAAATCTGCACTCTTGGCTGCTAGGGCTTTTGGGACCCATGACAGATATATTAGGTCCCCAACCAAAACCAATCCAATTATGTCTTAATTTTTTTAGGGGCCCTTGAAATAATCTTTCCACCTACCCCTCCCAACCCACACCCCCTCTTACAGTGCCCCGGGCCCTGGGTCATATGTTTAACGGTCTGTGTTAAGATCGGGTGCTTCTGATTGTATGTTCAACAGGCTCTGGTCATGTGATTGACCTTGGTGGTCACATGATTTTCAGTCTGAGGATGGATTTAATGGTGGTAAGCTTAAGGCTGAGCTTCTGGGGTCTTGATTCTAGGACTGTCGAATCTCTCTCAAGCTTCCAGCTCCTGCTTCCCAGTAAGGGCCACCCTCTTAGGGCTCAAATGCTTTTTGCAAGGCTGGTGTTCAAAGGGGAGTGATTTCTTATTTTTCCTTTAGTCCATGTAGCCCGCTCTTCCCCGTTCACAAATCAGACGGGCAGGTACCCTTCATGGCCTTCTTCTGCATGCATTGATATCAGACGTCGCTCTACCTCCCCTGATGCTCGTCATATCTTGGCTCTGAGGGGGCTCGAATTGGAACATTTTCGTCAGTGTTGCGATCTTAGACGGGTCGGGGTTTAAATCTGCCGAAATCAGATCATTAAACTTGCATAAGCTCATTTTCACACAAAGCGGGGGCCCCCATCGCTCGTGCTGCATATTTATCGGATCCCCGATGCGCACGCACCGGCACACAGGCCCGCGTGTGCCACGTGATGCTTCGCTTCCAAGGCGAATCTTTTCAAGTTCAGGGCACATGAATGGTTTGAGTACAGCAGTGGAGCACAGGCACTGTATAATCTGCTCACAGAAAAATCCCATCATTATTTGATTCCCTCCCTGGATATCTCCACACGACTGGTTCACTGGCATTCTGCGGGAATAGTTAACAAAACGCGATTTTTATCAGCTGCAAGGTTGTTTTTGTGTTTCCGACGTTTCCAGGGTGACTGGATGCATCTTGATCATTGCCCATGTGCTCCGGAGAACAGCCAAGTTATCAGGGACGCTGTTTCGTGTCAGAAATCCTAATACGCTGCAGTATTTTATTGCACACTTGAGAATTTTTGCCTGTTGCCCCCCCCCCCATGTTACGCTGAATGCGATACACTCCAGGGTCAGAAACAGGAGCACTTGCCTCACAAAGCAAGCATTATACGGCCTAAACCACTGCCGTTACATTCACGCGAGACATTCCTGCTAACGAAGCCAACTTCTCATTTACGTAAATGAAATATTCTGTAAAAAAAACTATTGAACTCGTAATAAACTCATGTTTTTGGACTGTGGTGGGGAAACGGGGCACCCAGAGGAAACCCCACGACGACACAAGGAGACACATGCAAGCTCCACACTCTTGGAACCAATGTGGAGACTCAATCCTGGTCTGAGAGGTGTGAAGCAACAGTGTTAAACAGCGTGCCCCCCCTAGCACCGTGTCCCCTCTAGCATCACTAAGATAATGATAATATAATTGTGCTAAAGCACATGGTGCTTCTCGAGTTTCCTCACAGAGTCTAAAGGCAACTTAACCACATAACTGGTGTATATATTTTGCTCGCAGTGTGTCTGTGTGTGTTTGGGTCATGTATATATTTCATTGTGGAAACCAAATGTCCCCACAATGTGATAAAACCTGTTGTTATGATGTTGTGGGGACCTTTTGGTCCCAAAAGTCTTGTATTTTGCTTATTTACTTATAGTTAAGGTTAGGGCTGGGTAGGGGTTAAAGTTATTATTGTTAGGATTAGGGTTTTCCTCATAGAAATGAAGGGACGGTCCCCACAAAGATATGAATGCAAATGTGTGTGTGTGTGTGTGAGTAGCCCTGCCTTGTGGCTTTTACTGCAAGGGTTAGGCTCAAGGTCCCCCTAACCCCCCCAAACCCCTGGGCTGAATCCGATGGAAAACGGAGGGATGTGGAGGAGTGTCCGCTATTTTTAAACATGCGTGATTACCCTGCCCACGCCCTCGTGCGGCACATCTCCTCACTTCCCTGTCTTTTCCGCCCCATTTCATGCCTGTCTGATTTGTTGAGAAGGTGTAAATGGCTCTAGAGTTACCACAGTTGTACCCCCGATATCTCATCGCAGGACCGTTAAATTACATCATTACAATAATAATCGTAGCAGTCCCTCCTCCATTGTGCCCCCCCCCCCCCAATTCCGTTTCTGTCACTTTTGATCTTCGATTGTCATTTTGCACCCTGGTCACCTCCTTCCCTCTCCTCTTCTTTACCCAGCCCCCCTCCCCTCCCCATTCAGCACTGAGTTTCCGGGGAGATGCAGCACCGGACGGCTCTCTCCAAACCCCGCCTCGCCAGCCAAAGCTCTTCCGGGAGATGCACGCGTACAATCCTCTCCTTCTGGGGGAGTATCGGCCTCCTGTGATCTTTCAAGTATTTCACAGCCTGGCTGCTCCTGACCCCACATTGACCATGATGTATCACGCACTGGAACGGTCTCCTGCCCCCTCAGGCCGTGTTCCCTAGCCTTACCCTCTTTGTGCTTTGCCCTATGGTCTCCTGTCTATCTCACCCAGTACTCATCTCCCTGCCCAGATTTTGTGTCTCCGTCAGAATTACCAGCCTACCATCTGCTCCCTCCCTTTCCTAAGGTTCCCCCTACTTGGCTCTTGTCCTTCAAGCCTCCCCTCCCGCTGCCCCTCAGCTCACTCGGTAAGTGGTGTGTCTGCGGGGCCCCCGGCCACCCCTCTCCATCCTCCACCTTGCCCATGTCTCCCGCTGTGTCCTATGGCTTTTTATTCCTACGTGATGGTAGTCTGGGCTCATGTAGGGATGAAAGCCACTAAACACACGGTGAGAGGTCAGCGTGATCGGCGGGGCGAGACGCTCCTCCGGAAGATGCTCCGCGTTTCAGACTGAGCTCCTCTGTCCACCGTACTGCATCGTGGGCCGCCTTGGCAGACCGGGATGTCGCCATGGGGACCAGGTTGGCCGCTGGCTGCAGATAACTGCAGTTAACCTCAAACCACAGCAAGCAGAGCTCGTTTCCCGTACTGCTGGGTGGCGGTATTAGGAAACATATGTATGGGAATTATGGGATGGCAGAACTTTACACTGGCTGTCGCATTACTCAACATCAGGCCACTATGACTCAATTCCGTCTGCAACAGACATAAAATGGCCATTCAGGGACAGTCAGGCTACCCCGAGGCCATTCATCTTAGCTCATAGACTGCAACAACATTCAACGGGAGCCATTAACGGCCAGCTCACTTTGCTGGTTGGGCTGTGGGTGGCAACCAGAGGCTTACAGACTGATATCAGGAAAAGTGTGGCTTCTATACAGCAGCCCGGTATAAGACAGTGAAGTATAGCGGCGTATGAAGCATAATTCAGCTCAAATAGCACTATCATCAGTTAAACGAATAATGATATTCTGCCTCAGAACATCCTTAAGGTTTTATTTTTCTTTGGGCTTGCAAAGCAGGGCATTTGTATGGCTTTAATAATGACATAAATGAAAAAACAGCTCACGTTAGTCAATAATGATTCCACCTGAATTACAGCCAGGAATATTTAGACTCATTGCTTGCTTTTGCTCAGAGTTATACTAGTGGGTTTCATGGGCAGCGTTCGTGCAAAACAAAAGCCAACCGCAGGTTCGCCAGAAGTCAATCGTGTATTTCCACCTCAGCCAGCTTCCTGCTGGCCCTGAATATTTCCCCCAGCAGGAAGCCTGAGCCTCCTGTTTGCCACCTTTGTTTTTACCCACTTCATTTTGTTCCATAGGCATAACAAAAAGGAAAACAGCTTCCTCTGAATTTGAATCATCATGTTTGAATTTCATCCTCTCCTTTGGATCGCGATGTTTTCAATAAAGGATTCTACCCTTGTTTTTCGCTCTACCTACTTGTGTCTTTTCTTGTGTCTAGTGTTCCTAGGCTACAACACTTCTCTAGCACACACACAATCGTCAGGAAGCCTCTCTGCATCCTAAATCATTGTACTGCACGGGAATGTCACGCATGTCATTATTTTTCCAGAGCAAGGTGCCACCTGCTCGTCAAGACCCCCCCGTAACGCGAGGTAAAGGTGTAGAGAGGTATAGAGAGCAGTGCTGAGAAGAGAAGGAGGAGTGAAGCTGAGAAATCATCTGCTCCAGGAGATAATGGGGCCAAAGAGGATGAGTAAAGGCCAAAACCAGGATAATGAAGACCCAAATGTGAGTTTGGGCTGTGCGGCGGGGCTCTCTAAAATTATTCATACACAATGATATTTATATTAAGTCCAGTTTCTTCAGATAAAGAAGAAAAATAAAAAACTTCTGTGACCTAAGAAGGATTCCATTCAATTCAGCGCAACCAGGGAATAGACACTGTAATGAAAATGGGTTAAAAAAACGACAGAAAAAGAAAGGATTAGGGAAAACATGGCAAGCAACAGATCTATCACAACTGTGTCAATAGGGTTGCGACATGCCAGCCGCCGAGTACGCAAAGGGCCTTTGAACGTCGTCATGATGAAACCAGAGGAAATCCTCGTCGGCCCGTGAGCTGTGGACACACGTAGACAAGGTTGATTTTTTTTTTTTTTAATAATTCTTATTCATGATGTACGGCTTTGAACATCAGCGATTTGCCTCAAATAGAATTTTACTTGTTTGCAATGCGTCATTCACCTGTCATGGGTAAACACAGGGCAGGCTCGTTAAAGTGAGGCCAGCGTAGTCATTTACCTATGCTCCCTCTTCACAAATATATTTGCCGGTATTGAATTTGGAACAAAGAATTTGGGAGGGTGGCACTTGGGGGGCGGCAGCTTGTTTTCATCCTAAGCCTTGACAAATAAAGATACGCGTCACAGAGTTTCAGTTTGTCACAAAAAAAAAAGTCGAAAAATCGACAGCGAAGCACTGAGGTGCAGCTCGGGCGGGGGTTGCTCAGCTTTCCAGTTTGGAAAGACATGACATATCAAAACACGAGAGGGCCATTTTTAAACAGAGACGTCGACATGAAAAGGGGGGACCATCACGACACACGCGCATGGAGCGAGCCAGACCGCTTACACCTCTGAGGGGGCACAAACACAGACAGATGTGAACCTTTTGGCATAAACCTTTTATCCAGAACGTGGGTCGCAGTCAGCTCTGAACCTGTCCTAGGAATCACAGGGGCAGTGGGTGATCTGGAGGGCCTGGCAGGCCATCAAAGGGGAAACTACCCAAATACAGCAAGACACAACACACAAACTCTACACAGAACCAAGGATGGAGTTCCAAACCCACACCCCTAGTGGTGAGCGCTAACATGCTAACCCACGAAACACTGTGTTACCTTACTTAACCCATAAAAAGGCTTGTTCCAAAGCTCCTGTTCATTCTGGTTTCCTTGTCTTCCTTCTAAATCGGGTCTTGTCAGCATTATGTGCTGCACACCTGTGTCATCATCCTGCCGTGTGGGCCGTCGCTCAGAATACCTTCTCTTCGCGGCTGGCGTTTTGTGGATAAACACATGAGTTCTTGGACCAAACATGGGTGTGGGGAATCCCACGGAAGGCATATGATCACTGGTTTGTTTATTTGCTCCCACTTCAGACACAGATTTCACACGGCCTTGCTGCCAGCTGCTCTCTCTGCCTTATTCTAGTGATCAACCTGTTGTTGATTCAGTCCATAACACATCCCGCAGAATATCGCCGTCCGCTTGCCAAGTTCCTGTTTGGCACACGGCCGTAGTCAGCGTGAGCCGCGGACCACAGTCCTTGGGTGAGAAACTGACATCGTTTCAGCCGTGGTGTCGGTGGACAGACCAGCCGGATGCTTGGTGATTGCGGGCGACCGCAGGCTGGCTGAATGAGGGATGCCACCAAGCTGTTGTGGGGACAGATAGATCAGCCTGAGCTGATGAGAAACTCTCGGAACGGGAGCCCTTCGGGCAGGATGCTGAGTGGCCTAACATGGGCTGGAAGACCCAACACTTGATACACACTGGCATGTCCTCTGCACCGACCCTCATGTTCCATCTACTGCTGCCAGCGATCTTTGGAGCAGATACCCTGGCAGATTCAGGGGGCCCAGCACTTTATAGAGGGTCCTTAATATGAAAAATAATTTATATACTCGGGGAGAATTAGTCCTTCTCTCTGCAAATTTTACCATACCACCCTTGCTTAAGAAATTCTGTATACCACGGGGGACTTGTATTTTCTCAAATTCAAGGTAACAACCATAGCAAGGGGCCCAAGGTGAGATTTTGTCCGGGGCGTAAAATTTCGAACTACACGCCTGACCGCTGCTGAAATAAAAGTGGCATCAGCTTTGTGGGGCTTCATTCTTGTGTTACTCTGGTGAAAACAGTAATGGGGAACTCTAATGACAGAGTTAGTGCCTGGCCCTATTGGAACTCAGCTTGAACCACACTGGAATGAGAAAGTTTGGTTATTATTTTATGTGGTGTCGTTTGCAGAATATAATATAGAGTTAATCAAAACTTTGGAGTAGTTCAGATATTGCTGTTTGAAATAATCACTGTCAAACTGGCTTTTTATATTACATTGCCTCCGTTTCGTATTCTCTTACGTGATCGCGCCGGCTACTTGTTCCTGTCACTCACGGACGCGCCCCTCGGCGGCACGCCACACATCACAATTAGCGCCGCGGGCCATTAGCGGGCATCATTAAGACTGGAAATGCGAGGGGAATCTGCAGCCAAGAAAGGTCACCAGCTACGTCCCCATCCGACGGGCCGGGGACTGACAGGACTGCGGTTTACTTTCAAACTGTTTCATTAGCCCAGGGGAAATGCAGAGCTAGGCGTCACCGACCCATTGTTAATTAAACGTTACAGCTCGCGCGGCTCTCGGGGGTGGGGGAGGTATACCCCCCCGGCCTCCTTGTTAGGTGCTGACTGGCCACAGGTGCAGGCGATTAGTGTTTCCCCTGCTAGAGATGCTCTCGGTCAACGTCCCCGGCCATCCCCGCATCTGGACACATCGCTAAGGTACCAACATGGATCCCCGTCCTCTCTCCTTTGCTGTTAAACTTTTCCGCCATCATTTTATTTTTTTAACCCAAGCACCTCAACAGCAGGAAGCATCTCAGCCTAACGCCTATAAATATGCCTGCTCCAGAGTCTCCCATGGGAAACACCCCCCCCCCCAACAGAGAAAAGTGAAAGCTACATGAAGCGCTGCTATTAAAATGTGACCCCCCCAGGGATGACTGAACTGCCCAACCTGCTGGCCAGGAGCACAGCGACAGGTGATTAGTACCTGTACCATGAAAGCGGTCAAATATTAATGGAAGTGAATTTCAGAAGATATATATATATATATATATATATATATATATATACTCAAGTCAAGCTCAGTCAACTGCAACTTTAAAGCTTCAGCTAAAAGGCGCAAAACACAATAATGACACTATAATGACACACAGCACTGCTGAGTCTGACCATATGGCAGATCACTCAATACTCCTCTACTGCCCACCCCAGTGCTACTTCCTGGTTTTATCTTATCAACTGTCCAATCACAAGTTAATTAGTAAGCTGACTCAGTCAGCTGTGAACTTCTGGGAGGTGGAGTTTTGCAAAGCATGGCTTTGCCTTTTGGATGTAAGGGCAGGTAGACTACACAAAAAGAGACATGTATGTGAGAATGAGTCTAAGAAATGGCTGGAATTATAACAGTAATGAACAATTAACCAGAGTATGATGATAGATTGGTGGAAAAGAGCATGCACCTTTGGTCAAATGGCTTGACATTTTAATTTGGCAGTCAAAATCCCCATCTATAAATGTAATTGCACCAAGCAAGTTTAAAAGTCAAAAGTATCAGACTGACGTTTCAAAATTGTTAGCTGGTAATTTGTTCCAAAGACCTTTAAACATTTTGACCATGTTGCTTAACTGGGTATGCTGGTAAGTAAAGCTATCCAGTTATGCTTGTCAGTTAAAGGGCGGCGCTATAAACAGCGGTGAGGTTATCGCTTGTAAACCGTTTCTGTGACAGTTAGGCATGAGAACGAGTAGGTGTCTGAATAGTGAAATCCAAAAGTCCCCCAGAAAAATGTATTATTTTAACAGTATGCAAATTGTTTGCTGAGGTTAGCCGTTTTATCCAGTTGTATTTTGCCGTGCCACGCGATCAGACTCCATTGGGAATGAAGTTTTATGTAATGGTGATTGCATCATGAGTCGTCGTTATGATTCCCATGGCCGGCCGTGTGCTTAGGATTCAGTAGTCAGAGCTCCCCCTGCAGTTGTCTGAGATAGGCTGTCAAGTAAATACGTCATGTTTCTTCAATGGATGCATTCCAACTTGTGTGGCATTAAATGATTATTAGTCCATTACTAGACTAGCTTTTTTTCTTCAAAACACCATTTCTCATGAGTCAAATAATTTATTTAAATACCTGTATCTGTAATAGTGTTATTTGCTGTGTTAGAGGTAAAAAAAGTTTTATTAAATAAATGCTAAATATAGTATAGGAGAGAATTGTCAATGGCATTTCGTTGCACTTTTTGTGAAATCGGATTTCGGATTTCGTGCAATATTGTGTACAATTACCACTGTGCAATATACTGTATAATACCACATATTTCAGATATTCAGTGTCGTGCTGTTTTTGTCTTGTCATTTGTTTTTGTTGTTCTGGAAGCTCTGTCACTAAAACAAATTCCTTGTACGTACAGCGTACTTGGCAATAAAACTCTTCCTCTCTTCTTCTTTCTTTTTTCACTTGTAATAAAGTTTTGAACTTTAATAAGAACTTAAACAGACACTTGTTTAATATTATTTTTGATGAACAAAACAGAGTGAAATTCGTTTGAACAAAAGTACAGCTTGTTCTAACTTCCCCGGCCATGTGCTTGTTTTGTTGGGCACCATTTTGTCTGTAAAATAGCATAAAAAAAAGGTGCTTGGCCACCGTAAAAGGCTCCAGGGATGCACACGCATGTGAGGCAGGAATGTACGGCTACGCGGGGACCAGAGCGGCTGCGCACCGCGCCCGCAAACGCGACGCTTTGCTCGCTGGATCCCGGCTTGTTGCTAGCCTCCGCCGGTTGCCAAGAATACCATTAGCGAGGACTCAGAGTCGGCAATCATTTGCACAAAAAAAAAACCTTGGCGACAAATGAAGTGCATTCTTCCCTTTGTGTGGATCTATTTCAGAGTAACCCATGGCTACGCGCTGCAATTACGATTCGGAAAAGTGAACAGGGGCTCCATAGTAACCGCTGCTTCTCTTTGATTTCTATTAACAGGAGCCTTGCAGCTGATTTAAACAGGTTTTAATTTGTGATCATTCATGTAGCTCCAGACCAAAGTCATAAAAGTGCTGTAAGTAGGACTTGTGGAAAGGTCTAGGTAAGAATAATGAACACTTTTTAGCTTTATGTACAGAATGATTAAGTATAATTTATCTCCTTAGTTTCTTTTTTATACTCGTAAGTCAGCGTATAACAAAAACTCCTTTATGTGCCTGTTCCTGCTGTCAGACGCAGAAGCCGTTGACAGTGACCGATTACCAGTGAAGGCACTAACTCCAACTACACGCTTCCTGATTTTCTCACTGATGAAGGCCTACAGACTCGGTGCTCAGAGACGCTGACATCAACAAAGACGACTGTTATCTTACCTGTAAGGCTAGCCCCGGGTGGCACTATCTGTAACATCATCACCGGCCCAAGTTAACCCTGAGAGTTCGGCGTACGCTTTATCGGGAGTGTCCAAGTGTGCAGCCTGCAAGATTGTTAGAGTCAGACAGTCACAGTGACAATTAATATCGGACCTTCGTTTGAGAGTAGAAAGATAGCTAATGTCTGCTCATTCTGCCCAATCATCTGAGTCAAGACTTTCCAGCGCTTAGGCTGGGCATCTTCGATCCGTGTTATCATCATGAGAGAGGTCGATTCCAAACATTTACTTCAAGGCAACATAAATAATAGATTCACTGTTAAAACAAACTGGGACCAGGGGAGTCCTTGCCAGCCTTAATCATCAGTGATGAACAAGTGAATCCACTCTCCCAAAAAGAGATGATTTTCCCTATAAGGTTTAGTCACACTCCATGCTCTTAATAAATACCAAATGCATCTTATGTGCCAGAAGTACCTGAACCGATAGCAAGGGCTTGGAAAATGATATTCGAGTTATACACTGTGAGCATCATTTGGCTTATTCCTCAGTGAATGATGCTGCGATGGTTCTGATTGAATTTCTCTTCCAAGCAAGTATACGCAAGGCCGGCTGGGGGCAAGACGCCAGAAGGAGGCTTAATGAAGAGAGAGGCATAAAGAGATAGGTTATATTTTTGGAGGTTTTTTCTTGCAATGTTTTCACTCATTCTCCAAATACTAATTACAGTGTTTCTAAGGCACCATAAGGCATGATTTCCTAAGAAATATTTGTATGTGTATTTCTTAGAGCTGAGGCTAGAAACACTCCATGCTGACTATGTTCATTTATCCATCACGGATAAAATGAAATGTAGACATATGCGACATGTGGATCACACACAGATACACATAAAGCCCCCCCCCCCCATAAGTTTATTGTGCACCCACTCATAATACCCAGAACACCTCCCATAATGAGGGACACAACTCCCTCAGGCCCTTAATGTCCGCTGTTTGCTCTTATGCAGTCTTATATTGTTGATTCGGGGAACAGAAATCTCTGCGAGGTTCTCATATCTATACTATACCGCCCCTTATGTTACGGGATCAGCATGACACCCGAGGACATTTGTGCAAAATCTGTTGTCCTTATACCTCTCTTGTGGCATCTTAACGGCCCTGAAATACTCCAGCTCTGTCTCTCTCAACTCTCAGAGCAACCGTGTCCCCGATGCGAAGAGCTTGTGTTTGTGTTTAACACATACAGCTCTGGAAAAAATTGAGAACACTCTATATTTAAAAAAAAACCCTGCATTGTTAATAATGGTTTAATTGTGGTTCTGCTGGCAGAAGGTTATAATGCATGGCAGGCTGATTCTAGGCTCAAAGTTTCTAAGAGATACACAAGAACAATGTGAAGCAGGAGAAAATGGCGATGACCAGAAACCAGGAAGCCAGGTAGAGGGGGGAAGTGACTTTCTAATGCAAGGGATGACCATAAACCTGTCCAGCAGTGCCTCATGAATTAGAGGTTGACATCAAGAGAGCTTCAAAAGGAATGGGAAACATTAAGTGGTGTGACACTGGTGGTGTGCACAGCTAGGACAGTTAGTATCAGGCTCCTAGAAGCAGGACTGGAGTTCCATAAAGCAAGGAAGAAGTCCTTCATTAAAGAGAAACAGGGAAGAATCATGCTGCAGTTTTCAAAAAAAAACAAACATATTTTACAGAAATGCATAACCTTAAATTGAGAAATGAGTGAAACAAAAAATTGTGGTCTCTTAATTTTTTCCGGAGCTGTACATTTGTAAACTTTTATGATTTAGACAGGCAAATCTGAACATTTTAAACAAAGTACTTTCAATGGCAATAGTTTTAATATTTGTATTTGCATGTTTTGTTTACAAATGCATACATACATCTATTGCAAAAACAGGTGCAATGTGTTTAATACCTTATGCAGTACAGACATTATATGGGCAAAAGTACGTGGATACCAGCTTGTCTGACATCTCATTCCACAACCAAGGGTATTACTATGAAATTGGTCCACCCTTTGTTGCCGTAATAGCCTCTACTCTTCTGGGAAGGCTTTCCATTAGATGTTGGAACAATGCTGGTGGGATTTTCTGCCATTTAGTTTGGGTATTGATGCTGAGTTATCAGGTCCCGTTCTGTGAGCTTGTGTGGCCACAACTACACAATTGAACTTGCCCCCAGGTGTCTTGACCGTAAGAATCATTTCACTTATGGTCAACCAGGGTAGCTCTAGCAGGGCAGAGATGTGGCAAGCTGACTTGCTGGGAAAGGTGGCATTCTATGATGGTGCCAGATGGATAGTCATTAACCTTCTGTACAGCCACCCATTCCGCTGCTAATATTATTCTCAGGAGTGTGAGACTGTGTGGGTTTGGCATTTAATAGAGGTGTCCACATACCTTTGGCCATATTGTGTTTCTATATTAAGGAAACCCTCTTCTCATCTTTGAAACTGAAAGTCACAAAGTGAGATTACCATGAGTTATTGGATAAATGTGATGGAAAGCATACAAACAATGCAGGAGAAGGTTTTCTGGGACGCCGATGCCGACCGCCTCGATTCTGCATTTGAATGCTTTTTCTTTGTGCTAAGAAATGTTGGCTGCTGAGTTAAATGCCAGAACGGAGAATGTAACTCATCCACTAAGTTCTGATAGGATCCTGCTCTCCAAAGCGACACAATTTTTAGTCCTTGTCAGGTGATGCTTTTCGATATATTTTATTAGAAAGAAAACGACTGACTCAGATGATGTGAATTAAGTCCAGGTGCCTTCTCTGGAATCTGTTCGTTTTGTGCAATGCTCTTAAAATTATAACATCGACTTCCCAGCAAGGGATTGAGTACTGTGTCATGTTTCAGAATGCAATTTAAGTCCATCTAATTAAGAATACGACTCATTAAGCTTGATATGTGCATGCCCCCACAGGTCGCATGCAATAATTAGTGAAAGCGAATAATGAAAAATAATTGTTCAGGCTTGATGGTCTTGTTATACAGAGTAGATTAAAATCTAATAGCTGTAGCTAGCACATTAGCTCTCAATTACAGAAGGCTGGGATGCCCCCCGACTGTTACTCAGTGAGGAACTGGAAAGACATAGCGACATATCGGGATTCTTAATTGGAAAGCAGAGGAGGAGAACAGAGAATGCATCTAATAGTATGTGGTGTATGTTGTGCTGGGTCGTCCTGAGACACATACTGCTCTTGTGGAAGAGTGACGGCAAATAATGGCAATAACATTGTACATGAAATTTTTAAAACTTCAAATGAGTTTTAACTGCAACTGTGTTTATTTCAAGCTAGACACAGACCAGAGGATAGAAGTGTGTAAGTTAACACAGTGTCGACAGTGACGAGATACTTTAAACTGATTCTCAGCTATTTCATGGAGCCCATAAATCAAAATAACATGACATTTAAATTGTGCCGCGTGCAATAATCAATACGGCTATATAGCTGCTTAAAGATTATTAAATAACTTCAAATATGGCACCGTGCCGCATTCCTTCTAGAAAAATGAAAGTAATATGTGGGAGTAAGCCGGATGAGGTCATGTGTGTGTGCGTGGCACCTGCCAATAATCTTTTAGGCTCATTTAAGTAGCCTGCATAAACCCCAGACTTTGACTTGTCTTAAGGAGGCCAACTGCAGGGGAGACTGCGAGAGTATCACTTTATTAACACGTCCAGGATTCAGTGCAAATTGCTTTAGACTAGTTACTCAAGCGGAGATAGGAAAATACTAAAAAAAAATTATAGTGGGTGAATTACCATGAATTACTATCAAAATATGAGACTCTTAAGAATTAAATTAATTTAATTAGAAATGTATCACTAACAAATTTATTTTGAAGTGACTACTGCATTCCAATAAGAAAAAAAATACAATTTACAGTACACATGGAAAATGGATGGATGGATGAGCATTACCTATCAGTGGCTGCATGTGGAAGCAAAATCCATACATCATGTGTGACAGTTATAGATCTTTTTTATATTATATCTGTATAATTTTTAATATAGAGTCATATAGTGTTAGTAAAGTAGATGTAAAGGGGGAATGACAGGGCATTGTGGGTAAAGAGTGGACCCCCTTTAGGCCGTGAGCTTTGTCTCCATCGCTGTACCTTTCATCACCGCTCATCAAACATCATAACGGCCCTTTTTTTGTTTTCCTGTCTTGTGTGAAACCTGCAGACAGGTAATGCCGGCTCCCGCATAAATGCCGCCGAGACGGCGTGTCACCTGCTGTGCCTGGCGGATAAAAATAGGCCTTCTGCGTCCCAGTAACAGCGGGCCTTCAAACTGAATCTGACCCAGGAGAGTTCCCGAAATGGCAAATGTTCATTAGTCATGATGACTACCTCTTGTCAGATCCTCAGTCCTTCATGTTTTCAGAAAAAGAGAGAAAGAAAACAACGCTGTGCTTCACGCTTTCGGGGCTGCTTGTTCTGATGGGGTGTAGCTGAACAATGCCTCAACAGTATGTCATGATATGATAGGAAACCTAAGACCCCAGGGGCCTATAGGTATAACAACTTCAAATACCTTTTCTCCGCCTCCGTAACCGCAATGGTGCCCATATTCCTGATTGGTAGTGGTTTATTTGTTATGCTATCGTCAAAACACCTGTGACACTTAAGCAGGAAAGCAATGTTCTGAAACCTCAAGTGATAGGGTGAGCGATAATGTAATAAACGTCCTGTCTGTTTTTAATGTAAAATCCGTCCCACATAACACTGTAAAAAAGAATTTTTTGAAAGTCACAATATCTTGTTTAAAAAAATTTATAATATTTTAGTTATGCATCTCAAACAGCTGAGATGATGACATTTTAAACCAACCGAAACGAGGATAATTAGTCATTCCAGCAGTTACACAGCATGGTGGATATGCCATCGCAATGCATTATGGGTTATATACGCCATGTGTCTACACTGTCAGCTTTCCGCACTGAAACTTTTGTTTGTTTAACTGGAGTGAAGCATTTAAACTTGGCAACATGGGGTGGGTGGGGGGAGTCACTTTTTTGTTTGTTTTTACTTTTTATTTGGTATTTCCAACTCTTACACAAACATGCATACAAACACATATAGACAACATAAACAAACTACCAGGAATATACCTATACATATCCCTGTGCATCATACTGTACCATACCACATTTTACTGTACTGTATTGTACCATACCATGCCACCATATTACACCATACCATACTATACCATGCCACTCTATCACACCTTACCATACCATACTATACCATGCCACACCACTATAACACACCATACCATACCACACCACCATATCACACCACACCATACTATACCATACCATGCCACCATATCACACCATACCATACTATACCATACCATGCCACCATATCACACTATACTATGTCACTCTATCATACCATACTGTACGATACCATGCCACCAAATCACATCATACCATACCATAACATGACACCATATCACACCATACCATACTATACCATGTGACTCTATCATACCATACCATACCATACCATGCCACCATATCACACCATACCATACTAAACCATACCACTCTATCACACCATACCATACAATACCATGCCACCATAAAACATCATACCATACCATACCATGCCACTCTATCACACCATACCATACTATACCATGTCACTCTATCACACCATACCATACTATACTATACCATGCCACCATACCACACCATACCATACCATACCATACCACCATATCACACCATACCATACTATACCATGTCACTCTATCACACCATACCATACTATACTATACCATGCCACCATACCAC
>JAODKN010000063.1:27612501-27631789 GCA_026774425.1 Petrocephalus zakoni
CCCCCCACCCCCCCACCCAATCTAACACCATAAAATTTGCGTAACTGGGCCTCTCCTTACCCCCCCCCGCCCCCCCCCCCACGGGTTGCTTTCACGCCTTTTAAATTGGGGGGGGGGGGGGGGCAGGAGTAAAGTCCAGCCAGGGTGCGCTTAGATCACCACCAGCTAGAGGCACTCACTCCAGCACACCCACACAGCCAAACACATACACACACACTAACTGCATCTCTCAGGCCACGCCTCCCACACCGTCTCCCTCTTTAAGTCTCTCGGGTCACGGTGGTCTCCTCCTTACCCATCCTGCCCTGGGGTTCCGAGCCCAGAGCGGGACACCCCCAGAATCTCCGCTACGCCCCCCCGCCATGACAGCATGTTAATCACAACAAATCAAAGGATGCTGAGACGGAAGAGGGTAAGTGGCTGTGGCTCCGCCCCCTTCCTGAAGGCCTGACCCAGCTGACCCCGACACTGTCCGAACATCAGAGTATCTTTCTGTCATTAAACACCACAGCTGCTGCGTATCGTTACATGACCACGTTCGTTACTCACCTTCCTCTGCACAGACTCACAATGAGCATATGTCTGTGCAGCCTTCAGTGTGTCTTACCTTTGATACTAAACAGATAATGAAAGATGAATACTATCAAAATACTATTACAAGGTCTTACGGCTCATTAGAGAGACGTGCATCATTCATCCTGACCTATGGATTTACAGGAAATATAAGCCTCTGTGTCTGAGGTAGGATATTTGGAGCTGCTATTAACCACTACGGGGTCTGTGCAGACTGCATAAACCTTACTAAAATATGCTAATTATAACAGACTTTCTGTATTAACAGGACAAAAGTGTGCCTCCTTCACACAGAAAAGAACTTGAAATGTGATAATTAACTTACAAAAATATTTCTTGCCACCCGCATAGATTTTGGGGGGGAGGCAGACACAGTCCGAAACGAAAGCTTAACGGCCTTCGAAACGAATGAAGCAGAGGAAAGAAAGAAAGAAAGAAAGGGGGATGAAGGTCAGATGGAGGGGGGGGACAAAAAGATCACCATTTGTCCATAAGAAGCAGGAGTAAAAACCAGGAAAATACACTAATGCTGGATGGCAGGTTGCAAGAAAATATATTACAATATTTTATATGAGAACAAGTGTCCACATTATTCAGTTTGGTCCACTATGGGATGCCCACAGCCCAGGTTAAACATGGGAGCATTAGAGAACACATTTATAGTGATGTAGTAGGTTGCCAATGTTGCTGCCGCCTGTAGGCCATGCTTGGCACTGCACGTCATGCCACTCCCACCTGGGCGCACACTGAGTGCCATGAAATGACCTTCCGACTCAGTCTGCCTCCACTATGATGCCACGCTGTGACAACTCAAACGCACGCATTAGCAACTGCTCGATCTCTAATGGCTATTTTAAGAGCCCTCTTCACCCAAACCTACTCCCCAACTATTGACGTTGCGAGTGATGTAAGGCCAGAGTGAGTGTGAGAGATGGCGAGAAGATCACGAGTGAGTCTTTGGAGTACGTCCAAGAAAGCTGCCATTCAGGCACCTGCAAGAATAATAACATGGAATTTGGGGGGGGGGGGTAAATTACATGGGGCTAAAGGGTTTCTACATTTTTAATAATGACCCCTGATGGGAAACTAATGCTGGACACAAAAACGCACATACAGAAAGACACACATTCAAGCACAATTTAATTAGTCCCAGTTTAAATCAGCACTGTGTTTGTATGTGTCATAAGATTAGGTAGATATAGCTGGCCTCTAAGCACCATTACTTGTCATATGCAATTAACCTTCGCATTAGCAAACTCTCCATTCCTGTATTCCATACCTCATTACAGGACACATCCAAGAAGCAACACTCCCAGTCTTCCCATCACACCTGGATGGTGGTTCACCGACGGTTACCGGTTATGGTGGTGGGCAAGTGGAAAGTGCCTCGAGACACAGAGTGTGGTTGCATTAGCACAGCTGTTATGGTCTAGCTAGGCCTGGGGGAAAGGCAATGTGGACAGGCCGCAGTTCAACAGTCCGGGCCAGGGAATCTGTGCCACGTTGGGGCCCAGGCGGCACGAGGCACTGCCAAAAACGGACCGAGAGGGCTCAGGTGGGCTGGGGCTGGGAGGAGATGTGCCAAGAAAAACAAAAAGGAACAACAGACAGCGATGATGAAAACACCCACAATGCAGCAACACAAGGATACAGTCAAGAGGGGAGTAATGAGAGGGCTACAGGAGAGAGAGGTGTGACCATAGGCAGACTCAAAAACATACACAGGCAGACAGAGACAGAGAGACACACAGACAGGCAGACAGACAGACAGACGCACAGGGACGGAGAGAGACAGAGACACACATAGACACACCGAGACAGACAGACAGACACACACACACACAGACACATAGAGAGACAGAGACACACATAGACAAGACACACCGAGACAGACAGACAGACAGACACGCACACACATAGAGAGACAGAGACAGGGACAGAGTGACAGGGACAGAGACACACATAGACACACCGAAACAGACAGACAAACACAGCCAGGGAGAGACAGACACACAGGGACAGAGAGAGACAGAGACACACATAGACACACCGAGACAGACAGATACACATACAGACACACATAGACAAACAGAGACACACATAGACAGACAGAGACAGGGACAGAGTGAGAGGGACAGAGACACACATAGAAGACATGAAAAGATAGAGACACACATAGACACACTAGGACAGAGTGAGACAGAGACACACATAGACACACAAGGACAGAGAGAGACAAAGACATACACAGACAAACATGCTTGGACAAAGAGGGACAGAGACACACATATACATGCACACAAGCATATACAGACACACAGGGATAGAGAAACACAGACTTCCCCCAATCTCAAATCAGAACGGAGATAACATAAATCATTCCATAAATCATTAATCATTACTGAATGTACGGGAAATAACTGCGGATTTAGACGTAATCTAACGAGGGCTCGTACTAATAGTGATTTACACAGCCATCATGTCAAATAAATTTACTCCTTTATCTAAAACTGGCCGCAGTTGTAAAAGTAAAATTTTTATCATACAAATGGGGGAAAAATGGTATTCAAACAGAAATGCGATCTCTTACTAACAGCCGTGTTTAAATTTTAAAGACTACAAAATTTTGCTAGGGTTATGCTTTGAATCTCCCCATTACACACTGCCACAATCTTATATTCAACCTACAATATATCCAGCTTATTCACATCAGCGTCCTGTCAAGCAAAATTGTGTATTCAGGCATTGATATTTCTGAGTGCCAGCTTGGCAGAGCGGTGCCTCTTTGCCTCTGCAAGTGATGTGACCGTCACATTCAAAGGATCAACCTGAGCCACAGTGTCATCTATTGGCCACCTGCTTCCTCGGGCCACCCCTGACATGTGAGGTTACCTCTGAGGCCAAGAATCCGGAGGTTAAACAGTCTGTGTCCCATAAAGCACATTTATCTACCTGGAAGGAGCATGGCAAGGGCCAATAGTACCAAATTGACACAGAGAGAATAATAAATAGTCAAGTATATAGTCAAAATGTAGCCATTAAATGATGTATGCAATGTATGCTTCATTGGAAGCAGCAAAATAGCACCACTATGAGGAACATGGTGGCCCACCGGGCAGCCCTGTCGGTGTGAGTGTCGCCCCCGCTCCGTGTGTGTGGAGCTTGCATGTTCACCCACTCGTTTTGGCCATTTCCTTCCATACTCCCAAAGCATACAGTTAGTGAGCCGATAGCTCTTAATTGCCCGTAGCGTGTAGCCATGTGTGGGAGTGCATCTGGCATCCTTTCCAAGGTGCCCCCTGCCTCATGTCCTGTCTTTTCTGAAACAAGCTCCATGCTCACAATGGCCCTGTACCGGATAAGCAGTATGGGTGGATGGATGCATGGATGCATGGGTGGATGAGGACACCTTCCACATGAGTAAGATGGTTATAGAGGCAGTTCAAGACTGATGTAAGTAATCTACTCACTAATAACATGTACGGGGGGGTCGAATAGGGCCGGGGTTCGAGTCTATAGCTCCGTGCATGGAGTTTGCGTATTCTCTCCGTGTAGTTGTAACATGAAAATAATAAGGCACTGGAAATTTCATCAACCCATTGTTGTTTTGTTAGGTTTCACCCCATCCACTAACGTTTCTAGGTCATTCTAGGGAATCTTCAACACTAATCACTGAGCGAAACCATTTATTTTGTTTCATTATCCGGCAAGGCTTTCTAACTAAACGGTTCATGAATCTGAAGTTCAGCACTAATTACATCACATTCAACAAAAGGGAATCTATTTTAGTCTATGAACACAAATTATGCAGTAATACACCAGTGTATAAAAATAGCAGTAGCCTGAAACCATGGACAGATGTGCCATAATTCAGCATTTTGTAACCTATTGTAGACTCGTTTGTAGAGGTCTCCAGGGCTTACAAACAGTGCAAAAAGAAGATTGGTTTACACCATGTGCACTCCAACAAATTCTCTGTCTTCTATTCTATAGCGTTACTGGGTCGTGTGTCTGTTGTCATGCG
The DNA here is from genome assembly GCA_026774425.1 of Petrocephalus zakoni. NCBI lineage: Eukaryota > Metazoa > Chordata > Actinopteri > Osteoglossiformes > Mormyridae > Petrocephalus > Petrocephalus zakoni. Next base: position 27,617,099 of record JAODKN010000063.1, read on the forward strand.
ATGTGCTGTCTGAATATTCAGTAGGTATTCTCTGTCCGTATTTCTGCTGTATTGCAGGCCAGTTTGCATCCAGAAGAGAAAACTCACCAATGTGGTGGACAGAAACACCCACAACACGATGTTTTCCTACAAATGTTAACAACCATGCTGACATTACATTTAGTGTAACTGGAAAATTCCAGCGTTATGGATTTATGGACGTAACATTTAGACCCTTATTGGCAAACAAGGTTCCTGGGTGTGTGGGCAAGCTTAGTAGCAACGAGTCTTTGACTGAATACAGACAAATCCTCAAAATTCATATATTACTTTACATGTTAGAAATATTTAGCTTTTTATCACGTTATGGATGTGACATCACGTGGACGGATTTTTACAGAAACTGAAAATTTAAAGACAGTTGTGGAAAGTATTATGTGTGTAACATGAAAGAGACTTGAATGAACTAAAAAAAACTATTATGGCATTATGGATGCAACTTTTGTCCACTGTGGATGAGACCAGTCTTCCTGACTATAGGAACCACATGTTCACGGAGTTAATTATTACATGAAGCAACTGGAAGAGTAATTAAGAAAAAAAACTAACAATTAAACAAGTATACCCTCTAAACCTGTGCTTATGTACATCTTTATGAAGGTTTCATCATATAAATATAACAACAAATACATCAGATATTTTGTGCATGGAGACACCACTTATATACACTGCTCACAGAAAGTCTTGGGCCGTTTGGGTAAAGATATTGTAAATTTACTGGTTTTATAACAAAAACCCAAAATATAGTTCTAAATGATTGTAAGCTCATTGATAAGTCTCATTGTCTGCTTTTTAATTAGTAACACCTTTGCAAGAACATACAGCACCAAACATTTGTGTTTAATATCCCCTTGAGAGCTGGCGACTATGACTGCAATTAATTGAAAAATAAACAATAATGAATGAGTCAGCCAAAAAAAAAATGTAATGATGACGTAACAAAAAGATAATGTGTGTGCCGAAGGCATGCGCAGATATGTTAAACAGCGCTTGTTAATGAACTTTTGTTATGACACTAATAAATTTGCAGCATTTTTACAGAATTAACCAAGACTTTCTATGAACACTATGTGATGCAAAAAGGCTGACATTTTCTTTAAAATCAGATCAGAGCAGTTACATGTAGTGTGACATAGACATAAGTGAACATTTTAAAAATAGTTCTATCTCTTTGCTCACAACTTTATTTTTCCGTGGTAAGGTCGACCTTTGCAAGGAATTGCCCAGCTATTTGGCAATAATGGAGATAGAAGCTACAGGCCTTGCTATTTGCGTTGCTCTTTCACCTTTTCCTTCCTATACAACCCATCCCCCTCTCTTTCTCGCTTTCTGTCCATACTCCTGAGGCCCAGACAAACAGCAGCCAATGACCTGTGATTTCTGCCTGGCAGATCCCTTTGATTGGTTTGAACCTGGACTCAGTTAGAACGGGAGAGAGGCAGAGGGCATTTCTCTCTCACTGTCCTTCCAGCATGATTGCAGCTCAATCAACGGTCAGACAAAAATATACTTAATTTAAAACTAGGATCATGGAGACAAATGAAAAAAGGTTACAGAGAAAAACATCTTTGACTCGCAAAGGCTCTCCCTTAATTTTTAAAACTTACTTTGGTTTATTGAGAGAATTAAAAGCCATTTACTTCTATTCACTGATATTTTATTTCTGTTTTGTTATCTTCATTTCAAGGAGAGGCTGTAGACTACACCTCCCCTACCCAGCCCCGCAGCCCTGCAGTGGATAAGAAATTGATGGATGGATGAGGGGGTTTCAAGGTCGACCCTGTGGCCTCAAACCACCAGGACTGTGACTCACATCCCCCTTGGTGTGTGTGTGGAGCTTGAGCACTCTTCCACACCTCCACATAGGATTTATCTAACCCACCTACAGAACCAGGTTATAGCTTCTGGACCTCCTCATTTCAAATGGCTGAGAAAACACAGTGGGAATCGAACCCAGGACTACAATGCAAGATACCTATTACTTTTGAGGTCACAAAACCCGGTGAGTTTTTGCACAGTAACAGGCCATGTAGAGGGGCGGGGCCACAGGCACACTGGCTGCAGCTGAAAGATGATTGGCCGCCAGAGTGCCCCTTCCATTGCCACTCACCAATTCAAAACATATCATTGGTTGGCCCCTCTGCATGAATCATGGCCCTTCTTATTATAGCAATTATAAAACGCTGTGCCACTATGTTTTCAAAATAAAATGTCTTAAATTTGTATCAGAAAACCATAGAAAAATAACAATAATGCTACGGCTCACCCTGATACATAACCTAAACCTCATGCTAACCATAACAAAAGCTTATGAACAACCCTAGGCGAGTCTGAGCTGACACTGCAATACCAGTCAGAAATACCCAGAATGCTCCTTGCGGCATAAAATGAATAACAAAATCGATGTTGTTATGCGATTATCACGTCGCTCATCACATCCCACAGTGGAGCTTCTGACAAAAGAATAATAAATGAATGATACTAATAAACACACGCTAGTCAATAAATCCCCCGCAGCTGTACGTCTGCACCTTCGCCTTCAGTGTCTGATGAGCGGGGAATACACGCTTACCTCATTTTGCACAATAATTGTCCACCTCCGTCACACAGTAAATCAGCGGGCGTGGGAGTGTGCGGTTGATATCTACGGCACAGCACTCCACTGTAATATTTATTACCATGGTACGAACCTGGCGAGAGATTATGAGAGTTAAATGCCAATAAGAGTACCTGATTCCTTCTGGACAAACGGGCTGATATGATAAACGCGCGCTATAGCGACCGTATCGCTCAGACGTCGGTAATGGGCATTCTGCAGACACATCTCTCTAATCTAGATCCAAGAAAACGTGTATTTTCTTTCCGTCTCATTAAAAAGAGCTCAGACAGGCTGGAGCAGACAGGCTCAAGCACAGTATTGAATTATGTAAATTAAACTCTATGTAATTACCTTCTAATAGGAAATTTTATATATAAACGCAATTTATATATATATATATATTTATATAGCGTTTATATATAAAATATATATAAGATTAAGTGATCCACATATGTTTGATCCATGTTTAATATCTGAGTAATGTAATTGTCACTGACAGGATTATGAGTTTTTCTGAATATATGGATATATGGTATATATGGTATATATATATATCTACACACACACACACACACACACACACACCTCTTGCGGATGCTTAAAATGTAATATTTAAGAACTTTTAAAATACAAGGATATTTTGCTGCCCCATCCATCCATCTCTAAAGCACTTTATCAAGTAGACAGGTTAAGGCCTTCTTATTAATGTATAATACATATTATTAATGTAGTAAAACAACCACAGTATTCGACTGTATCTTCACTGGATGTAAAGGAGCTGATCTGGACTTTGATCTACAGCAGGGGTGGGCAGAAAGGCCCACTGTGTGTGCGGGTTTTCGCTGCAACTCCCTAATTAGGCTACTAATTAGGGGGCTGATTGGCTGAAGAGTCCTCACACCTGGGTTTGAACAGCTGACCTAAAGGGCAGATCACCTATGAACAAACACACAAGAAAAAAAGCACAAAATAAAACACCTCTACATACTCCCAGTCTCTTTATAGTTTATAACCTGATTCCCATTTGCTTTATGAAATTAGAGAAATGTGTTTATACTCCCCTCAGGATATTTATTTAGTTATCACACGCACATGAAACTGTTAGGTTCCCATTCATTGTGCTCCACCTCACATTCCGCCACGGAACATCCCAGAACTGCAGCAGCGGAGCAACACAGGGGCGAAGAGATAAACATTCCGGAACATTCCAGCAAACGGCACCCCCATCTGAGCAGGCCAGGACTGGAAATGTACTGTCATTTGCGAGGTGCAGGAAACCTCACACTGGGAGAGTGTCCAGGAGAGACAGTGAGCGACGGAGGGTAGAAGGAGAGATGGGGGAATTGCTTTTCAAAGCAGTGATTAAATGGTGTGTGAGTGTGTGACTGTGTTGGGGGTGCAGGCAGAGAGAGAGAGAGAGAGAAACAGTAAACTGGGGCCAAGCAGGATGGATAGTGGAAAATGAAGGTCCAGTATAAGCAGAGTGGGACCACGGTCACAGGACCATTAAGACCGCACATACACTCTACTTCGCCAATAAACTGCACTTAGGACAGCTACTGGAGCCATTCATGCAGAAAGGCTCCTTACACACAGTCTTTAACATTTATACTTGTCTTTTCAACAGCACTTCCAATCAAACCTCTCTTCTTTCCTCTGAATCCAGCCTCGTCCCTCTTCCATAAGAGAGTACAGACTACCACACTGGCCCAGTCTTAGAGCTATAACTATTTCTCAACGTCAAGTTCATAGTCATGCTCCCCCCCCCCCACAAAAGGGGTAAAATACCACCAAAAAAGCACATTCCCAAGGGAACTCTGCTGAGCAAAGTGTTCAGCCAGCTTTTAGAATGTTCACCAGCGGCCCAGCTCACTCTCCATATCAGCTTCCAGTTCCTCCCTGCAAAGTGAGCAGGGGGCAACAAGCTCATCACCTGGGAAATCATCCAAAGTTCACTATAGTAGGGGGCTAAGAGCACCCTCCCTGCCCAAAGGTACCCATCTATACTCTGAGTGCTCCATCATCCTACCTAGCAAACAGGCAAGCTTTAGAAGGGGGGGGCTGAGTGCTCCTCTCAAAGCAGCCAGACCTGGCCCCAGAAAATAGGCAGGTTTTCATTCAGCATAAGTAATATATACTCTAGAGAAGTCAAAGTGAAAGACTAAAGCCAAACCCAGGGGTGCATCAGCACCGGGCCACCAGGTTTGCGAATGACACCAAGCCCGCAATTGCCCAGAAGATATTATGGAGAGTCAGTGACAGCCAGGAGGAAAGTAAGAGGGTAAACAAACACGGTGGCATATTTCGGTCCTTAGGCTCTAAATTCTACAGCTACTGTATACTGTTGGGTCTCATCTGTTCATTGCCCAGGCCACCTTACAAAGGAAGCAACCCCAGTTCCGCTTGTGGGCCAAACGGGACCTTCCTAAACCAGCTGTAGTTCCTACTAGAACAAAGAGACGACTCAGAACGGCGACACGATTCCGGCGAAGCCCCACACTTCTCATGAAAAACAAGCGGAACGCGCTTCTTATCTGCGGCACTTCCGGCAGTGCCTGTGACTCATCCACGGCCAATTAATGCGGGTCATTATTGCGTAAATCTCCGCGCGCTACAGGGGACGGTAATTAGGTAAATTACCTCGATATGTCAATGACAAAGACTGGAGTGCACCACTGCGTTACGCAAGTAACAATTCAATTAACCTCCTTACAAAGCCAAAACCATATTTACTGTGTGTGGGTAATAAACACAGGTAACCATATTACACCTGCCATAAAGCCTGTCTGTAACACACCGCAATTTATGACGACCTTGCACCCTTAGCCTATGCCCAGCTGAGAAATGCTTTCTTTTTGCAGACTTCTACTTTTTTACACACCACCTGCAGCTGTTGTGAATTTCTATTCCTGACACATGATGTCTTTTTTACTGTGATTTTCTCTCAGATTTATGACAGGCATCCTATGGCGATTTTCCCTCTGAAGGTCAATCAGCATCAGAGCTGACGGTCGGAAGCACATGTTCCAGATGTGGTTATGGGGGGGGGCACTACAGTCACTTCCAGACCATGTCAGGCATTCACACTACCTCAAACAGCTCACAGAATACAGAGCAAAAGCATGTGAAACAGTGATTCAGAAATTAAACATCGGCCCAGTTCCTGTACAGGACACGGATCACGCTTTCAGCAGCTACCTCTCTATGACCGCTCGCTGAGCAAGGCCACCCCCGCACTTCCGTGTCCTTGGGTGACGTGACTGCTTCCCGGCATCTGTATCCTGAACCAAACCAGAGGTGCCTATAGGCCTGACAAACTACTGATAACCATTCAGGAGTTCAGATAGCTTTGTTTACCCAGGGAACACCTGACACATTCTCCAAGCAGTGCACAATCCCAAACAATATTATTAATGCACACCTAAGAATAGTGCTATTTCAAAGACATTGGATTACTTTGATCACAATACTTCATAAACATATTTGAATGCATAGTCTGAATTAGAAAAGCAGATGCAGACTATGGAGAAATGTAACCACATCTGCATGAAGAACTCGAAACTTCTGCTAATGAAAAGTGCTACAAAGAATCACTACACAGACACAGAGTTGCAATATGCATTCAAAACCAACATTCCATGTTAATGATACAAAACCAAGCAACCTTTCCCTGATGTCCCCTGGGTGCATAATATTGTTGCATGGATATTATAATATGTGCCGAAATTATAAAAAAGGGCCATAGTACTAACCGTTCAAGGTTGTAACGGGCATCTGAGCACCTCTGTGAAATCCCACCTGAATTTTAGAATGTTACAGTGGCCACCAGGCCCCAAGCTGAAATAATTTCTTAAGTTAAGCGACACCCACCTCATTACCCCACTTGTGCAATCATTTATTCATTTACCTGTAGGGATGCAAAGAAGGATTATGTAAATTAAATTACCCTGCTGTTTGTATACTACCCAGACTTTCATTATCACTCATTTGCCATGGAGAAGCCATCCCCAACAGAAGTAGAGAGTGTCAGCTGCCAGATTTGGAAGCAGTATCCAGGCCAGGTTCATATCCCATCATGCACTGCTCAGCCGTGTATCAAAGCCAGAAAGATATGCATTTAATCTAAGTGCCTCTGACGATTTCAGCGACCGAAAAGACCATCCCACCCCCAGCAGAATCCTCACTGGGTGGCTTTCCTGGCTTAGGATGTGACACCAGGTGGTTATGAGTATATTCAGGGGAATTCGGGGTACTCACTCATAGCGGGAAGCTGGAGCCAAGCTGAGGTTCCACACGGGTGAGGCTTTTCTCCACTATTCCACCCCTGGAGGCACTCATGACCTGCCACACATGAAGGGTTACCTTTACACATGGGTTACCTTTACACATGGGTTACCTTTACGGAGACACGCACACACAAGGGCACAATGCCCAAAAGACTCTGGCCTGTGCCACATGAGTCACGTTCTACAGGCTGACGGCCACGCACCTCGATACAGCGATTTAATCAGCAACCTCTCAGCAGCCGGTACCCATGGGTAAATAACAGTAATCTGGTGATGAGTGGGGGTATTTCCATGCAGCAAGAGTAATAACAGTAATTTGATGATTTCCTCACAGATGAACCAGGGCAGGAAATGATGCGCTGTCATAGAGATGACCCCATGGTGACGTCCTGATTGGACGCAGCCAGATCGAGCTCCTGAATAGTGCACCGCGTTGGAAAAATGTAAACAAACAAAAAAACACAACATTTCCTCATCACCCGATAGAACCATTCATGGCACATTTGCCAGATTTTTTTCACATGTGATTTTTCCACATGTTTTTTGTGTGAATCGCTGGAGCGACCTAATTACACTGGACTAATTCACATTTGTCTTGCTACTTGTTTCTTTGGAGAAACAAGTTTAAATCCTGGTGTTAGGGGCACAGCACCTTGAACAGCCAAGACCACTATTGCAGGTGGCCACCCCCAAACTCTCCAGCCTTTTGTTGACGATAGTTTGTTGGTTGATGATAATGATGGTGAGGCCTGACAGAGCAGCAGGGGCTGGGCTGTCTCCGTTAATTAAGAGCGATACCAAGCATGGGGTAGCAGACAATTATTCAGCAACGTCCTGACAGCCCCTCAGAGAAGAACCCCAGAGGCAGAAGTAGTCTGCTCTCCGTCTTGATCCACCAGCATGCTAGGAAGCTTTGACACCCGTGGACTGTGAGAAGAGCAAGGAAGCGTGCAGGGGCTTGGTGGAGGTCTGTGTACCACCATCTGTTTCAGAAGATATTAAGCTAATGGAGAGCTCTTCTGGATAAACAGACTGGAAAACACAGCTATGGAGAGATCTCTGCATTAAACCAAATTATACTGTCTAATATCCGACTACACCAAGCCAGCAATCACTGTTAATAAAGTTAAAAAATAAGAGTCAGTTTTAAATGCCCATTACTTACTGATGTACTGCTTATATGATGCACTTGGAATCAGAGACGTGCTGTATGCTGATTTATCACTTTAAACTGGCCAGCTTCAGGTTAAAAAGTACAATAAAACGTTCAAGCTGTGCATGGGAATAAAAACTCCCTGTTTCTTTAAATGACATTTTTTCAGGTTTAAGTAGGGGGGGGGGTGATATCGAATCTCGATTATATCGCGCATGCGCAATAATCACCATGAGGCTGCAGGCCAGAAGCCAGATTTTCAGTAGTACACGGACGCTTAGGCCCACAAGATGTTAAGCAAATAGTAGTACGGGTAAATATTAATGAGATGCATTGTGACACACAAAAATCAGTAATCGATATAAACTGGGCGCATGTTTATTAAATTCAGTTAGAAGAGCACACCACATAAGCCTACACTATGGTTTGGTATACTTTAGTGCGATAAAGGAACAGAAAGTAGCAGCCACGACATCTTTTAAAACAGGTGATGTTGCGGATAAAAGTAAAAAGACGTCGTGGTGTGGCGTAACTTTTCTCAGTTTAAAGTCCGACACATTTATTAAACATAAGGATATGCCGAATTTATACTGATAACTAAGTTTTGTACATCATGATATGCCTCATAAATATTTTAGTTGTACTCGTAATATATAAACTTTGGGCGTAACAGCAACGGTTTTCCGTTGCGTAACAGCAACGGAAAGCCGCCGTCCGGCTAAATATTTCGCCCGTAGTCTAAAACCCCGGTGCTTATTGCGCATGCGCAATAAAATAGATACGCATTTTCGCATTTTCGTTTTTGGCCACGGTTACGATACTGAAGGAGCATGTTTCTAGCCTTCCCGACCATGCATATTCTATAGCAGCACAGCTTATCCTATCATAGCAGGCTCCTCAGATACATCCAGCCAGCCAGCCGGTTTTCCCACAATGCACTCTGGTGCGGGAGTCTGATACCTGGCTAACGGACGAGGTCAGAAATGGAAATGCGTTACAATGCCTTGAAGAAAATCTTTTAAATGGAGAAGTATATATACCCTTATGTCTATATAATTTTATTTTGAATTTGTAATGCATCTTCTACTATATACGTGTATTACCTTTTTCCAGGGGGTACGAGACGTGAGGAGCTCTAGCCCACATCACCTATTCTGATTCGTGCTAATAAATTTTTTTTAAATTTTTAATATTAAAATTATATTATTATATAATAATATATGAAAGTTATATATATTATATAATAATCTAACCCACGTGCCTTCTGCAAGCTTGTGCTGAACAACGCAGTCTTGGCCAATTACAAGGTCTGCACAAAGTAATATATGCTTTACTTTACATATGTGACTCAGAAATTTACATATGCTTTTCAATCACCCTGCACCTTTGATACATAGTTTACCTGACAACTGATGCCATCACTGCAGCAGGTAAAAGTCACTGGGGAGGACAGATGATTAAGATGAGAGACAGGAGATCTTGTCAAGTTAAGTGCCACATTGTGGTGGGAGGTTTGAGAGCTTTGTGTCACATTGTTTTGTACAGGATACTGCAGATTAATGGTTAAAGAGTGTGAATGAGGGCCGGTTCATACGCTGTAATCTCTCTCTATATATATATATATATATATATATATATATAACAGCATGAGTACTTCGATTCTGCTTCTACTTCTCATGATGTTGACGTTCCGACAGTATTTCTAAACGCACATAAAAAAACAACAGGACTTGATGTAACACATGGAGGCAAAAAAATATAACAAAAGTTTGATCCTTATAGGCACGTTGTTGCATTAATTGCAACGGTGAGAAATATATGCCACGTATGGGCTGTGTGATGAACAGGGAAACTGCACCAGGTTACCTTTTAGATACACGACTAAAAAAGATTATATGTCCGGTCATATCATCGTATAAAAATGAGATGCATTTCTCACATTGCAGACTGCTCGTATCCAGTGCCGCTGAAACGGGACTAGAGAGAATGCAACGGCATTTTTTAGACCGAAAAACAAAGGTAAGTAGACATACTACTAAAAAGACATTTGCAAAAACTCACAGGCGTTTTATTCTGAACGCCCATCATCCAAAAGTACTGTCATTGTACCCTTTCATTAAGCAACACAAACGTTTAAAAAAAACCCACATTAAATGAAAGCGAGGGCACCGGAGCCAATCGCATTTCTCAAGTCACGTCTCCTGGCCAATCACATCATTCAATAGGTGTCCCCTAGCCAATCGGGCTCCGTGTTGCAAACTAATAGCGTGTCAGTCAATAGTGAGCCAGCGGCGGGAGGTGGTCGGTGGGCTTGACTTTCGTTAGGCCGCATTGAAAAGAAAATATGCGAGAGTTTTCAGGAATTTCGCGTCTAAATATGTAGTGCAGACACCCTATGCCGGAAAGTTTCTGCGATTCGCTCAGATACAGCAGACGAGGGGGAGCGAGGTCGTTCCGCTTCTAATGATGGCTAGTAAAGCGACCGCTTTTCTTTAGTATATAGATGGAATGGGGCTGCACTGACTGACGCGCACTGAAAACTTTACATGAAGTTACACCTTTTAAAACAATTAAGAAAAAAACACGGCATAATTACCTTCTTCCGATGCGATAATATCCGTTTCGTTCACGTCTCTGAAGCCGTTTTCTCGGTGGCACTAATATTTAAAGTGCCCATGTTCCTGTAGCAGGAAGCCCGCTGCCCATGCAGAAGTAAACACTGCAGCACTTCCCGCAGTGGCCGTGGAAACCCCTTCGGGACGCGGAGCGAGTCATCCGACTCCAGGTGGCAATGCGCCGCCACTCGGCTCTGAAAGCTTTTTGCCTCTTTTTGCTTGGGTGTGTGTTTCGCCTTCCAGGAGATATGGAAATGAACCCCCCTTAATTTAGTGTCAGATACACAATACAACAATGCTTCTCATATTAGTGGGACTATAATGGTTTGGTGAGGTGCTTAAAAGTGCAGGACTTAGATAACTGAAGGTAAAATAGTCTTATATCAGGACACAGCACTGTCAGAAAAAAAGGGTACAGCTCTGGTACAGTTTTGTCCCCCAAGGCACAAACAACTTGTACTTGTACAAACAACAAAATGTACCCACAATGGTACCGAAAATGTTGCTCAGAGTAAAAGATACATTTACCTACAGCTAGGGTACAACTGGCAGACCCTTGAGGGTACAGGCCCAGTGACAAGTAACTATACCCCTAAAGGTACAAATTGGTACTTGTGTGAAATTCTTATTAACAAAGTGTGATTCAATGTATTGTTGTATAATACCAACAGTTTCGAAACTGATGAAACTTGATAATCTAATTTTATGTCTTCTAACAAGGTGGTCCCTGCACCCTATCCTTGGCAGCGCAGACGCTGGCTGGGATACCAGTTCATCACAGAACACATAGCCACACTATGGTGCGATTTAGATAGGCCTCAGCCTCAACCCTGGAGGCGTGAGGCAACAGCACTTCCTGCTGGACTGCCCAGCTTCCCTTAAAATGAATATATAGTGTACCAGTCAAGCCTATACATGTGGGAGAACTGCCCAGAAAGTGCATTTCTGTGATTTGCTGCAGGAGAGCTGGGAAGATATCAGTTCAGTTCAAATGCCTTCACCAAATTCCCCATGTTCATTCATAATTAATTCATCATGACGGTTCATATATGTCATGTAGGAACCAAACTAGGTCATCATTTGTTCTTGAGTAGTAACTGAGTTATTAAGTTGTGACCCCTAAAGTGAAGTGTAACCATAAGTATTTTCAGAACTATTGTTACAATATAGGACAAAGCGTTGTTTGTAAGATTATGACCATTCTGATTTTTCGAGAATACTGTCCATTTGGTTATCATCATGGTAACATCAACATGCATACAACATCCATATGTACTGGATCCACATCCATGGATTCTTTGAGTAATGGTAATTAAGTTATGGGTTACTTATACTGTAGCATTATCTTCTTATCTGTCAGATAAATTGTGCTGCATTTAGCCATTTATTTGACCAGTTCTTAAGCAACTTGGAAAATTATTCATCTCATCACTTATATCATCCAGTTAGCTTTTATATGCTAAAATAAAATAAAAAAACTTTGTGTCTGTACGTTTAAGTGCCCATTAGTTCAACTCACTGTTGCCCTTTCTGCGCAATTTAATAGTTGCTTATTGATAGATGATATGTGTGTGTGTGTGTGTGTGTGTGTGTGGGGGGGGGGGGGGGGTCATTTATATTTTACATTGTCGGGCCGAATTTAATAAAAAACTGCAAAAAAAAACCAAAAAAAAACAAAGGTACTTATGGTTAAGGTTAGGGCTGGCTTGGGGTTAAGGTCATTATTGGGATTCTTATTGGGTTGTTCCTCATTGAACTGTTAACCCAAGAATTTTTATAAACTAAGAACGAATTAAACTTCGCTCTGTCTACTATATATCGTCATCTCCATATTACAGTCTAGCCTAATTGATGAGGTGGCTACTGAAAGCATTTAATGGAAATTTAATCTTTTTATACCCCACAAAGCCACATAATATGACATTTATGACCCATCTGTTGTATTTAAAGCCAAGAATACTGGAGTTTCTTCTTTCGTAAGCCCTCCAATGCGTGGCGATTTTTCGTCTTATTTAGCGCTGATTGTGCCTGTCGGAAGCTCGATGTCAGCGGGCTAATTTGGCGCGGCAGGAGCTCAGCTCTAGCGCCGCGTGCTCAGATGCGTGATGGCAAGGGAGGCGCCGGCATTGGTGGGGGGGAAATGTTTCATGCAAGATCTGCGCGCCGAATTAAAGAACATTGCTTTATTGAATTTCGCGGATGCCTCTATACGGCCTTTATTATCATTCTTCTTCTTCTTATTATTATTATTATTATTATTAATAACAATAATAATTAGATTAACTAAGTTAAATGTATGATTATTATTAATGATAAAAATAATAATGTAAATAAAATGTCTTCCTTCCACTCGGAAGAGGAGGAGGCAGGTGTTTCTTAATTAAGCTCTCTCTTAAACAGACACACATGCTGTCACACAATGAAATAAACAAAATGATTCTCGCTTCTGTATCTCCCACAGGAAAGGCCAGATTTTGGACTGGAAGATTTTCAAGGCTTTCCGCTTGGTTCTCGTCACACGTAAATATAACAAAACTGTTAAAAACAGGTGGCGTGCTTTAATGTGTGGGGGGAATTGCAGTATTTTATTTTTCAAACACTGGCATAAATGTAGTACGCACAGCGTGTGGAAGATTGATTTGGATGTTATCATATTGCATTGTGGGTGCACAGTGGCATGAATTCTGCCTCCACATTCATTCTCATATTTTTTCCCTGTCAGAAATAGGAGGGTAACTATTGTACCATTTTACAATCGTAAAGAATGTAACCATTTACACTCATAAAGAATGTAAGCGTATTTTTTTCCAGTTAAACCAGGCCGCTTTCAATCAGCGCCATATTTTAATATACTGCAACTCCTAAAATAGGCACTAGGTGGCAGCAAAGTACACTATAACAGCAATTCGTGCAATTCGTGTTTTGGCTGCGCTAGTGGAATTAAATGTTATAATGAGATACTTGACTTATATAAACGCTTATAAAAAGTATAAATGACGTAATTTATAAATACCTTTAGCCAAAACTAAGTAATAATGGGACGAAGGCTGGGCTTACTAGAGTTAGATCGAAGCTTCCGAAGAGAAATACTGATAATTTCCTGCCTAGATATTCCGAAGCATTACACCACTGAAATTGTAATTAACGGGGTAAATAGTGAGAATCATCAAAAATTTTCCCTTTTACACCTAAAGGTTTGTTAGCATGTATTTCCAGCTGCTCTGTGCACTAATTTGATCGTGTGAATGTGTTATTATTTATAATGTTATTGATATTGGTGATACAGTTCTCAAATTCAGAGGCTGGCTTCTTAAATACATGGATCCGTGCTAAACAGCAATGCTTGCAGGGATAGCTAACCTGCTGCCACCCACCTCCAGCTCCAGAAAACCACAATCAGAACAAATTCATCAGCTCAATGGCAACATCAGCCATGGTGTCATTACCCCTCTCATGCCAAACAAGCACTTGACTTACTCAGACAACAGAGCTGTCATCTACCAATCAGGCCAGAAAAAAATAAAGGTTCCGCCTGGAATATTCACGTTGATTGTCATTGTGTTCCAACAGCAGTTATACCCCCTTCAACACTCCTCCAGGTCAAATCTATTTATAACCTCCACAGAGACCAGCAGGACGGTGCCGCCAGCTACTGTGGTGATTTTGTGCCCTTGCTGTATTTTACCTGCCAGCACAAGTCCAGAAGTCCTGATCTCAGAGATTCCTGCCGTCTGACGTGTGGGGGCTCTTTCTGCGTGATGTAACTGCGTTAAATATCACTGGCCTTGGCGTTTTCTGTACCTGCAGGGGCAAGGTGCAGTGTGGACGAGACACCAGTCTGCTGACACTCCGGTCACGACTTCACGCCAGAATTTTACCTGACCCCGTACCTCTGGAATGAGTAGAGAAAATGCATCCTGAGTAGAAGATGCAAACGCCACACACTAAGAGCTGGAGACATATTTTTAGTGGTAGGATTTTAAAGAATATATGGAATAT
>JAODKN010000063.1:27635608-27658812 GCA_026774425.1 Petrocephalus zakoni
GATGTGTCACCCCCCCACCCCCCCCATTATAGATGGTTCCATGGCATGACAAATCATACTATTTTTAAAATTCAGATTTCCATCTTAAATGTAAAAAATTTCACGCCCCATCCTCGCCTCCCAAATACACTGCAGCTTTCAGCCCGTTGTGCCCTATAAATGATTAAAAAAGAAAACCATTTAGAGAGAATGTTTCGTCGTTTTCCTATATCCTACGTTGTCGTCGGTCAATGTTTGACAGCTCCCTATAAATTAATTTAACACTGTCTACTCGGTTCCTTTTATTTCTACGGCAGCCATGGGCGGCCGCCGAGATTGCTACCGGGGGGGATGCAGTAGGACAGGCACACAGCACAGAAGTGACCCAGGACAGGAATGAGAGACAAAGGAAGTCACGTCTAGAGCGTCGGCACAAAAAAAGAAGGAGAAATAAACGACACGGTACAGTCGACTCCTGATGAGGGACGATCGCTCATCAGGGAGAGAAGAGCTGCCCGCCTCGGGTCTCCGCCGGCCCGCCCAATGCTCTGTTTATTCATCAATTACAGCAGCGATCTGGAAACTGCGTCTTATTATTATTATTATTTTGTTGAGCACTTTCGTTCTCTCCACGGCCGTTTGGACAATACAATTGCGAAGTTGCGGTTTGGCGGCACAGTGAGAAGAAAAGAAAAACAAATAAATAAACAAAACATGCTTGTGAGTTTCTTTATATATATATATATATCTATCTCTTTCTCGGCTCACAAGGCGAATCACACAGGAATATGCATAGGTGTCGCATATGTATATTCCCTGTGTTTCGTGATACGACACTGAATGAGCATTCGCTGGGATGGAATCGACTGTAGCTTATAAATAAAAGGGGGTGAAACGACAGGAGAAACGGGAGAGGAACGTGAAGACACTGGGAGTCGCGGGAATGTTATTACAACGACACGGACAAGCACCAGAACAACACAACACGCAAAGAGAGACAAGTATTAGGAAAAATGGTTTAATATTGGAGACAGAAGCAAAAAACTGCATCACACAAGAACATACGTTTACAAAAATAAGTCTGACTGTTCCAGCTACACAGTTAAGTTCACAGCGAAAGACAGAAGAACCAGAATATAATCTAAACAGCTAAAAGCAAAAAATTCTCTAATTAGTTTCTCATTGTTAAACTAATACATTTATCCACTGAATGTGACTAAATACGTCTAATCCTAATCTTTTTTTTATCGTGTAAACGGCACAATACATTAAATGAAACTTACCGCTTCTGTATTGACAAACTTCATTATTATGTATGAGTCAAAAGAAAACCAGCACTCTCCGCCCCTTTTCAGAAAGCAAATTTAAAGGTGAGGGGAAGAAAAGAACAGACCAAAGAAATCAAGCCAAAGTTCTTCTAGAAAATCTTATATCAAAACCCAGCTTTCTTCATGCCACCTAGAAATCAAACTCGAGAACCAGTCACGGTCCGGCCACACGACGAGGCCAGACAATTTTCCAATTTTTTTGTTCCTTTAATCTCCGTATAAAAAGTTCCACTGTTACAAAATGCATAAGTACAATCTGTTTGTAGAAATAGGAAAGCCTGCTTTTTTTGTACTTT
This sequence comes from Petrocephalus zakoni, assembly GCA_026774425.1. Classification (NCBI taxonomy): domain Eukaryota; kingdom Metazoa; phylum Chordata; class Actinopteri; order Osteoglossiformes; family Mormyridae; genus Petrocephalus; species Petrocephalus zakoni. The sequence goes on from JAODKN010000063.1 coordinate 27,637,212, forward strand.
TAAAATCCCATCCAGTGACAGAGTTTGAAGTGTTGTTAAACAAACATAAATCACACCGACATATTCCACTGTAATGCATTGACTTTGGCTTTTCTCAAGACAATACTTAAAACTACTCAAACCCTTAATAATAAAGTAAATGATATTAATCCACAGACAACAAGCTCTTACGGCACAGGAGAGAAACCACATACATATTTTTGTCTCAAAATGTTGACATTATAAACCAGAAATGCAAAGAAACTACAGCTTTTATTCCGTTGTCATTAAATAGCACTTAAGATAATTATAAAGGAAATAATAAAATTAAAAAAACAAACAGTGACACAAAATTCAGATCCTACAAGCTTGATGTTCAAACACCCCCCCATCCCCCGTCCCCCCCGAGGTGAGAGACTCCCCAGAAAGCCAGTAAATATTGTGCTTTTTAACACTTAACACGGATGTCCTATCTGTCCACTGACTTGTCCCGGTGCGAAACAGGACAGGCGGAGACACGCTACCCCTTCCTTCCCGGACAAGGATTGTGCTCTGAGATTTACTACGATCCAGTTTGCACTTGTGAGCCCACGTGCGGGTGAATTGGCAAGCTCGTGAAATCGGTGACCTGTGAGTAAGCAGGTTTGTGTGTGTGTGCGCGCTATCCATGCAATCATTTTTCCATTTGCAAATGTAGGCTATTTACAGTTTTAATAACCAGATAAATTACAGATACACAGATTAGACAAAAAACAGTTATACCGAATTTGTAGAAAAAGAAGAGTGCAAATGCGATCCTTGTTGGAAAGAATCTACAGAGTCCCTCGGCCAATCGAGGATGTGGGAAAGACTGCGGGGAGTCTTTTAGGGGAAAGGCAAACGATGGCGCCTGTACCCCCGCACCCGAGCGGAGAGGGGGCACACATGCAATGCAGCAGATACGCGGAAAACCCTGCAAGTCCGCCGAAAGCGACGTGCCACTAAGACGTCTTCTTTACAATTTGAAAAGCTATTGAGTCAGACTACCTTGGGAGGCTGCCGTGGTAACTCGCGCCAATTCCTCCTGGTTGCATTTCGCGGCGCAACCTGCACTTCGCGGGACCTTGTCTACTTCATTATCCATTTTTGGTCTTTGCTCACATGTGCCTTAAATTAATCTAGGCTTCCACTACAAAGTTTCCTTTTTTATAGTACTCCTCGAAGTCATTATATTATAAAATTAAGCTTAAATAACCACTGTAAAAGCAAACGTATTTTAATGCTACTATCCGTAATATATTAATACCAATATAATAGGTAGATAGCATCAATAATAATAAAATAATAATAATGCACAATATGCATATACATCATTTAAATTATTTTGCTATTATAACAGACATCCCACCGTTGGCTTCTTAATTTTAGTAATGCAGATGCTCGGTTGGCTTGAGCGATGTTACGGTTTATTCGTTCGAAAATACCCCAAAACCACGCTGGGCGAATTTTATCGGGAAATACCGAAATAGCTTTGTTTTTCAAAATACTGTTTACCGCGGAATGATGTCTAGACGATATGACGGCATTAAAAATTAAGGTGTAGTCACAATAGCAGGAAAATGAATATTCACCTCTTATTCACCTTTATTATATATTTTATTATTTTATTATATTATTTAATTAATATGGGACTGGAAAACCAGATTCCTCACTTCCATTAGCGGAGCGATTCGACGCTTTTGTATTTGTATTAAGTAGTTTTCAAATACGTATTTTATATGTAAGCTATATGCAATTTATTCCTTATTAACATTCCATGTTCACATCACTGCACCAAGTCTCAAAACAAAACGTTACATCCTGTACCACGCCCACTTTTCGAGCTAGTGTGACAGCACCTTAAGCCTATTGTGGTGGCTGGCGTGGGGTTGTTGGCCAGTAGAATTTACCAACGGGGGAGGGGCCACTGGAGGTATACATTTGGCGACCTGGGCTAGAGGGTGGGCCACAACTGCGGTGGTGAAACCTCTTGCCAGTGAATTACATCGCCACTGTTCCCGCATCATTCCCAGGTATCAGGGAGCTGTTATCTCTGCTGGAGACTTATGGAACTTCTAGGAGAGGTGGGATATCTGGTATAGCAGTAGTAGTAGTAATACTACTACTATGCACCCCTACTGCCCTAATAGTAATAAAACAAAAGAAAAGGAAAAATTACTGTCTCTGGAGAAAATACTTCTGTTCTGCAGTCAAAGCCAGAATAATGAAGAAAATTGACCGAGTTGTGGTCCCAGGAGAATGGTTACGGCTACATTTGAAGAATAACCAGCACGCCGAGGGTGGGAGCACTGAGGAAGAGGCTTTTTGACGCTTGAGACCGGCAGACAAGTCTGAAACACTGGTAGGTACATCAGCCCTTTGGTTAAGGCGGTGGGTGAGTTTCATTAAAAAACGGTGTCACGGTTTGCCCGACGGTAAAAGCGTCTCTACAAGGCAGGGACTGTGTGGTGTGTGTGCCTCGGTGTGTGTGTGTGTGTTTGTGCAGGACATATTGCAACACTGCAAAAACCGACAGGATTGTCATCCTGTGCCTTGTAAACTTTTAGACTGTTATACAAGTAAACAAATAACTTTGGCATGAGTAAACTGTTTAGGCTGTCTGTCAGATCAATGACGTAACGTTTGTGTTTGACAATAACATCTTATTTACATCTGCCAGGTTTCATTCAAAAATAAAATAATACTGTTTGTGTCCTAGACCGGTGAGGTACTTCCACATTAATACTGACAGCCTCTCAGCATTCGCATTAAATCATAGAAAGACATGGCGATCACTGATTCTGGTTAATAATCTTAGGTGTGCTTGGTTTAGTGGGATCCGGTAGGTTTCTGAACTTCTGAACATCGGTTTGCCGGCGCGATTTTAAGCAGAGAGCACGTGCGCACGCGCTTGGCTCATGCATCTAGGGCGTCTGGATCTAGGCCTGCATCTCTAAAGCTAGAACATTCCTAGAGTTTTGGTGCCATGCCCCATGGGTGTAAACAAAGAAGAACCTAGTCACCAACTAACACAGGCAACCATAACACTGTTTCTGTACTAATCTAATATGATGGAGACGGAAAAGACTCTTGAAGTAAGGCTTTGATTTTGGCCTTATAGCCTAACAGGTCAAGCGACCCAATGCCAAGGCCTCACGAGATGGTGTGTGAGTGAGAGACAGGAAGGGGGGGGGGATCATGGGAAGCGAGGGGTGACGGCTAGCTGAGGAGGGTCTCACCTTCAGGGGTCCCACACTTGAAACGAAAAACCAAAAGAGCGTGAGCTGCATGTGCGCGCGTGCGTGCGTGTGTGTGCTTGCGTTTGTGAAACATGGGCACTTTGTACATCATTACAAATAAAAAGCAAAAAACATGAACACTTTTCAGGCAACAAGACCACAGAATAGCAAGTTAAACTTTTTTTTAAATCTATATCTTTAAATATGAGGGATCCATACAAAACACAGAAGTAATAAAATACCCATGTTATCAAATAAGTTCACACGAAATACACTGAAGCTCTATGTAGGAAGTACCTCTGGAATTTGGCACGGAATTCCACTGATGTTGCTTTTTTCTTCATAAGAAAAGAAATCACATTTTGCTGAACAACAAAACATCTACAAATTGTTTTCCACAATAGAAAGGAAAAAAAAATTATGACATCGATGCTTCACAAGCTGACACGTTTTTTTTTTGTTTGTTTTTTTTTCCGTTTTTTTTTTTTTTTGGGAATTTCAAATAGCTAATTTACCCAATAAGAGATTTTGCAAAAAGGGACTGGTAGAAAGAAAAAAAAATGATAATCATAACAATAATATGAAAGGCTTCGTCTATTGTTCAAGTAAACCGATTTTTAGTCTTGTCTTCAAAAACATGGAACACGTAAGACTCTTGGACCTGTGAAGTTACCACAACTTAATCCACAAAAAGCACCGACGTAAACGAAGGTTACACTTGTTTTCTCTTTTTTCTCTATACATTTAAACAGTATAAAATATAGGTAATTTCATGTGCATTTAACCACGGATTGTCTAACTGTGAATCAGTTCAGCAAAAGGTGACAAGTAGGTAGCATTTTCCCCCCAAACAGGGCAAATCTTTTTTTTAATTATTATTATTATTTTTTTTTACCTTAAACTACTCTAGAAAAAAGTGGTTTTGTATATAGATTTAAATCAGAAAGTAAGCCACTTCAAATGGCCTTATCAAAAAACTTTACACTGCCTGAAAAATGTAAAAACTGTTACAGAGCTCTGAGAGATCCTAATATTAATCAGACAGTTTTTCTTAAAAAACTGTTCGGAAGTAGTCTATTTTTCCTAGAAACTGACAAGGGTAACTCCTGGCCTCATATTGCTAGTGGTGCCAGCAGTTTTACCTAATGTCAATCCCTGTATTGTACTTTCAAGTTTACCATCATGAAAAGAAAGGAAAAAAATAATAATAATAAAATAAAAAAGGAAATCAAAAACTGAGAGGAAAAAAAGAACAACCAAAATATTTGCCACAGGTTTTGTTTTTAAACTATTTTTTCTGATTTTGTTTCTAAAAGTTCTGATGTATGAATACAGATACGCTTTACCATAGATTTTTTTTTCCTTTTCCCCTCCCCAGCCCTCCCCTTTATCCAATGTTCAAAAGCTCAAAATGAGGTCACATGCAAAAAAAGAAAAAAAAATCCAAAAAGCTAGGTTCAAAGGTCAATAGAAGGAGACCAGGTTATGATCAGGTGAGCTCAGAAAGACATCAGGAAAAACAATGACTGGACGATGAGACGTTTGAGTTTTTTTTTTGGACGCCACGGAGACATGCTAGGCAAACGATGAGCTAACAGGAATGAAGATGTTCTAGGGAGAAAACAAGGAAGAGGACAGAGTTACACACAGGGGGCCAGAGCCGCAAGACTACATCATTTCAGATCATGGCCACAGGAAACGAAACAGCAATGCAAATCACCAGGTTATCACGGAAAGCTAGGATTCACATTAGAATTTGCATTTAAAACAACAACAACAAACAACAACAACAAACAAACGTACACGCAGCCAGAGACTAACCTCACACGTATACCGGACACGCGCACGCTCGCTTGATACGCACACACAAACACGCTTAGCACCCTAAGCGATCCATCTTGAACAAGCCTCCGAAAAAAAAAGTAAAAGTAGAAAAATAAGAGAGGCGTGGGGATGGATGGCGTTTTCGTCTGAAGGGAAAAAGAGCCACTGATAGTTTTTGCGAACGAACAAACGGACTGACGGAACGGAATGGGACGATGGAAGGCCGGACAGCTGGAGAACCACTACCGATGGAGGGGATGGAGTAGGGTGGGGTGGTGGAAGAGAAGGAAAGAAAATACAGAGCAGGGCGGGGAGGTGTGACCTCCGAGCGGCTCTGGAGAGCGGCAGTCACATGTATGGTGAGCAAGGGCTCCGTGTTCTCTGGGCTTTCAATAAGACTATTCCACAAGCTTATCTACGCCCGTGAGTTCTGCTCTACAGGTACCCCAATAAATTAAAAGGCAATAAATAAAGTCTGTTTTCTGAGGCAGTAAAAATTTTGTATAAAAATAGAACTGCTTTTTTACAAATAAAATTTACAGGCCTGTGGCTTTCTGTACTGTAATTTTTTTTTATCTTTCAAGAAACGTCAAGTATTTTCAGTTTCCACCCCTTAACACTATTTGTTTTGTAGCAATAGACGGATTTAAGATGTGTATATATATATATTATTTTTAAATGTTCTACACAATATCGCATTCAAACAAAGACCAATGTGATCTGACCAAGTAATGAATAGTTCTTTTTCGTTAAATTTTGTTAAATAAAAATATTCCTAGCGTACATAAGTTAACGGTTGGCACATTTATCGGGTAACGTATTTGGGCTTCTGTTACCACTGACTTTGATCGGTCACCATATTAACCCTTTAACACCCTGAGACCAGCAGAGCAAAAGCAGTGTCAGGATTTCTGGGCTGGCCCCAGGGTCGGGGTTAAAGTGTGTCTTTTTGTCTACACCGATTTCAGACACGTCCACCGAAGTGTCATGTTTGTGGAGACAGACATCGCGGATTTTCCGTCTGTTTGGTGCAACAAAATTTAAGTAGCAGTAAACAGTCAGTTAAAAAAAAAAAATGTTCAGACAACTCAGAAGCTACCAGTAATAGCTACGTATCTGTTTCAAGGCGCAGGTTAAAATCAAAATATATATATATAAAAAAACAAAAATCAAAAATGCGGGAATGGAAGCGGTCATGTGAAAAATAAGAAAAATCATATCAATCCCAATGACAGCTCAAAAATAAATGAGACAGTGTCTCCCTCTGGTGGTAAATCTTTGCTGCACAGCACCCACCCCTCTCCCACCCAAGCCCATCCCAGTGACCCCCCCCACCCGGCCGCGGCTTGTGGCGGACTTACCCTAGCAGTGCTAACATGGGGCGCTAAGGGGCTAGTGCTAAGATCAGTACGGTTTGCTGTCGTTCTTGGAGCGCTTCAGCTGCACCTTCAGCCGCTTCATGCCGATCTGGAAGCCATTCATGGCCTGGATGGCGGCCTGCGCAGACACCGGATTGTCGTAACTCACAAAACCTGTAGGGGGCGATAAAGTGATCAGTGAGCATAGCAAAAAAGGAGAGATGCTGACTGATGTCTTGGTGAATTACAGAGACAATAAGGGAAATGGAGTGGGTACAGTTCATCATGCACCTTTTATCCTTGGATATGTCCCGTTTTTCTGGTTCTTGGGTCTCGTTTTTATTCAACCAAATTTCTGAACAGCCAGATCTATTCTGCCATCATAATTTAATTTATGAAGCGTCATAGCTAACTCCCGCACCGGAGGAGTGTCCTATTCCTTTTGAAAATTTCACACATAGTAACCTGAGATGGACCTGGACTTGGATCAAAAAGCTATCCAGCTGAGGACCCTGAAGACTCTCCCGCTCCCATTTAACCTCTGCTACTCCTGGAGTAAAGCCATCCAGCTGTACGAATGAGCACTTGTGACAACCGTGGGTTATGCACGCTGGCTTGGACAAATAGTGCAGCAAACCGGCTGGAATCATGGGAAATGACAGCTGGAATATACAGTAAAGAGCGCATCCGTGGCGATTAAAACATTCTGCTCAGACTCATGAGATGACATCTGATCCCTACAGCTGCTTGAAATATCTGTGTAGTATAACAGGTTAATGAAGGCACTGCCAGACATTACCCATGACACTGGTAGAGTGTTGGAAAGATGCCACTGTTATCTACTGGGATATACAGTTATAACACAAAACAGCAAGAGTGTCATGGAATTTTTTTATAAACTCTTTTGTCATTTAAACATGTTATTTTATAGTCACATCTCTAAAGGTGTCATTTTGGTTCGGTAGGTTATAGGCTTGATTCCCATCACAGACTCCTAATTTTCGCATGTTGTCCCACTATTGACACCTGTTTATTGCAGCAGCCCAAAGACAAACAAGGTTTGAGTAAATCAGCATCTTTAAAATTGCACGCTTGTGTGTGCGGTGTCCCGTGATTCACTGGCGTCTCGTCCCCCTTGGGATAAACTCCAGGCTGTTTGTGACCCAAACCCTGTACTGGCTACTTTTTGATCTTACAGCCCATGCATAATATTAGTGAACAGAAATAAATAAAACAAACACAGACAGACACAACATTCTTTCTTTGTTTTGAAAGCTGTCTGAAATTACCAAACAGACCAGCTACAAACCAGGCTGCTGGTCCAGGTACAAACCAGGGTACATGGACTATTATTGTTGACTACAAATTTTAAACAGTGAAATTCCCTTTGATCACAGAGACACAAGAACCACATGGCTGAGATGTGGACATACTGATGGAGTGTGGTGCAGGACGGGGGCTACGCACCAAAGCACTTGCTCAGGTTGGTCTGTTTGTCGATGAAGACTTTGGCGGAGACCACGTTTCCGAAAGGCATGAACATCTGCAGGATGTCCTGGTCCCCGAATTCTTGAGGAAGGTGATAGATAAAGAGGTTGGCGCCTTCTGGACCTGAAAGAGGAAGGAGGGAGAGACGAGACGTCATGTGGCGCGGGTCGGACCCCGATGAGGGGGGCCGCGGGGGGCGGGGCGGTGCCAGAAGGAGTGAGAGGCTGCAACAGGAAGTGGGAGTGGCCATGGGACAGGGGGCGGGAAGTGAGTGCAAAATAAGAGAAAGAGTAGGGCAGGATTGAGCGGCGGTGACTGACCCTCCTTCTGGCTCCCGGCGGCACCCTGCTGCTGCAGCAGCGACTGGCTGTAGAGCGTGGGCAGGGCGGCGGCGGCGTACTGCTGGATCCCTGAGTAGGCCTGGCTCAGGGCGTCCACGGAGGCAGCCGTGCCGTTGGTGAGCGCCGCGGCGCCCAGGCCGCCGTTCAGGGCCGCCATACCTGAGAGCATGTGAGCAACTTTACATAAAACCCAACAATAAAGAAAAAAGATCGACCTTATTGATCAGCGCGTCTCCTCAGGTGTTACACACACACACACAGATAGAAAACACCCACTGAGACACACAGACACACACGCAGAAAACATGCTCTCACTGAAACCCAAATACAGAAGAAACACACATGCGTACTGTAACACACCGAGACACACACGTGAAACATACTCACTCACTGAGACACACAAACACAAAGAAACATACGCAAACTAAATCCACACACGCATAGCTATAAACACACATAAAAATATACACAGAGATACAGAAAACACACGCACACTGAGACACACACAGAAAACATACATACTAAACAAGCACAGAATCACGTGCACTAAACACTAGGGCTGCACAATATTGGTGAAAAAAAATTACATTATGATATTTGATTTTTTTTTTATATCGCAATATTCATAAAATGTACTAAATTGAAGATATACCCAAAAGAAACTATAGCCAAATAAGTCTACCACCAGAATGCAGTAAGTTGGTGCTGTTGCTGCCAAGTGAAACAAAGCCATACCAACAGGTCACGTGCTTTTACTCGGTATCGTCTCTGTGGATATTTTTGCATTTCTCATCCTCAGTCATTTTTGTTACATTTCTCACAATCACACCACACTGTCTTTGAGTGTGAAAATGATTACGATCGCACGTAGAGCTCATGCAAACGCAGCGGAGGTAAACTTTAAATTGATTTCTTTAACATATTATATATAATCTTGAAAAGGAACAATCATTAAAATTGCAAAGCTTGCTAAGTGTCATTTCCTATGACAGAGTAAAAATGTTTTAGCGAATCTCACTAGCCAACAATCGATTGAATGATCCAGATTAAATTATATTTTAGCCTGATACAAAAATATGGGACATAGTGTCCTGTATTAGATCAAAATGGAACTCAACCTTTTATTTTTTCAATATGGCACAATCCTGTAATATATAGGATGGCCGGAAACTCTAATGAAGTGGACTGTCTTGGTCATTGTCATGTGACAATTGCATGTGCATAATGTGCAATATTAATATTAGCATTGCACATCGTGCAGGCCCACAAAACAAACATGGAAACACAAACGTACACAGAAACACGCACACGCCCAAAACACACTGAAATATATTCACACACAGAGACATACACAGAAGCACACACACATATACATAGCAAAATACACATACCACACATAAACACATACACACAGGGAGGCGAATGGCGATCGCTCATGCAGTGCACAGGAGAGGACCTCACAGAAAGCAGCCTTGCTGCACACGTGCGTGAGCCACAGCACTCAGCCTTGACCTCAGCCTCACTGCCACGCCACTGATGTCGACAAGCGAATAGCACAACCACTGCAGGCTGGACGTGATATTTGCGGCAGGACAAATTCAGGAATGGAAAACCAGTGTGTTACAGAAAATGCCACAACGAGATCACACTGCACTTTCCTCTGGGGAAGACTGCAAACAGAGAAAGGCCTTGCTATCATGGTGGGCATAGCTGCGACCTTTTCAGTTTAATTACATGGCGGACAAGCTCAAATTACACGCAAGAGACTGCAAAAAGCACGTATTAATCAAGCGGGCCGTTCATGGGCTCGCCGGGCTGATGGAAATCGACCGCCACACACCTCTGGATGCAAGAGGGGCCACGCTGGACCAGGCAGAGGGTGGGAACACTGACGGATCGATGGTGCCGCTCAAATAAGATTACCGTAATCCCCCAGATGGCGACTGTCGACTACTACACTATCCTGTAATCGTGGTAACAGGTGTTGTGTCCATTTCACATATGGTTAGTGTCCGGGTTCTCTGTCCCGAGTCTCTCTGTTAAACACAGAGATATGGGTGTGCACAGGGTTTAAACCAAACTTTTGGGACAGAAGGATCCCTAAAAATAACGGGACAGGGCCGTTTGCTTGTCAACACCAGGCTGAGGCAGTTACGGAAGAATGCATAGCAGACACGCACAAACACGCTCACGCACGGTGAGGCTAACAGCCAAGCCGGATATCAAACAGCGTGGGCAAAATGATGGTGAGCGCAGTGGCAGGGCTTGGGGTCGGAGGGGAGGGGGGCACCTGCACTATTCGGCTGCCTACACTGATGGTCACAGGCACTTTGACATCTAAAAGTCATGCCTGAGGCTGGTAGCTGAGACAATTAACCATATCTGGTCCCTAACATTACACAAAGGAGTATGGGCTGCTCTGGACACAAAAGAGCCTACAACGGAATGGTAATTATGCTTTTAATAAGAACGATAATAGTGGGGAAGCCAAGTAAGGTTAGTCTATCTAGGCAGGTAACCAGCTGGTTGTGGGTAACTTACTCATGGAGATTGTGGGATAGTGCTAACCTCCCATCTAAATGTACCTCCCAGCCTCATAGACGTGTATATGTTGACATGTTGCAGTCAGATGGCAATGCATCCATTTTACAAATTTGAAAATAAACATCTATCCCTAGGGACAAGCTGGCTTTTATATAAAGATGATTGTGCTTTAGAAATTCCAGTCACTGGGCTCTGGACCTCCCACGACCCTGAGTAGGACAAGCGGTTTCCGAAAATGGATGGATGGGTGGATATAACTCCAGGTCACCCAGTGGGGGATAAGCAGCTGCAAGATGGCTGGACTGTAGAAATGCACATTACAGTCTTGCTGTTTAAGAGCTGAGGGGCAGGGGAAGTGGGGTGACGGCTGGGTGCGAGTCACATGACGCATGTGGGCGGGGCCGCGGCAGATGGACATTGAATACTCACTGTTGACGCTACCTGCTAGTGCATTAATGTTGTTGAGACCCACGGTGGCACCGGCGAGGCCCTGCAGAGTGCCAAGCGAGGTCAGTGAATTCATAGCCGCCCCAGCGTTGGAGTTGGCTGTCGTGCCTGCTGCTGGGGGAAGGCGGGGGGGGGGGGCAATGAAAGATGGACAGACAGACAGAGATATGCAAATGAGTTAGGAACAGAAGGCTAGAGGCACTGGTGATAACCCTACTGGAAACACACCAGCATGAGAGATAGAAGAATGTTTAAACACAAATCACATCTACATTTTCACCACCACCCTCCCCCTCCACCAAGACAAGGTGCCCCTCGATTTAGCTATTTTTTATAATTTTGTGCCATCCAAATGCATTCTTGACTTCAGCTTAAGTTCAAACAGCCAATCAACTGGTACCAGTTATCAAAGGTAAGTGCTGATTGGAGGAGAAGCACCACCCTCAATTCCATGCAACCAATAACTCATAGGCCCCAGACAGACTAAAGAAGCCTCTAGTAACATACAACTGGGACAGCCTTCCAATTTTCAGTAAGGACACCATGAGTTTGCTCAATCATTAGGAGGCACTGACCACATACTAACATCTGGGTAGAGATATACTGGTCTGAACACAGAGGGGGTGAGGCTACGAGCATAACCTAGATCTGAAAGATCCTGTCCACATTGTCTGTGGTTCTGTTTTGTTCACTTTAACTGCAGTCTGTAAACTGAAGACTATTTGTAATCATTCCCAGAGGCTTTGCAAAGCAAAGAACTTTTAGGCTGGTTTATAGTGAAGGACCTGTGCAAACAAACACACACTTCCTGAAGACAATCAAGTTCCACAGCTCACACAGTTATTTGTTGTATGAGTGAATGTGTGTCATGGGAGGTGGGACAAAAAAAAAAGTCAGGACTTGATTGATAGATGTCTTGCAACAGCAGAAAGTGGTCTTTCTGCACAGATTCTGAAGCAACATTCCCAGAGTCTCCTTATGGACCTGAAAGGAGCAGAAATGGCCTGTGTAGGAGAACACAAGGGACATTCTCCTGCATGGAAAGCCTGTCATGTGTAACTGAGAGCATGACAAGACCACCCTGTTGGTCCCTAGGAGCAGCCACAGAGCGAGGAAGCAGACAGACAGGAAGACAGGCTGGCAAACACGGACCTGGGAGAACATGGCAACATCCCCTCCTTCCATGGAGTAGACACACTGTGATGGCAGTCTGGTCTGGCAGTTCCCCCACATGCAATTAAAGCTACCTTAAGCTTACTTCGCTGATCTAAAACTGGAGGAGATGACCTGTAACAATGCATCCTTCTCCCAAGACAGCCGCATGGCGCGACACTCACATACACACACCTCATGCACATGCTCATTATTGCTCATTCCACAATAACTGGTGTCACACTAATTGTTCTCCATTTAAATAAGATATGACCACGCCCACAACACTACCCTCCTCACAGCGCCTCCCCCCGATGCCCCATGCTTCGTCATGCAAACTAAAGGCCCATGCTTAGGGCATGCTAGCGCATGCTTAGCGTATGCTCAGCCTGGTTGCCCAGCCATGCCCGTTCACCCCCCATGTCAGTTCCTCCATCCTTAGCACGCAGTGGGCTTAATCAACCGGTGGCCTTGTGTGAAGGGACGGAGGGAGGGAGACGAGAAATGGAGAAAAAGCAAGGAGAGCGAGCACAGTGGGGGTGGCGCGATAAACACTGCAAATGACCGGTCTTTGTGAAAGCAACATCAACAACGGAAAAGCTCTGGTAGGTAGAAGGTCAAAATCAGGTGGCCCGAGGTAGATGGTCTGAGATCAAGAATTAGATGGCTGGAGTAGAAGATGATCTGAGACTGTGAGAAAGATACTCCAAGATTGAGAGTTAGATAGTTTGAGATTAAGAGCTAGATGTTCACAGTCACATATGGTCTGACACTGAAGGCTAAATGTTCACAGTGGTAGACGGTCTGAGACTGAAGCCAAGATTTTCACAGTCCTGCATATCTGAGATTGACAGCAAGATGTTCACAGTGGTAGACGGTCTGAGACTGAGACCTAGATTTTCACAGTCCTACATGTCTGAGATTGAGAGCTAGATTTTCACAGTAGAACATAAACATAGGAACATAAATGGTATGAGAGAGGTAGATGGGCAGAGTGGTAGAGAATCTGAGATTAAGAGACAGATGGTGTGAGAGTTATAGTCTAAGACTGAGCGGTATATGGTCAAACTGGTAGTTCAGCTGAAAGGTATACTGCCAAAGTAAGACTGAGACAGAAAGGCACTCAGAGTGGTAGAGGGCCTGAGAGGTATACTGCCAGAGGCAGATTGGGTCAGACAGGTAGATGGTCTGGGCGGTAGACGATCTGAGACAGATGGTTTGAGACTTATTGGTAAATGGTCAGAGTGTTACACAGCCTGAGACTGATGGTCTAGGATTGAGGGAAATGGTCAAAGAGGTAAGTGAACAAGAAGGTATAGAGCCAGAGGCAGATTAGGCCCGACAAGTTATATGGCCAGAGTGGTAGATGATCTGAGATAGAGACTGAGATGGTCTTAGATTGAGGGATGGATGTTGAGAGTGGCTGGACTGGGATACTGCCAGAGGCAGATTGGGATGGACGGGTAGATGTGTAGAGAGGATGATGAGATGGGGAGGAAGATGCGCTATGGGAACCACACATTGAACTTGTTCAACAACATAGTTTGAGCTACGTAAAGCACACGGTGACCATATAGTGCTGGCTACTGGAGCGTGTTTGCAGACCATGGGTACTGGGGTGAGTCTCCCGCAAGAGCATGACATCCCTTTGACTGATGGCCCAGAAACCAGTCAGAATGTGTCCTGCTGGACAGCAGATTGCATTTCTCCAGGCAAGTGTTTGAAGGAGTGTGGAAAAAAAGAGCAACCGAGACACACAGGCAGACATGCGGAATGAAGACGGAATGAACCGGTGACCAGACGATGAGCCACGTCGCGCACCGACGACCCCGCTGTGCCAGAGACAGCCGCTTACAGTCAGAGCTAAATGTGCGTTACAGAAAACCGGTGGTGGGGGGTGACGATCTGACTGCACACAATGGGATGGATACAGAGACAAAGGTGGAATTCTGCTCCACTCCGCACTGCGGGCGGGTTTACCTGGGCTGGCCAGCGCTCCGAGGGCGCCCCCGCTGGAGGACAGGGGGTTTGCACTGGAGGGGCTGGCGGAGCTCTGGGCTGCGGCGGCTGCAGCTAAGGCTGCCAGGTTCTGCAACTGCAGAGCACTGATACCTAAAGAGAGGAGCCAGAGAGGGAGGGTGCGTCAAATGGGAGCTCGCCGCCTCCCGCCGTTTGCCCGGGTCGGGGAGAGGAAGGGGCCCCCGCGTCTGCTCAACAGGTCCAAAGAAAGCCTGACAGCTACGGGGAGGGGGCCTGGAGATATCGCCAGGGCGACGGCAATCAGGGCCGGAAGCAACTCACTAGGTGCACTTTAAATAAAAGTTGTTATGTTGACCTATGGAGTTTAAGGTTGTGTCGGTGTGTCAGCAGAGTTCACATATGGAAGGCCTCAACAGTACCATTGCATTATGGGAATTTCTTCCAGTTTCCTCTGAAGCCACCACTTTGTTTGCTGCACTACATGTCAGGGTACACTTCCTCAAGACAGACGCACACCCAGAGCGGAGTGTTCACCGCCCCCGTCTAGTTGGCTTTTCAGCCCATGGAGCATCCGTCAGTAGCTGGGAACGCTCTAGGCAAATCGCCTATTACTGCACGGATCGGTAGCCCAGGTATTCCAAACGACAAGCCCGTGGGAGGGGTAGACATTACTATGTCTTTATCTTAAGGGGCTAGCTGATCAACCGCGTGGCGGCCATGGCGAACTTTCATTAAACATCAGCAGGGGGCATGCTCATACAATCAGATGAGGATAAGAACTTAATCAAAACAACTCCTGTATATATCACCACCATGTATATACCATGTATATATACTTCTTATATATATATACATAAACACAGAAAAAGACACACACAAACAGAAGACAGGAAACGGAGACGAGACGTCACAGAACACTGCCGCGTTCAGGCAGTGATGCACAGCCGAATGTGCAGCATTCTGGTATGAAACCTCTCGTTCCGGAGGTGGACGGCAGCTTTCCAGGGCTCTGTTACTCAGTGTGTGTGTGGGGGGGGCAGTCAAAGGTAGCGCTCGGCAGGGTTGGCAGCGGGACAGGGCATTTTCACGGACACTTACGGAGGAAATCTCAAAGTGACAGGAAAAGGATTTCAAGGGAGGGCACTGTTACTCAGTGATACTCAATGCCGCCAGAAAACAAAAATCATGGCACCGTTCCGTAGGTTAACTTGGTTCTTTTTGTCCGGGCTTAACAACAGACGACCCAGAAGGACCTCAAAAAATCAGGTTACGGCATCCCCAGATAATTCCACAGGCCTGCAAAACCTCACAAGAGAGTCAGAGTATTTGGAGCTATTGGCCATTTTAACCAGCTTTAAGTATCACAAAAGAAAAAGCGAGTGGTGGGGGAGTGTTAATGGTCTGCCAGGTAAAGGAGCACTGAAAGTAAGAACTGTCTTTCATTAATGTGTGTAACTTATGTCTGTACCTGTAGCTGCAGACCACACTAAGACTGTGTCTATAACTGTAGACCACACTAAGACTGTATAACTGAAGACCACACTTGGGCCCTTGGCCCTCGCCATGGTGTGGCAAGGGGTAGGGGTTGAAATCTACCCCCACGGAATGGGACACCCCTTCAGTAACGTGATACGTCATCATTAGTCTCTGGTGTATTTTGTGTAGGCAGACGCGCTGTGCTTTTGCTGAACATTCAACATGCCGTCGTTGGCGGATATTAATTTAATTTTATTTATTTTTATTATTATTTATATATTATTTATTATTATTTCCATTGCTTGGGCTGTTGGCAATTTTTTGTGTTTGTCTACAGAAAACCGTAGTCAGCATTAAACAAATTATTAGCCCCCAAAGTGATCTTGCAGCACTTTTTGATTTTAAAAAACACTGCTCATTCTCAGCTCTGGATCGAATGAGCCTTCTAGTTTCCTCTGTACTCCCTGGAATGACCGGAATATGGGAAATTAAACAGACCGCAGTTATACAAACCTAGACAGCAAAGTGTATTCTGCAATGCATAACAGTAGAAGCCCATTGTAAACAAGCAGGAAAAGACTGGGTTTGTGGTGACTTGCAGAACATCAGTAATAAATTAGCTAGATAGTTACGTAGCCAAAGAATATGAGCCCCACAGTGCTCTGTAGCAGCCCTGACAGTCTGCACTAATACGACGCAAAACAGCAAACTGGCTGCTCGACTTTCCTCAGATTCCCCATGCACAGATAGCGACCATACCAGCAATTTCTTTGTGTGTGTGTGTGTGTGTGTGTGTGTGAGTGAGTGTATATTTGTTGTTTATGCAGAGTAGCTGCTTGACTTTTCGTACTGCACGCACAAATAACGAACGACCGCACGCTAGAGATTTTTCTTATGAAGAATACAACCATAAGGCTGAAAAACAAAGTAAAACTAGACAATACACTGGTTGTCATAATTTTAAATTCGTATTAACGGGGAAATTATTCACATCTGTACGTCTCCTTTCGTTCCGCAGCCATGTGCTGATTGTCTTTCGCGTCGCCTTCTCCTACCCCTCCGTTTGTAGTGAGCCTCTGAAAAATCTCCGTTTGAAGGGGTAGTTAGCCCTTCCCCTTACCCCTACCCCTCTGTCTAAATGAGAAATGGGACACCCTACCCCTACACGTGAACACGCAAAACAGAGGGGTAGGGCCAAGGGGAGAAATGGGATTCACCCTAAGACTCGCTTCGTATGACTACTTGGACATACTGGTCACCCAGATAAAATACACTCACTTACAAGAGGTTCGTCCACTTTATGGGGACCGTGCTTAACGGGTGCAGAGTAACATGGTCTTGGGCAGAGTTTGTATCGTGGAGTTTTCCTCCGCCAGTTGTTCCTGCAATAGTTTTGCGTGGATGTGCTACAACGCCCAGATGGAGGGGGGAGCCGATTTATGGGTGAGGGCTAGGGGGGGACCACCCGCATTCGTTAATTGAGCTCTTCGCGGCCTAAAGATGCGCCTGCAGAAGGACCGGGAGCAGATGCCCTCACTTGGATCCACTGCTGTTTGGCACCGGTTGCCGGGAGACGGATGCCTGCACTTGGATCGCCTGCCAATCAGAGCCAGTTGCTGAGCGACAGATGGAGAGCTACGGGACTCGAGATCTCTCACCTAGGCTGAGTTGCCCATCCATCCCTGAACCAGAGAGTGGCCATCGCCTATCCTATAATCCCCTAGCCAGCATAAGGGGGCAGCCACCAGCTTATTGGCAATTCAGAGCTCTGCTTGGTAAGTTCACATGCCGGATGAAATTAAAAAGGCATGGAAGGCAGGAGGTGGGAGGGTAACTGGAGGCAGGGGGTGATAGAGACAGCTGGGTAAGGCCACATAATGACATACACCTTCAAACCACATCTTCAGTCATGGGAGTAACCCTTCTGCATAATAGCAAGCCTATCATAGCTAAGTACTACTAGGTGGCACTGTCCTCTGTAACCTGGGTTAAACAATCATTCAGGGGGTGAGTGTGGATTTCCTCATCAGTCATATTCTCTAGAGACAGGAAAAGGAGCGAGCAAAAGGCGGAGGGTGACCGGGCAGCTCTCCATGCAGGATGAGAGCCCCCAGGCACTGCTCAGTGGCTCCATTCCAGAGGAAGTGCCATGAAAAGGTCTTAGTCTTCATGACAAGTGACAAAGCAAGCAGACTAAAGGGGGGGGGGGCATATTTACAGCTTCGTTTTAAATCAATAACAAACCCCGATACAATCTCACGCTGCCAACTCCGATGGCCCGTAGAAAAAAAAAATAAATAAGAAAGATAAAGCTGTTTTTTTTCCCCCACAGTGTTCTGTAACTATCCCCCCCGCCCCCCCACCTCCCCCATCATCCGTGCTGGCAATTTGTCCAGACGGATTTCTATAAATGTTCCTCTCCCGCACGCTGACAGCCAACTAAACAACCAACAATTTGGAGCAGCAGAGGGCAGACACCAGGAAGGGGCGTGGGGGGGGGGGGCTGGCTGAGGAACAGGAGCGGCGAGCAGCTGTGGGTACGGCCCCCCCGGACCAATCGAACAAGCCCACCGATCCCACACGCTGCCCCTTCGCATGTGTGTGTTGGAGTGTGTGTGTCAAAGCAGAAATATTCATATACACTCTACCCCCCTTCCTCACCAGAGATCCATCCCAGTCAAACTTTACACACACACACACTCATAACCCACCCCCATGACAAGCCACAGAGGGACAGTAGGAGGGAATAATAGGATTGAAAATCAGAGTTTTTTTCCTTTTAGAGGAATGAGCGGGAAGCAAAAGAGCGGAAGATTCAGCAAAAGCCCTGAAGCCTGGAAGTGAATCGGTGTCATTCCCTTACACAGTCTACTCCGCCCCCTCTGCCAGACCTTGGCTGATTGGCTGGAGGCAGTCACCTGACCTTTGTTGTGTCCAAATGAGCATCAGGTGTGTACAGACGAGCCTCTGACCTCACATTATGACTTCTATCACGATGGTGAAGAGCAAATCTCTACTGTTTGGGTTTCTTTCATAAACGGGCAGAGCAAAAAGGCAGTATCTTGAGGATTACTGCCTCAGTGTTCTGCCTGTCACTTTAGGCGTGGCAGAGGGCAAACTCTCAGAAAGCCTCATTTCCACGTTTTATGACAATAATCCCATTACCCCGTATATACGTATATACCTGCAGACTGAAATGGCTTTGGGGCCCATTTGACTGTGATAACAATCCTTACACGTAATCTGGAAGAATTTGAACTTACCTTCAATGTCAAGTAAATGAAACAGATTTTATCCATATCAGAAGGTACTTTACTGATGGTAACAAGAGTACCATAGCAGTACTGTAAGATTCATAAGGACTCGTTCCCGGAATCAGGGCCAAACAGCACGCACAGAAACACTGAGGATTCGGTCCGGAGGGAAATGGAGAGCCATAGGTCAGAGGGCCGTGCGTCTGAGGGTCACTAGGGGAGGGGAATGCCGTGCGTCTGAGGGTAACTAGGGGAGGGGAGAGCCGTGCGTCTGAGGGTAACTAGGGGAGGGGAGAGCCGTGCGTCTGAGGGTAACTAGGGGAGGGGAGAGCCGTGCGCCTGTGGGCCACTAGGGGAGGGGAGAGCCGTGCATCTGAGGGTAACTAGGGGAGGGGAGAGCCGTGCATCTGAGGGTCACTAGGGGAGGGGAGAGCCGTGCGCCTGTGGGCCACTATGTGTCTGTGAGCAGCAGACATCTTGCTCACCTGCCATCTGCTGAATGCCGCTGAAGGCGCCCAGGTTACTGGAGGATGCGGCTTGCTGGAGCAACTGGGGAGGGAAAGGGAGGGAGGAAGAGAGGGAGGGAGAGGAAGAAGAGGGTGGAGTCAAACATCCATGTCTACTTTAGTGTGTAAGCACACTGAATATACACACTCATATCACACACTAGTGACAGCTATGCACACAGTGACTGGTCTGGGCCCGTGCTCAGTCACCTTTGGGCCGAATCAGCCCTGCGGTAATCACTTAAAGGAACAGAGTGCCATTTCAGTTCCCACTGCAGATGGGGCTCTGACCACTTACATTTCACTATGAAGTCTGTTTTACGCACACTTTCCTGCTGCCTGTCGGAGTTTACGATTTAGTTATACGCGTCTCTGGACAGCAGGGCTTAAATGGGAGCCACGGCGTTGCCGGGCGACGAGCACAGTGCTATTCCACCAGCCCTTTGAGCTTAGAGGCCTTGCGGGGCCGCCGGCGAGGCCCCGACACTCGGCATACATTAAACGGCAGTAATATACAGAGAAGATGGACTTCAGGACAAGTCTGGGAGCCTCCCCACGGTAGGATGCCTAAGAAAAGAGGGATTTGGAGTCTTGGAGAGAGAGAGGCCCCTCGGGGGGAGGAAACTAACTGAGAATGCTGCGGTCCCCGCGCTGGAGGGGCTGCAGTGCGGGACGGGCGAGGCGGGGCCTCTTACTGCCAGATACTGCGGGGTCAGGCCGCCCAGGCCCGTCAGGTTCCCCCAGGTGGAGGCGCTGTTGAGCTGCTGCATCTGCTGGGCCAGCTGCTGCTGCAGGCGCCGTTGCTCTTTGTCCTTCTGCGTGTCGGCAAACTTCACCACAATAGGCGAGGAGCATCCCTGTTGGGGGGGTGGGGTGTTAGTGGGGGGGGGCAGAGGAGAGGAGAGGGTCAGTCGGCACCATAGTCTGCCACAGCACCAGGGGGCGCGCGGTTTCTCGTGTTCTCGCACGCACGCTCGCACGTGGGCAGGCACGCGCACACACACTCCCCGTGTCCGAGGGGGGGGGGGGCGCGCCCCTTCCGATTCAGGCAGGCTGAGTCCTTCTCGAGCGCATCTCTGCTGCGGGGCCCACGTTTTCAGATGGGAGCTGTTTCCACAATTATCACACAATTTCATCATCTCAGCGTGAAGAAAAAAAAAATTGGGGAAAAAAAAATACAACGACGGAAGGCCTTTGTTAGGCAAGCATCAAAGGGTCTCCACGCCGCCACCCCCAAACGCAGTCGCAGCCCCCTCCGTAGGGTACAGTGGGACGCAGGGGAGGCCCGACAGGGAGGTGGTCGCCTCAGAAGCTGAAGTGTGCGGGGGCAGACTCAGATAACGGGCCTCCTGCCTCTGTCGCGCGGTACCGCCGGCCGGCGGCCCATTCCGGCGAAGGCACTGCTAGGCCAGAGGAATGAGTCACAGCGGGGTGCTGGGGACCAGCCGTGCCGAGTCAGACCTGCTTCCAAATGCAGTGGCATGTTCTGCTCTGCGATCCCTGGGCTCCTCCAGCCTGCACCTCACCAAAACCATTTCCCTGCAGTCGCATGGGTCGCTCACCATTACCCCATCTGGTTAGAATGCAAAGGCAGCATCATCGCATTGCTGGGGTGGGGGGCTCTGATGGCGATCACTGACACATGGGTGCCCATCATTCCTATTGCTCTTTATTTTCAGGTTAGCACCGTCCAGGAGGATGGACGAGTCAGAGCCTGTGACAGGGAAGCCTACAGGGTCACACACACAAATCTAAGGGAGCTTGTAGTCACACAAGAGTCAAAACCATGAACAAAAGAGCCAATAGGGTCACACACGCAACAAAGCCACTAAGAAGGGTCCGCTGAGCCATCCACATGAGGCAAAGCCACCAGTAGCAGAACCTACAGAAAGGTCAAAGCAATAAACAACATGAGACTATATACATAAATAACCAATTAGTACAGATATTTTAACCAGTATTAATATTGCATCATTTGTCATGGCAACAGCAACT
>JAODKN010000063.1:27667156-27678491 GCA_026774425.1 Petrocephalus zakoni
GGGTTATGGCTGCTGCCACCTTTTGGAAGGAGTGCTTCATAGGCGTGGGGCAGTTTTAAGACTGTGGGTGCCACAGTGCCCCCCTGTGGTAGGAGAAACTACAGGCCGTTTGTTATGGTGTTTGTTTTTGGCCCCAAGTTGAACCTGTGCAGCTCTCTACATGCAAATTATCATATATGTGTGTGTGTGTGTGTGTGCGCGCACTGCCGTCTCCGTGTTTCCATGTGTGGGCTCTCCAACACATTCTGTACGATGTTAATCCAATTCATTTTTAATGAGCAGCCTGTCAGCTCCTTACCAGGAGGCCAGCAAGATAAGCAGCCTGGTGCACTCTGGGAAATCAATATCACCCTTATTTTGCTGTTGGATCCTGGTTTAGCAAAACTATCAGGATGCGCACAAGATTAAATATTGCTTCATATTATTTCAAAGCTTTTATCCATTTGTACATATAGTCTAACTCCCTTGGGAAAAATTTGAGAATTTTTGGGACATAATTAATTTGCTGAGTGGGAGGGGGCAAAATGCCAAAAAAAAGGAAACACCCACTTTCTGAATTTTTTGACACGACCACCAACCTTGTGGCTTATAAGTGCCTGTGATCAATTAAATTACAAAATCAATCAGCCGTCACTGCGAATCCATTTCGGCTCTGGTGTGGTTGTGTGCCATGTGCGACATGTCCTTGTCTGGGCCCGACCCCATGGCTCCATGGCAGATTACCCCCCCCTTGTCACTGGGTCAGGGCTGTGTATATCGCTGGTAGCTAAACTGAAGATGCCCCATGATGCCAACTGAACCCAACAGCACCCATGGATAAATATCACATGAATCAAAGCGCTGCTTCATTAGGTGAAGTAAACACTGCTTCGGATCCAAGTCACACGGAGAGCGGAGTCCTGAGTATTTGCTGCCGGCCCGACCCGGCTGTTTGCAGACACGGGACACGCTGGCGGTAAAATGACAGCGACACTTCACACGTCTCTTTCAGTAACGGCGGGCTGTATTGTTCTTATTGCCATTCATCACCCTGTGTGGACACACCCACCTGTAATGGACCCGCTGGTGCCAATTGGCAGTCAGCTGGGGAAATGGCATAGATAGACAATGCATAGAGAGGGTGGAGCCAAGTTTGGGGGAGGGTGTGGCAATGTGGACAAGGGGTGGGGCCAGTGTAGAAAAGAGGCGGGGCCAGTGAAAACTTAAAGGGCCATTACTGCTAGCCCCCACGACACTCACCGTTAGACTTCTCACTGTCTGCCGGCTTCATCTGTATGGGATGATGCATCTAGGGTGGGGGAACAGAAAAGCATTTTGCTTACAGAGAATTCACCACACACACACACACGTTTGTATTCATATCTTTCTGGGAATCGTCCATTCATTTCTAGGGGTAAAACAACCCTAATCTTAACAATGGCAACCCAGCCCTAACCATAACCATAAGTAACCAAACAAAATACAAGATTTTTCGCATTTGTAGCTTTTTTGATTGTTGTTTTTTATCTCATTATGGGGACATTTGGTCCCAACAATGTAATATATACCTAGCCCACACACACACGCACTCCACACGGTCCACAAAGACCAGAGCCTTATGGAATCGCAAGCAGGTAAGTCCATTTTTTTCCAACATCCATTCACCCGATTTCATACTGCCGTTTTCTCTCTCGGTGGCAGAGCTAAAAGTAAGCATGACACATTTAATCAGGGATGTTAGATACACACACTTTTTTCCCCAACACCTCCACCTTCCCCCTGCCCCTGCAGAGAAGTTTACTTTTAATAAACCACACAATTTAAAAAGCTCGGGCTGTTTCATGGCATGCTGTGGTGCACACATCACAGGGAGAGGTGCTGGTGCAGCTCCCAAGTTTACCCAGAATCCCCGGGAGCGCTGCTCTCACATCGCAGGCTGCCCCGCAGTCAAGGGGCGCCAGCCTTTCATCTTCCCCCGAACACAAACTCCGCACACAAACGGAGTTCCTACATCAGTCAGGCTTTCTGTTCCGCTTACCCCGTGGTTACGAATGCCGTCACAACTGCATTCCGGGGGAGGCTATGGCAGACACGGCGGGACCGCAGAAATAATGTTTCACACCCAATTAATTCTGAATGTGTACCATCCAGGTGAGTCTCAAGGGGCTGGTCTGTTGTACAGAAATGGCAGTGCAGAGGCACATAAAAGGGTGGAGTCAGTGTGGGAAAGGGGCGGGGCTAATAAAGGGGAAAGGGTGGAGTCAGTGTGGGGAAAGGGGCGGGGCTAATAAAGGGGAAAGGGTGGAGTCAGTGTGGGAAAGGGGCGGGGCTAATAAAGCAGAAAGGGTGAGGCAGAGAAGAGGTTGGGCAAGGCAGAAAAGAGGTGCATAAATCACCACCTTCTGCAGTCCTTGGAACTGATGAAAAAGGGCTACTACACGGTCACCTTGCCACCCACTAGAGGCTCCTAACCCAGATTATAGCCGCTGTGCCTCGCCTATTGCTCTCAGCGAGCGGCATGTGCACCTGACAGCTCGAGAGAACACCAAACAAGCTCGGCTCACTCCGGTACCACGGGACAGCCCCGGTGACAGGTTTTCACACCCGGCTGTAGCCCCCATCCCCCTTGTCACGGGTCATTAGAGGCCGCCCACACTGTAAAACACGCAGCTTGACAGCTGTCCTTGCGTCAACACGCGGGCCCATTCTGGTTTGTACTGTTTCACTACCCCGCTGGCATCAGCGAACATGCTCTACACCGCCCCCTGCTGCTAACCGTTATGTACTGTTTGAGTACCCCGCTGGCCTCAGCATGAATGCGCTACATCGCCCCCTGCTGCTTTTCTCTATGTACTGCTGGATTACCCTGCCATCGACGGCATCAAGCTCTCAGTCGCTACTTGTGTGCCGTTAAGGACACATTACTGCTTGCTCCTCCTTCAGCGCTCTGTGGGGCAGGGTCAGGAAGGCTTGCTGATGGCGTGACACAGCGGGCCTATTAGGTACCAAGGACACTCCCACTCACACGAGGTCAGGCGATGCCGAAACGCTGGTGTGGTGTGTGTTGGCCCGAGCGGGGGGGGGGGTGAGGTTACGAGCAGAGCATGCGACAGCCAGACAGATGGGCAGCTCAGCGTGCTCTCTCCCTGTCACCAGCACGAGAATGCCAGGTGGGTGTGAGAACATGAAAGAGGACCAGGCATAAGTGTGGCTGGCTCCCCAACTACCCCGGGGCCTTTGATGTGTGTGTGAACCCCAAGTCCTCCTTCCCCACCCTCATTCAGCAAGGAGCTCACAGTCCATCGCCACAAGTACAGACCTGAATAATTAAGTATCTTGCTAACATACGTGGGCTGTACAGTGCCTATAAAAAGTATAAACCCCCCCGTTGAAATGCCAGGTTATTGTGAGGTAAAAAAATTAGGTTCAAGCTTTTTGGCCACAACTCCAAAAGGTATGTTTGGCGCAACAACAACACTGTGCATCACCAAAAGAGCACCACACCCACGGTGAAGCATGGTGGTGCGGCAGAATCATGCTTTTGGGTCGCTTTTCTTCATCTGGAACTGGTGCTTTAGTCAAAATGGAGAGAATTATGAACAGTCAATACCATATACCAGTCAATTTTGGTCTAAAACCTTCAGCTGTCTGCTAGAAAGCCCAAAATGAGGAGGAATTTCACCTTTCGGCACGACAGTGACCCCAAGCACACACCCAAATCAACAAACGAATGGCTTCACCAGAAGAAAATTTTGGAATGAGCCAGCCAAAGCCTAGACCAAAATCCAACTGAAAATCTGTGGGGTGACCTGCAGTGGGCTGCACACAGGAGATGCCCTCACAATCTGACGGATTTGGAGGATTATTGTAAGGGAGAGTGAGCAAATATTGCCAAGTCAAGATGTGGCATGCTGATAGACTCCTACCAAAGAAGACTGAACACTGTAATTAAATAAAAATGTGCTTCAGCAAAATATTAGCTTAAGGGACTGCATACTTGTGCTACCAGTGTACTGTACATTTTAATTTTCTATTCCCGCCCCCCGCCCCAAACAGAATTGCTTGTTTTTCAGCTGAATTGCACAGGTTATAGGTCACATTATAGGTGGAAAGAGGTTGTAGGATGATGTAGCCAGTGTGTGCGTGAGAGTCTGTAGCTGACCTGCTGGTGTGTATCTGCCCAGTGATGATATCTCCTCACCAACACTGTCTGTATGGAGGGCAGACAGACACGGGCCCCTACGAGATCCTCACACTCTCGAAATCCTCCCTGACGGGATTTTCTCTCGCACTCCTGAGTCCGCCTCATCCCCCCATACAGACCTTTCCCAGAGCCTTCACTTGCAGCCATCTCCAGAAATGTTTCACCGGATCGGACCAACCATTTTCCATTAACATGGGGGGGTTCCGGCCACAGATCCGGATTGCAGACGACTCAAGCCACCGTCTCGAAAATCCGTCCTTAAGATGTGTATGGGCCGCCTTTCTCAGACGGCCACTCAAAAATACCGCCCCCGGGTTTATCAGATCAGCTGCTGTAAGGCAGGTGCCAGAGGACACCGGCTGAATGGGCCGGGTTGGGACATAATTCCTGACCCCATAATTCCTCGAACCCAGGACCCCAATAGATAGCAGGCTGCTGACAATCACTGCTGGGAGGGCTGGCATGGATTGATACGTCTGGCAGCGGCTAATGAAACGTTACATTTGCTGCAAGAAAAAGACCACCTTGTCTCATGCACGAACAGGTGGGAACACAGGTGGGCGGATGTTTGCCCCCCCCACCCTGGCTGCGGATGGGGAGAGTCACCCCCCCACACCCCTCTGTCTTTCATGGGTTCGTGCCCCCGTCATTGCGGATGTCTGATGTCATGCCCACGACATTCCTCAGAACCAGCTGCCTGAACATCAGCCCGGCTGGCCTGCAGTCCTGTCGAGAGACGGATGGCCGGCTGTGAGCTGTCCGCTGAGGACAGGTCACGCAGGAAGGCCTCTCCGCATGACGGATATGAACACGCCAGTCTGCATCAGAAGCGGGTAAAACCGAAAGCAAAATCCCTCCAGCGTAGAGGGAGACGGACGTCAAAGGAGATGCCTGTGGAATCTAGCTTCTCTCGGCTTTCCTAAAACCACAAGCCACCCCCATCCAGGGGCTCAGCCTGCCTTCTGGCCTGTACTTCCTGCTCAGGCTCAGTGATCAGCACAACCATACATTAACCTTATACTGGACTGACAGGATCGACGTATGGATGGGACACAGAAACACAACACAGGGCTGTTCAGCTTTTTTCTGGGGCAGGTGGAGTGCGGTGGTCTGATTCAAGATGGGGGCTTAAACAAATCAATGCAAAATGGGGCCAAGTTTCTTTTAAGAATAGCAAGGTACCTAAAACTAAGATATTTTTTAAAAATGTCTATTTGTATTTGAAGGAAGCCAAAGAATGCTACAGAAGTGGGCGAGTGCGCTCCGCTAAATCGCGTCCTTGGTATCCACCCATCTGACCCTATAAGACCACTATATAAGCAATTAGTCCAACTAGGGCCAGCTGGACGTCATTAATTAGGTTTTGCAATAACAGCAGAGATGTGCCCCCCCCCCACCGGCTCACACCCGCTCCGAGTTCTTCCTCATATCACAGGCTCACAGACTGGACATCGCATTTCTGTTAAGCTGCCGTGAAAAGGCTGGAGACCAGAGATCTGCTCCTGTGAAGTCGGGACACGGCAGACGCTTTCTGGGCAGCCCAGTACCCATTCAGACTCTTCGCAGAGAAAGGGCCCGCCTCCTTTTAGGGGCGTGGCCACAGCATATTTAACATGCACAGAAAGATCCTTGAATGACTCTGTGTCTCTCTAGGCGCAGCACACGAGGCCAGACCTGTGGTGCTCTGGAGACACGACGCAACAAAGATATCAAAGTGTGCTAAAAGAGGCGATTACCTTGACTAAGGCAGCTAGCTACCGTAAAAAATAGACGCAGAGAGGCCGAATGCTTCACACTGCAGTAGTTTGGCCTTGATGTAACAGCACTTACTTCTACAGCTAATTCTGTAAGAGAAACACGGGCATGAAAACCAGAAGCGCTCCTCTAGGGGAGCTTATAAAGCACAGGGGAAGCGGAGAGCGATCGCAGAGCGTCTCGCAGAAGGTCAAGCTACTCCCCAAAGAGAGAACAGCTGAAATTAAGAAGTGGCCGGGCGTCTCAGGCACTGTGACAGAGAATCAGGTGCGAGTAGGACGTCCGCGGCGTTTTGTTGATCCGCCTCCACAGTGATGCCGGACCGCAATCAGAGAGCGGTGCCACTGGCAGAAAAGCCAGCGAGGACGGACTGCCTGCCCTGACGAGAGCGCCAAGCGGCACCACGGGTCAGCGGCCAGCTAGTGACGGACCCGGAAGATGCGGCCACTCGTAGTCGGTTTAAATGGGCCATGATGGAAGGTTTGGGATACTGCACTACCCCCTGACCAGTGGAAGGCCTCTCACCAGGTGTGCAGCCTTTCATTGTCCTTTGTGATTGCATCCCATATCTGAAAGTTACCTCAGAAAACCTCAACATGACCACCTCCGCCAGGGGGTGGGGGCACAGACTCCTGTTTCGCATTCGGGGGGGTACCTGGATAGGTCACTCATATGAGTGAACATAGAAACACCCCTGACCCTGGTCAATGCAGTAAAAATATATACTCACCCAGGTAAAAACAACACGGGGTAAACGCTCGTTTAGACAAACATCACCCCTGCGTAAATACTCTGATTCTCTATGTAAACACACCATCTCCAGACAAAACAGGCCCCAGACGAACATAAACACAAATGCTATATCAAAGGCTCGGCCCCCCACGGAGGGAATACTCACCCCAGATAGGGTCTTTATGTTGTGTAGAGCATTCTGTGCCTCCAGGGCTGCCTTCCGCGTGTAAAACGTTACAAAACAGCACCCTGCGAAGACAGAGAGGGGAGACGATCACGAGTCGCAGGGAGTCGCTTTCCGACCAGCTAAACGATAGCGCCCCGCGAAACGTTATCTTCGGGCTTCTGCGGGGCTGAGAGACGAGGAGGGGAGAGGAGAAGAAGAGGAGGAGGAGGAGAGGGTGTTCTTGCTGCCGAGATGAGTGTTTTCATTATGAGGTAGAAAACCTCAGGGGGTGGGGGGTGTGGCAAGATGAGACAAAACAATGTCATTGGTGCCAGGCCACTGTCACAGACGCGGTGACGCTCACAGATATCAAGCCTGCCATCTCCCTCCAGACATTTTCGGAAACATTCAGGTCTTGATGGAGGGCCCCCTAGGGGATGAAATAACATTGTTATTTCAATATAAATGAAATCCAGTGAGGTGGGACTGAGATATGAGCCGTACCATCAGCGGCAGAGGGTGCAAGGTGGCCCGGCTAAGGGAGAGGCTGTGAGCGGCACCCGCCGGTGCCACGCTGCCAGCCACCAGCCACCATCCAGATGCCAGCTAACCAACCGTGAAAATTCTCGTCCCATTACACGGTAAAACACGGCGCCGCGGTGCCGCGGGAAACACCAGGATCAGCATACGGACGGAGTTAATCTCAGTGGCAGTGTGCCCCCCCTCAGAACCTTTTCAAATCCCAAAAATCACCATGCGCGTTGTAAATTCTGCGGCTGGGTTACCGGGTCGCCAGCCAGAGCTCCGGGCCGGGCCAGGAGAGACCCAGGAGAGAAAGAGAGGCCTACAACTGTCTGCCAGGTCCCGCTTATAAGCAGAACCAGCCCGTTCCAGGTTGTTTGTGGGGCTGTACTCCTGCATTTGGGCTCCCCAATTCACCAGAATCCCAGAATGAGCCGTAACGGGCATGCATATGTATGCACAAGCATGCATGCGTGTGTATGTCATGTATGCATTACATTGTGGGGACACATGTGATGCTGTTGGGACAACATTTTTTGTTTTTTTGGAAAACTCAATTTTATAAACACCTGTGACCACAATCAATAAATGCAAAATGTCGTTCATTTTGTTTGGTCACTTATGGTTACCTTTAAGGCTGGGTAGGGGTTAAGGTTGTCATTGCTGGAATTTTTTTAGAGTTTTAGCCATAGAAATGAATGGACGGTCTCCACAAAGACAAGAATACTGACATAAGTACTAATGTGCGTGCATGCGTGTGTGCCATCAGGGGGTGCCGTGCTGGCAGCACACAGTACACAGCTGTTACCAACCCCTGCATGTCTTACACGCGATCGTTACCGGGATCTGATCGGGGGAGTGGGGGGAACGGGGGGCACGAGCAGTGCTCATAAAGAGCCCGATTACACCATCTGACCTCCCTGCACACCACACAGAGAAAATGAGTCTCTTTTCATGCTACCCACAATGCCGTGCAGCAACAATTCACATTCAGGAAGGCTCACCCACACCCGACTCACGGTCAGGTAGGCCAATCTGTCAGCGATCCGGAGAACAGAATACCAAGTTTCTTTTTCTTTTGACAGCGTGGAAAGAAAACAGGTGCACATGATGGGGAGCACGGACTCGGAGGAGCAGAGCGAACAGCTGTATGGGGGGGGGACAGTACAAGCTTTGTGTGTATGCGGGGGGCAGGGATGCCAGGAGGCTCTCCTAGAATTCCTGGTGGAAGAATCTGGCTCTTAGACACCCATTTCTCTGATTTTCTCAGACCTGACTAACCAGCCCCAAAGAGGGGGGGTGGGTGGGTGGTTGGGAGGGGGCACATCACTTAGCAATAAAACACAGGAAAGCGCCAAGAGCAAAATTTTGCTAACAGGTTTTAATCAACAAAACGATTCGACCGACACTCCGCCTGCCAAAACCAATTACTAGCTTTGTTTTTATATACACCGTAATATGGAAAAACTTCTCCAAAAAGAAATAAAAACACAGATAAAATGAGGGAGCTGGTGTGGATGAGGCGCTGCAGCATCGGAGGCCATTAGCAGCCGCACATGCCGCCCTAAGCAGACAAACACCAGGAGGCGTCTCCATCCGCATCCGCAGCCCTCACAAACCACAGCTAATACAATTAAAATCCACAATTTTAGTTCTCAGGAGCAAAATTTTTTTTTTTTTTTTTACAAATTTACAAACTTGGCTACCTTGACAATATCAGTATCAGTCAGGGCCACCAAACGCTTTTAAAAAATGAAACTCGACGCTTTCTAATACCATTTCCAAGCTCTCCGCAGCAGAACAAGCCCAAACGACCTCTAATACGCCCCGTGTCACTGATTCTTTTATTCAAAGGGATCGCGCAGAAAGCTCACTCCCGACGACAGCCCCCTTTTAAGGAACAGAGCGACAGCAGATCCCTGGCTGGGGGGGGTGTTACCGCTACGGCTTTGCGTTGGCCGTGGCACCTTAAAGGCCGAGCGCGCCTTGCTCTTGGATTCATACCATCGCCAGCAACTTCTATTTACCTCAGCACTATATTTTTCTTTACACCTAGTAGTCCTCTAACTCATTCTTTAAATGTATTACGGCACTGTTTATTACTGTGATGGGGTGGCACCCTGTCTGCGCTATTCCCTGCCTGCAGCTTCCGGGACAGGATCCAGACCCCGCGACCCTGAATAGGACAATCGAGTGCCGAAAATGGATGTTTATTTTATTATTGATTCTTCCTTCATGATTTATTGCCCATTTTCACTTATATTGTCCTTTTGTTGCATTCATTTCTTATCCTTCGTGTTATTTCCTCTGTATGCTCCTGGACAAAGGAACCCCTCCCAGGGATAAATAATGTTTGGTATGAAGCCCATATTCATAAAGCCTAAATGTTTATAAAAAAGCATAACACATTATAGGCAAGTTTCACATTCAATATGAATGCTCTATGAAGGTCTCATCTATAATCCCCTATAAATACCTTTATAATGCATTGTAATGGGCATTATAATAACTAAGGATACTTTGTGTTGCATTATGAAGGTCTTAATAGTGCATTATAGATGAAACCTTCATAGAGCATTCATAATGCATAATACACATGATGATAATGTGTTATGCCTTTTTATAAATAGTTATTCCCGGGTTTATAATACTTAATGACTGCATTACAATGCATTATGAGGGTATGTGTAGTGTAGTATAATGACTGCTTTAAGTAAAGTGTTACCAAAAGTTCTCTCTTATCTTTAGGGAAGGCAAGGCGCTTTGTGGCGAATGAGGAATGCCGATGACAGGCTGCCATGTCCCGGGTGCAGTAGGAGCGGCACACAGACGCCGCTCCGATTTCACATGGGCACCTCCATCCCTGTGCAACACATTCCAGATCCGGGGCTCGTAGCTCGGATTGTTGACGCCAACAAGTCCCAATGTTCCTCAACCGCCCCGTCTCTCCGCCGAATTGCATTTTCATTTCCTTACATCCCACCCCCTCAAAAAAAGGGTGCTAAGCAAAGACAGGGGAGCAACGCAGAGCAAATGCAGAAAGGCAGAGCGAATCAGCAACGCAACAACTGAATTATACATCTGATTATATAATAAGTCATGCTCTGTTATATAGGCATGATTACCCAGTCGGTTTGCAGACATCCCAGAATTTAATCCTCAATAGCTAAAGAACGCATTTTCAGGCATAACATTTTGAAAATCTATTTTAATGTTTTAAGGATCCATGGAAACACAGAGTGTAAGAGTCAGAGGTGGGCTGCGGGCTCCAGATGGGGCAGGTGTCCGGGAGCCCCTGCAAAGGCCCCCTGGTGGCAGGTTTGAGGATGACAGCAGACACGGGACAGATGAGAGGAGTGTCCTTGTGGGACAGTCATGTCTGCATCACAGTGTGTAAGAGAGCAGGGTGGCTGCAGTGACCTGAGGCAGAGAGGTGCCGGCGTGTCGAGGCGGAGACGGGCACAGGGGCCGCGCCGCGGTGGCGCAGGACGCCTCCGCACTGCATGCGCTAAGGCGGTCCCCAGGCTACGCGGTAATTGTGCAGAAGCCACATTAGCAGCTTTTTATCTCCGAAGCGGCGGAGTGGAAACACTTAACGGGGATTCGCAGAGTCTGTTTGCAGCGGTGCGCGCTCAACCCCCCCCCCCCCCAAGAGGGACAGCGCTGAGATGCAGGAAATACAAAAGAATCTCCATCTCTCTTTTTCTTCCGCATTTCTCTCACCCACTGGAACTGGCAGCCGTCTCGCAGAGAGCCACCGGCATGCTCCAGGTCGTGTTGACTTATCAAGATTCGTGGTCCTGATCACCCAACCCAGATGGGCATCTGAGGCAAGGAACAGTGGGTAGCTATGGGGGGTGGGGGGGGGGGGGTGGTTAAGATGAAAAGAAGTAGGGCCTTATTTTTTTAAAAATTGGAATTAAATTCCTGGGGAAGGAGTACGCCCAAACACGGCCCGCGTTAAAGAAGAGGGGCCG
>JAODKN010000063.1:27678591-27697186 GCA_026774425.1 Petrocephalus zakoni
CCCCCCCCCCCCCCCCCCCCCCCCCCCCCCCCCCCCCCCCCCCCCCCCCCCCCCCCCCCCCCCCCCCCCCGCCGTGAGCTGAGACGGAGGAGGGGCTTACTGTGATGAAATGTGGCATTAAATGGCTGGGGGAGGAGGAAGGCCGAAGCCGGGCCGGCTTCACGGAGAGGGGGCGACCAGCGTGCCCTGGCAATAATGGCCGATAATCTACCAGAATACATTAACATGTTAATGAGGCCTTGGCGCGACGACCCCCCGCCCCTAAAAAAGGACAGGCGGAGGCATTAATAAAACCCGCAGCCCCCGTCTCTCAGGCCAGTGCAGCTCAGCACTGACAGCGGGGTGAACTGGAACACGCGTGTGCGTCTCTGTCCTTCACCAGCCCGCCGGCACCTGTCAGGGACGGTGGCGTGGTGGCGAGCCGTCTGGCAGTCTGGCCCGTGCCCTGCATGTTTAGAGTTGACTAGTACCAGCAGCAGCACTTCCTCACCGCCCGGCACAGGGCCACGGGATCCCGGCCATGGGGCCAATTCATCCCCATCGGGCTGACCCCACAGAGTGGACACACAAAAACACACACACACACGGGTTATATGTGACTGGACACATATCAAAATCGAACTAAGAGTTTCAGAACCAGCATAATGCACTTCCAAAACAGTGCTCCAGATCAGAACCAAAGCTTTGGCAGCGATGTGGTTAACCAGGATTGTGGAGGACAGGAGACCTAGTACAAGAGAGAGAGACAGAAAGAGACAGAGAGAGGGGAGAGAGGGGGAGAGAGGGGGATGCTCAGAGGACAGGGAGAGCGCACTCTCCGAGTTAAAAAGGATGTTTTATTCATTAACGAAGGCACACACTTAATGGGCTTCTTGCCTGCTTTCTTTACGGAGAACAAAACGCAGCCTCCCTCAGATCTCCGCACGAGGAATGCCATCACTACGGAAACAGTGCCGCGCGGTGCACAGACTGACCCGTAAAGTAATTTAATAGAGCGAGATGATGGTGAGGAACCGGCCGCCCGCGGCCCTGACTTACTCTGCACCGCGGTGAGCCGTGATCCACTCCGGAACAATCCTGCTTACAGACGCTACGTCTCACTTTGTCCATATCCCCCCCACCCCCACTACCCAACCCTTCTTACACCTCCCCCCACCCAGGACCGTACAGTATCACTGTGTGGATCTGACACAGAGAACAGGCCCAGTGCAGCACAGCGGCCATACAAAGTATGATGCACCATGGGAAGGCTCCGCCGTGGCTGAAACGCCAGGTCAGAGGTTGCGCGTGTGGAAACCACAAACCACTGGAGATGCTGAGATCTCAGACACTGGAAATACACATAAGACCTTGTGCAAATTCTCTACAGAGTTCCCATAATCCTCTGGGGGGGGACGCTATGGCAGCTACAATAATCGCTCACTCGGGGCTCTCAGCAGCATCTCATTAAGGGTCTCTACAGCAGGAAAAATCCCGGCAACTCCCAGCCGCCCCCCCCAGGCTTGCCTCTTAGTGGCCGTGCAGCCCTCAGCCTCAGCGCATTATTAACCTGTTTTTTTAAAAAAACACAGCAGGCTCTCTCTTTCCCTGCTAATGCTAGTTCTCTGTGTGTTAGCGCCCCCTGGGAAGCGGGGGCTGCATAACGCCAGCGGAGAGCGGAGCCCCCAGCTCTGCTCAGATGGCTCCTGGGACCATGACACGCCTGATGCAACTTACAGAAATGGCTAGCGCGGAGTAGGGTCCCCCCCGTGCCGAGATGGGCTGTCCAGGAAAATAGGCGGGCTGTTCCTGAGACCTCGGCTTCAGCCATGGTTACGTTTTATGACCCGGACATCACTCGCCCCCTGTTCCGTCATCGTGGGGGCGTCACCTCTGAGTGGACGGTGACGGTTCGAAGACCGGAATATTTCCCCCTTCACTGGCACTAAAGTTACTACAGTTTAAAAGCCATTTTCAAAGTAGCCTAAGCAATGGTGTAATGCTAGTTAGCCAATCTTACCCTATCTAAGCCACAGCTCATAAACAAGTGCTTTCTGTCGAAAAGAGCTTCTCAGAAAAACCTGGCCCTAAAAACATTTTTTTCTTCTCCTCGGAAAATGTACAGCGTATTCTGTGCTACAGACACCAATTTAACAGCAAATTCTCTTATCAGACCTCTATTTATGACCGCTGCCAAGAGGCCATATCTCTTTGGTAAATTTTTAGTCCAGCTGAACGTTAGATTAACACAAAAAAAACGGCACAGGAAAAAAGCAAATCGGAATGGCGACCAGACTGACCCCGAAAACTCCCTAGACCCTTTCTGAGCAGAGGCCCCTGGGCTACAGCCCTGGTAACCCTGTGTATTACAACAGACCTGAAGATGATGAAGTGCGATGCCAGTGTCCG
The DNA here is from genome assembly GCA_026774425.1 of Petrocephalus zakoni. NCBI lineage: Eukaryota > Metazoa > Chordata > Actinopteri > Osteoglossiformes > Mormyridae > Petrocephalus > Petrocephalus zakoni. Next base: position 27,680,980 of record JAODKN010000063.1, read on the forward strand.
ACCAGTAAAACCATCAGATTCCGTCGTCGTGACGACCGAAGGACCGGTCCGATCTCATGGTCACAGGCGTGTCCCGGGGTCAGGACCCTCTCTCCGCACACGTGAAGTTAGGGTCAGCTACTCTCGGAGACAGCTCAGCCGACGCCCGCTTAACGCGGCTACATCCAGCCCTCCTCATTTGCCGAGTTAAGCGGGTCCGGCCTCTGAAGCGTCCCCGACCACCTCCACCCGAGCTTAATCGACGCACCCGCCCAAGGCGTGACCCGATAACGGCAGGTCACATCAATCCGCAGAGACAGTGAACTCGCGGCCCCCTCTTCATCAGGGACAGCACTTCCACAGGAATGTTCCATCAGATGCTCAAATGAATGCGGAATGACTCCATGAATTATTTAACTCGTGCTGCTTGTCCCACAAGCCAGCATACATTTTTTTTTTCTTTCTACCACAAGGGTGAGTAATATTCCTGGACGCCGTACACGCGCGTTTCGGTTCATCTCCGTAAAACAAATGGAGATGTAAAGCTACGAGGTCCAGCCATTGAGGAGACGACACCACAGAGATCCTGAAATTGATGCCATGATGTTTTTGAGGCATGTGACCCCCCTCATTCGCACCCGGGCTTGCTAACGCACGTGCCCTCGCACCGTATGGAGCCTCGATGATGCGTGGTACCAGGACTCGCCTCCAACGCCCGAACCTGGGGCAAATTCTGTATTACAGGATAAGGACAGCCTGTGGCCCTGAATAGGACGAGCGGTTTCAGAACATGGATGGATGGATGAATGGATGAACAGATGGATGGATGGATGGATGGATAATGAGAGTACAGCAATGTCATGGCAGACTCACAGTTAAGCAAGCTAGATGGTGGAGAAAGACAGAGAAAGCAAGCAAGTAAGAGAAGGAGAGAGAGCTGAAGGTATGATTTTTATATAGACGACAGCGGGTTAGCCATTAGCCTCGGCGAGACAGGAACCCGCCCGCGACCTCGGGAAGGACAGGATGCATGACTAACGAGGAGGAGGAGAGAGCGCTGACAGGCGCAGGGACAGATCTGCGTGTCTGTGTGTGTATTGATAATTATTACATTGTGGGGACTGGATCCCCCCCCCTCCACAAGGTGATAAAAACCTGTACCTTTTTTTTGTTTGTTTGTTTCCTCTCACTTCGGCCCCCGCAAGGATAACATCAGTTTTATAAAAATCTGCAAATGCATTCAACCATTGGCAAAAGGCCAAATGTCTTGGATTTTTATTTCGTTTGGTTACTTATGGTTATGGTTAGGGATGGGTAGGGGTAAGGGTTGTCATAGTTGGGATTTTTCCCCATTAACGATACAAATACTTGGACTGCGCGCACGCGTGTATGTGTGTGTGTGTGTGTGTATGTGAGAGGGAGAGAGGGAGAGAGGGAGAGAGAGAGAGAGAAAATTTTGGGGACAAAGGGAAGACGCATGGGAGGGGGCACTCGGCAGAGGTCAGCAGCAGCACTAGGGTAAGCAGTACAGTGGCTTTTAGATACGAAGAATGATACAGTGACAACCACCTATGCTGTGGTACATGGATATGCGGGGGGGCTCTGAGCTCCTGGGGGAAGTGCCTTCAGCCCTGATGGGGACAGCGTGGATGGTCTTGTACACACTTTACGGTCAATATGTTGTGGTTTGGGGCCTCTGAAGCTAACCAGGCAGCCTGCTCTAACCATCACACCACTATTAAATGTCCTCATCCCCCTCAGGAGGCTGGGGATGGCTCCCCCGGGTATGGCCCCCACCCAAGACACATCAATGAGCACTGCCCATGAGGAGGCCTGCAGTGGGGACACAGAGACACTGATGTCCCCCAGATCAGGTTCGGCTAGACGGAAGGATTGGCGGACGCTAGCGCATGCAAGACACGCCGAGGGACGGCAAAAAGACGGCTGCGGTCGCTCCCCATTAAAGGGTGTGAAGGGAAGGCGAGTGGCGATGTCAGCGTCAGAGACCCAGGCGCTAAAGCTGAGCCTAAGTCACGGCGGGACGGTGTCGGCAGGGCGGGATGGCAAGGCGGGACGGCAAGGCGGGACGGGCAGGGCGGGACGACAAGGCGGGACAGTGTCGGCAAGGTGGGATGACAAGGCGGGACGGGCAGGGCGGGACGGCAAGGCGGGACAGTGTCGGCAAGGCGGGACGGGCAGGGCGGGACAGCAAGACATTTCGCAGGGCCGCCCGCGAAACCATTCCAGGACCAGAGGAAAGAAACCCCGAAAAAGGCCAACTTCTCATGCGGCTGTGAAGGAGGACCCTGCAGACGGGTGCAGTGGGAGTCGGGTCGGGCCTGTTACCTTTGCTCTGTGGCGGGTTCTGGCTCCGGTCCCGCAGGATGTTGATCTGGTACACGGCACCGTACGGCTCGAACAGCTCCTTCAGCTCCTTCTCCGACCAGGAGCGCGGGATCTGGCCCACGAACATCTTGATGGCGTCGGGGTCGGGCTGGTCCGAGTGCTCCAGTGCTCCATTCATCTTGCTGCCGGTGCCGTTGCTATGGAGAGACACATAGGCGCGGCGTTACACGTGTTACACGTGTTACACGTGTTACACGTCTGTGCAGAAACAGCTCACACACCCCCACAACCTCCTAAAGACCGTGTTTGGAGGGATGTAAGATAGAGCCTGATGGGTGGGATCATACTGCACTGCCAATCACAGCTCTGTCTAGCCCAATGGGAATCAGCAGATTAGCCAATAGGAAGTGGGTTACACTGTCAAACACAGCTGTCTAGCCCAATGGGAACCAGCGAATTAGCCAGTAGGAAGTGGGTTACTGTCAATCGCAGCTCTGTCCAGCCCAATGGGAATCAGCAGATTAGCCAATAGGAAGTGGGCTACACTGTCAAACACAGCTGTCTAGCCCAATGGGAACCAGCGAATTAGCCAGTAGGAAGTGGGTTACTGTCAATCGCAGCTCTGTCCAGCCCAATGGGAATCAGCAGATTAGCCAATAGGAAGTGGGCTACACTGTCAAACACAGCTGTCTAGCCCAATGGGAACCAGCGAATTAACCAATAAGTATGCTACACGTGTCATAGTCCCTCCCATTACTGCTGGTAAGACTGGTGACGTATCCAGTGTGTCTGTAAAACCCCATCAGAACCCTACAGCAGTGTAGGAACAAAGATGGATCTTGGTTTTGTGTGCGGTAAGAGCCCCCTCCCCACACACACACACACGAGAAACACCACAGACCATATCCATATCGCGGGCAGCACAGCGGCCTCTCAGTGCACCTGCCAAGGACCGCCGAAATGGGAGCAAAGGCAAAACGGAGATTATTTTGGAGCCATGCTAAATGGCCGGGGGGGTGGGCTCTCGGATCTGTGAACAGCACAGCTGCGAATGAACAGGAAGCAAAGAGGTACCAAACAGGGGGGGGCAGCCTGATTTCTTCAACATTTCTCCTACCCAATCAATGACCCCCCCCTAGGAAAAAAATGAAAATAAAACCCTTATTTCCCCGAAACGGCTTCAATCATAAGGGGACACCTTTCAGATCAGTTCCTCAGGAGGGGGGGGGGGGTAAAGGCCTGAACAAAGGGGGGCGTCAGAAGTGCCAGCGGGGGGACAGCGGACTGTATTTAAATGACCCCCTCCCCCCTCACAGCTGCTGTCTTTAAGGACCTTTTATTTCTGGGGGGGGCGGGAGGGTGCTGACAGGTGAGTGCTTAATAACCGTAATCAGCAACGCCTCACAATCCTAATTAATCTCATTTGCAAAAAAAAAGCTCCAAGTTGTAGAGGACAAAAAAAAAACAAAAATAAAAAACCCAGTTTCCAGGGGAAATAATTCCACATCCACGGTCCGGCTTCCCTGAGCCACTCGGCGGCGGCGTTACAGCGGTGATTCGGCCTGCCTCATTCCAGGCACTTGCCTTCGCCGTTAACACCCCGCGTGCCCCAGCCAGCCCGCCGCATCCCACTTTAATCCCGCCATTAGAAATTTCCCACATCAGCCTTTTCTATTTATTTTTAAACGCACCCGCAAACTGCGGCACGTTCCGAGGTGTGACGCCCTTTACGATGCTAATCGGGGTGGGGGGGGGGTGATGTTTTGCATCTGCCTCCGAAAAATCAGGGGCACGAATCAGAGAGACCATTCCCCGCTGAAGTTCTTGAGAACCCCCCCCACACTGTGCATTAAGAGAGAGAGCGATTCTTCCACACTCTCCCTCAAATGCAGCTTACTGGTGGGAAAACAGGTAAACTAGCTTGATGCCTCTGCAGAACATTCTACAATATGATGGGCTGGGCCAGATGCTTCCCTAATCCGGTAAGGACCCTCCGACATTCCACCCCCCCCCCCATTCCAAGGTCAAAAGTCTGCCTAGTTTTACAGAGGAGCCTCTCAGAGGATATTCCTGTCTCTACTAGGAGCTCAGAAAGCCCGGCTTTTATTAATTTGAAATTATTAAGCGACAGAAGTAATTTACATATTTTACCATTTTCACATTTGCTTATTTATACAGGAGGCTGAGTTTTCCCTCAAAGTTCAGCTGCCGTGCTGTGCTCAGGTCCAACATCAGCTCCCCGTCCCCAGATTTGAACCCGTGACCGGTCTGACGCCAGTCCAACTCCAGCAGCCAAGGAGCAGCCGTCCTCAGCGACCCATCTGGACGGACCCTGCGATCCGACCCAGTTCCAGCCTCATTTCAAACAACAAAACCTATTAAGCGACTGAATCAGGTGTGAACGAAAAAACTAGTTCGGCAACATCACTAAAACGCACTCATTTTGTACAATGTAACCATGGAGACACACCAAGGAGCGACTGGGGAAAATTATCAGATGAAATGTCATGCCGTTAATGAAGCCATGCTGATATGTGCCCCTCCCCCCCCAATACGAAAAAGTCACCTCTGTAGGCTGACCTACAATTAAGCATCAAGTGCAGGGAGGGGTCCAATGTCTCTCTCCAACCCCATCTGTCCCGTCTCCACCCGCCTGCAGCAACCCTGTCTCTGCCCCCACCTCAGGCCACTGTCTTCGCCCCATCAGTGTCTCCACCCCCTATCTGAACAGCTAGTGAGGCTTCCTGATCCCCTAAAACGCTACCATCCATCCAGTCTGAACACTCCACCCTCCTCTTACACGCAAGCCCACACCTCCCTCCATGCTCACAAACTGGCCACCACCGGAAGCAACAGTACCCCACCACACCACTAGGGGGCAGTAATGCAGGCAATCGGACAAACCTTTTTATACACAGAAAGTCCTCTTAACATAACACGTGTACTGCGTTTACGGCTTGCACTCTCAAGGGCGCTGAGGTACCAAGCGAGGATGTTCAAGGTCTTTTTCATTTTTTTTTTTATTTATTAGCGTTTAGATGCTAATAAACAAGCGATGCAGCGACGGGAGCGTGACAAATGTGCGCAGACGGCAGCCGGCGGCATCGGTGCGCTCCACGGGACCCTGGCAGGCCCCGACGTGCGCTCCAGGGGCGGGCGAGGACGCCGACTCCACACGGCGAGGCGGAACGGGGCGCGCCAACACGGAACAGATCGAGTTAGCGAAAGTGTGCAGAGAGCTGATTAGCAGGCAGGGCGAGTGGCTGCTGGGGGCAGCTCAGAGCGCGTCCTTCCTGTGGCAGAGGGCGAAAACAAACAAGGCCCTTCCCCTAATGTTTATCGACGTTTACAGACCACCGCGCTTATTTCCACTCGATTTCAAAGCGGGCCGCATTCGGGCGGGAGCACGAGGCCGTGAGGTCAGCTTCCTGCTCCCGCTGCCACTCCCGACCGAGACCGTCAGAGTGGAACGTGGCAGCGTCTGTGTGGGGCTGTGTCAGGGTGGGTGTCATGACGCGTGACCAGAACACAAGGCCACTGCGGATGGCGGGACGGGTGAAACTCGAGCAATGAGCACATGGGGGCGGCAAACGCAGAGACGGGTAAGCAGGAGCCCCCATGTCTGTCGGCCAGTGCCAGCTCCATCCTCCTACAGCACCAGTGCAAAACCATGCAGTCAAGACCTAGACATACTTTCCAGAATCTCCGGTACGAGGGCCATACCTCCACCTCTTCCTCAAAAGACCATTTACCAATCAACTTTTTTAACATGCAATCGTGTGCCAGGGAAGGAAGGCTTCTCAAATGAAAAGTGACTGATTGGCAGAGGAACAGACGTCATGGTAACAGATTAATATGCGGCGGCTGCCAGTGCTATGAGAGAGGCTAGGGTACATTAGCAGAATAGGCTCCGGCATTATTATACAAATCTCTTTAATTCTGCAAGTGATGACAAAGTTAAAGCGATAGCGCTTCAGATCCACGTCGCATTAAAACCCGTCAGCTCGCAGAGGCGACGGCACCAGCGGATTTGGATCGGCCCAGCACCGCCGCGGACGGCAGGACAGCCCCGATCCTGCTAACTTGTTAAGCCGTTATATAATCCCCTCCCCCGACAATATCATTGGCCTGGTTTCCATGGAAACGACAGCCATGGTGCACAGGGCCTGCTGCCGCGACCCTGGTAGGGAGAGGAGCCGCCTCGCTGCCCCGACTTCCGGAAACATGGCGGGGCTCCACCCCCTCTCCTCCCCTCCCCCCGCTGCTGCAGCACGAGGGTTGGGCTGCCCAGCCCGGCCCAGCTGCAAGGGGGTCTGCACCATGTTACCAGAAGATGGAACCACCATTTCTGCCATCACCACTATGGCTACAGTGGCATCGGGTACATATGGTAGGCAAAAGTCCTCTCAAATACGGATTGGTTAACCCCAGTGTTAGCTGATGCACCATGATCCCACCCACATTCTCTCATTGTTGCTAGTTACCGCCTCCAGCCAGGGTTCGGGCTTGGCACCGGGCCTCCTTATTGGCTTTTAAATTGACTGTGTACAAAAGCGGAGTCATTAGACGGCTTATTTATCCCACATGGCAATCAGAGCCTGCATGTCGACAAACTGCCCTGATTGCCTCACCGAGCGGAGATCGGTGCTCCACCAAAAGCCATTTCAGGAGACGTCTGTTTGCAGAAGCACAGGGAGTGGCAGCAAGCAGCAGGCTAGGGTGGCTCTTTGAGGCTTGAGGGAGAGTCCAGTGCATGCTGGGAGATGCAGTCTTCTGAGGTACACATTAAAGAGTAGATTCAAAAAAACATCCAATCAGCTAATACACTGATGTGCCATGTGCATCTATCATTCCGGTAAAGGGGTGTGGGGAATCGGAAGCCGCTCACTGTCAGTACACGACAGGGGACAGATATCATGGACACAATGTCAGCCTGTCACAGCACACACACACTCATAAACTGAGGGAAGAAATTTGAGCCAAACACAGGGACAGCTCCACACAAGTGATGCTGGAGGTGGGATTCGAACCCCAACCCCAGCAGTGTGGTGATAGCCACCCACTAAACAAAGAAACCACCTCAAAGTGCAGCGTTAAACAATTTGATATGTGTATTTCTGTGAAGAATAAGGCTGCCCAGACTAGGGTTCAAATGGAAGTTGTGCCATGACAGCGCACAGTTTAATGCATAGCAAAAAATGTGTGCATATGAGATAATTACACCCCGCACCCTGCTCACAGTCGGCTGCTGAAAGTGAGAGAACACCCCCCCCCCAGGAACATGGACCGCTCCACCACACCAGGAAAACGGGTGGGGGGTGTGAAGGCACGGCGACACCTGATTCTGCGAGCCGTTGAGCCGTGCTGGGAAATATCGACGCGTAAATGGCAGCCAAAAGCAGGCGCTGAGCTCCATGACAAAGCGTGCGACAGGAGAGAATGAGAGTGTCCTCCTAAGAAATGGGTTAATCCACTCTTCCGAGGAGCAGCGATGCCTCTGCGTTCCACCTGCCAGCCAGACGGGAGGTTACGCTCCTTCGATCGCGGTGTGCGAGTCACGCCTGCGTCTCGTCGGCTGGCCTTCCTCAGGACCGATTCAGCAGAGCCGCTCTCGTAAAGACGAAGCAGTTTTTATGGTGCTTTCACTCAACAGAGAAGAAATCTCGAGGGGCAAAAGAAATTTCCCACAAGGCCACTGGTGTCTCTTAGCCACCTGCCCTGGATGATTCATATTTGTAATTTTAGAGAGCAATGCACATTTCCTTGGGGTCTTCCTCCAAGACCCCTCTTACCAAACCTCCAGGGCTTAATTCCTTCAGTGTGCTGTCGATATCAGGAGGAAAATCTCTGCCCACGATGGCCCCGCCCCGTATATTGGCACCAGGGGATTCAGGCCCCGTGAAATCGACCAGGGAATGATGGCGGACCGGTTGCCTTTTGATGAGGCCTGCGGATAATGACTGTCACGTGATCACCGGCATGTTTTTAATCTGGCCCAATGGGAATGTCATGCGAGCCAGCAGCTAACCAAGTGTCCATTCATGTTTACTTAAGCAGGTTAGTGGAGTGAGTATTTTGATCCCTCTGCCTCCACTCTCCGTTTTCCCAGATGTCCCAAAAAACTCAGATATAATGATCAGGGCAAAAAGGGGCACAAAGCAGGGGGGCACTGGTTCAAAATCAGAGCAGGCAGGTTGTTAGAGAGCAATCTACCAGGGGGCACGATGGTAAAAACTCATTTAAAATGTATTTATACATTTTCGGTTAATCATCCATATATCTTCAAACTGTTCATCCTGATCAGAGTTATAAGGTAATACAATCATTATCGATAAGGATCCTCTGGAGTCTGTGACCTCTGACCCCATCCCATCAGCCAGGCTCTGGTATCCCTGCAAGCTGGACCAGACAGTCACCAGAACGGAAAACCGACCAGACATGCAGGAAGACCAGCACCGGCACCACGGTTCAGGGAAACAAAGAGGCACCAGCCGGCGTCACCCGCACCTCCCAGAACATACGGGCCCATCTGTTCCCCCAGACTTCCCCTCGGCTAGCCAAGGCTGAGCTGTGGCCCCGCGACGTGGTGGGTCGCTGGCTTAATGTGTCACGCCCCCTCGGCGACCGTGGCCTCCCTGACAACCGGCACTGGGGGGCCAGAGAACAGGACACAGACACAACGGTTAAACCCGCCTCCGTAACCGTGGCAACACCCTTACTCATAAACAGGAAGTAGGGCAAGAAGATGGGGCATGAAGAATATGCTGGATGACACACGTCACATAAACATACCGTGTGACAAAATAGGACTCAATAAAGCCATACGTTTAGCAAGAAAGGAAGCAGGTCTGGGTAAGAAGGAGAACACTGTGAATCTGTGGGGGATTTTTCAATCGAAAACAGACTTCCTGCAGCCACCGAGCTTAGATACCAACTCCATCTCAGCTCGTTATGGGATATCAGGATCTAGGGATTTTAACATGAGTTTTAACTCAATCCAATCCCATTCATCCAAATACATCCATTTTTGTTAAGTGCTTATCCTTTACTGGGTCACATTGTTTCTGGAGCCTATCCCAGAATACACAGGGCACTAGGCAGTGAGCACCTTGTACTAGGCAGTGAGCACCATTACAAAGGACTTCCTTAACTAAATGTTTTGATGGCAGTTTTTGCAGATGGTGCAGAACCTCGTACGGCAAAACCACACACTCCTCATATGGCAAAACCACAAACTCCTCATACGGCAAAACCACGAACTCCTCATACGGCAAAACCACAAACTCCTCATACGGCAAAACCACGAACTCCTCATACGGCAAACCCAGTGCATTCAACATCTAATACCCTAAGAAGTTCTGTGACTGTGAAGAGAGCCCATGTGAAATAAGCAGCATTTTGAAAACAGAACATGTAAGGAATGTTCCAGCCGTCTGCCAGGATGCCCAAGGCCAGCTTAGACTGGCCTGCCTGCAGTACAGACCTGTCACCCATTGAAAACATCATCATGAAACGAAAAATACGACAAATGAGACCCCGAACTGCTGAGCAGCTGCAATCCTATATCGGGCAAGAATGGGATGACATTTCACTTTCAAAACTCCAGCAAATGGTCTCATCAGTTCCCAAACATTTACAGAGTATTGTTAAAAGAAGAGGTGATGCAACACAGTGGTAAACATGCCCCTGTCCCAACTTTTTTTTTTTTTTTTTAAATGTGTTGCTGGCATCAAATTCAAATTGGGCAAATATTTGTCATAAGACAATACAATTTCTTGGGTTCAACATTTGATATGTTGTCTTTGTTCTATTTTCAATTAAATATGGGTTTATGGGATTAGCAAATCATTGTTTTCTGTTTTTATTTACATTTTACATCACGTCCTAACGTTTTGAAATGGGGTTGTATGCAGAATATTTTGGAGGAATGCTGTCATTGTTATTGTTAAGACTCAACATTGACTTGAGGACACCAAATAATACATATATCAAAATGCGTATACTGAATGTATTATAGCCCTCACAAGCCTGTTCTGGATAAGGAGGATTATATAAAAATGTATACTAGAGGTCGTCCGATTTATTGGCCAATATTCGGCATTTTTTAATGTATCGGCATTGGCCGATATCCGAGTGTAGTACGCTGATTTCCAGGCAGGCACGTCCGCGGGCAGCCCCGTGACCCATGCTGCTTAGATTAATCCAGATTAATCAATCTGGCTAACACTGGTAAATTTCACCGCCGGTACCAGCAAAAAGACAGAGACAGAAGTATATTGGTTATTTGACCGAGTTTTCGATGCAGAAATACGTAGACACATGCAGAAAAAGGTATTCATTAATGCATTTAATGTCACTGAGATACAAAAATAAATCCATCTGCTCAGGTTTTGTTCACCTGCTTCTCTCTCTTTCCCCCGTACTTTTCCGTAACTTCTAAGTCGCCGCAGGTGGAAATCCGGATTTTGTTTTTATTTCATTTATATTCGTCAGACGCAAAATATGTTTAATGTCACTGGCTGTATCATACTTAAGGAGAAAATTTAAGGTGTTTTGTGCAACCCACCCCTGATCTTTCAAAGACCTCTATACTCTATACTGGTTTGCTATGAAGTGTTGCTTTGGAAAAACGCGAATGGCGTAATGATAGCGAGCCTTCAACCAGCTCTACACTGTAAAAAAAAATCCGTAAAAACACGTATAATGTACAGGTAATCTTCTGCCAGGACATTATCCGTTTTTGTTAAATTTACAGACATTACCGGGTGTACTTGCTCCCACAATGCAACGCGAAATTCAAATTAAAGGGTAAAACACCTTTGAAAATGTATACAGAAAATTCCTTCATATTAACACGGCACATTGAATTCTATTTTTACGGACTTTTCTTACAGTGTAGCTTACAGGTAATGTTAAGGATGGGTATTAAAACCATCATTGACAGATAAGTTTCGTGCGTTTATTTAAGTGTATATAGTTTGTTTATATGTAGGGTGACCAGATAATCCGTGTCATCTCGGAAACTTTGAGCTTGGACAGGATTTGCAAACTACCATTTCAATTAAAAGGACCTGTATCTCACTTAGGCGCTGCATTCTTGCTGTGTGCTGATTGGTCAGTCTTCAATCATCGAAACAAACCAGTCAAAGCACAAGAAGAAATTAACTATTAGACAAGCAAAGGAGTCCTTCAGGTTTAAAGCAGTTTGTAAAACCTGAAGTAGCTCAAAGTGTCCGGGATGCCATGGATTATCTGATCACTCTAATTTATATTTAAGTTTACACTTATGTTCTAAGTCAGTGTTCAATAAATGTTAAATTGAGAAATGTTGTGTATCCTATATTATTATTGTGATATTTTACCATGGAAATGGAGGGGAAAACGTCCAATCATGGACAAAAAAAATCGGCTGACCCTGACTTCTAAATATCGGCAATAGAAAAACCCATATCAGTCGACCTCTAATGTATACAATAAGCACAAATATACAGGCACACCAGGACCTGGTAAATTTATCAGGTGAATCTAGAAATAAAAAAGAAATAAATAAATAAATAAACGAGGAAGTCCCGTGATATTTCAGGAGGCGGGATTCGGAGCTGTGGCACATCTGAAACTGATCTCAAGACAGACCAATCAAGTGTGTGAACATGCACCATAGTCACCATTCTGTAAAGACCGTTCGGATTCCCGAGCTTGGGCCCGAAAGACAGAGGACAGGCGGCACGATTGTGGGCAGGATGTGGGAACAGGGCGCCAGACATCTGCGGAGTCAGTGTGGAGCAGAATCAGCGCGATTCTTCCCAGCCCAAGGTGGAAGCTGGAATTGATGGCACAGAAACGGTGCCGCTGGGTGCCGGCAGCGGAGGCGGCATGGCAGCGAGGCCGTATCGAGCGACAGCTCATTTACGCAGATAATACGGAATACAGTGCCGGCACACTGGCTCGATACGTCTGGGGAGCTTGGGGTACTGGAGGGTCTGTCGAATGGGGCCCACCTGGGCAAGAAGGGATTAGTGAGGCGGTGCGGCACAGCAGGGGGGCTGGGTGCTAATCAAGGCAGAACAATCGCACACAAACACATAAAAATGATTTTTTTTTTCTGGAGGGATGCAGGTGTTCTGTGTAAATAAGTGTAATCACAGGGAGTGAATGCAATGGGGGGGGGGAACAGAGGGGTGCAGGGGGTCACACATTAACAAGCAATGAGGCATTAAGACAAGGCATTAACCCCCCCCCCCACACACACACACACACAAAAAAAGACTCACTTCTCTCCACCCCACTATGTCAGGCAAAAAAAAAAAAAACTTTGGTTACTAGTAACCAAAGAAACTGTCAAGTGTCACACGTTTGTCTTATAGGCCATAGGTTTCAACAGCCGAATGGCAGCCATCAGCCACACCCACATCCGCACAAACTGTCCCTTATTAGCCTATCAACCTTTTCCTAAGATGGCCTGGCCAACAGGAAGGTTTCATTTGTCACATGCGTATGAAGGGCCTCGTCTCGCCTGCTCCCTCGGCCACAGCGATTACCTACTGATGTAACAGGCGCCCGCAGTGTGCGGCAGCCTGGGGACACACGCACATGGTCACACGCTCCCTCTGTGAAAAGGGGCACCGCCCCCTTGCCGATTCCAGCTTGGCATTCAGACCCCACCCACCGGTAAATCTTTCAGCCAACTGTTCCAGAAGTATTCAGTCATGTGACTGCCCAACAACCTATTACACAGTAGCTGCACCTCGCTCCTATTCCTACGCCAGTAACGCAGGTATACATGGAGGGGGGGGGGCTTATTCCAGAAAAACACGGAAGCATTTACAGGGCCTAAATGCAGCCGTGAGCTGAAGATAGAGGATCCGCGTGATCGCCCTCTCGGAGCCAAATAACTCCTTGGCTGAGAGATCAGACAGGTGCCATGTTTGACACGTGACACGTGTGAACATGGACCCCATCAGGCACTGGTGTCAGAGGTCCTCAAATATGCCAATATGCCCCAACTCGCCAGACTACACAGAACTTCAAACCGCTACTTGAAGCAACAAAAGCCACAGAACCATCATGTGCTCCATAAGCCAATCTGATCTGAGGTTTCTGACCCTGGTGACAATGCCCCCCCCCCCCCTTGAACCACTGACACAGGGACTGGGTCACATCTTATGCAAAGCCCAAAAATTTAGGAAGACGAGTAAACTGGGGGGTGTATATAATACATACTACGTGACCGATAGCTGGAACGTTCCAGTCTGCCACAAGGGGGTCTGAAGTAGGCTCGTTCCGATCTACGATCCAGGGAGCCCCTCCCGCTAAATTACCGGGTTCATGATGGCACTCTTTCCTCTCTAAAACTTTTAAAAGCATGTAATTTTCGCCCGGTTAATGTCAAGCGGAAATAGATTTGAAAGGGAATTTAATAACACGTCGTTCTCAGCTCCCCTTAGCAGACCAGCGGTGACCTTCAGCTTACAGGGAGTGAAATATTTATCGCGGCAGAGTGTCGGCGCCCCTTTAAGAAATATCACCTTAAAGGATACCTTAAAGGGGCGGCCGCTGGAGGAAAAGTGTCAGTCAAGTAAAATCCTCGCCAGACGGTGCGCTGGCCCAGACGCTCCCAGGCATCACTCAGCGAGGTCCGAACGCAGCGCGGATGCCACTCTGCTCAAGTACCACATATAAATAAAGACCATAAGTATCCACTACTTGGCGACCATTTCACCATGAACTAATGGTACAGACCTCCTGGCCTAGAGAGCAGGGACTGGTCACTGGGAGGGTCAGTGGGCTAACTAGTGGTAAGAGGTCATTGGGCAACCAAACTACTATTGGTTAGTCTGTGGGTGATCCAGCGGTTAAAGGGCAGTCAGGGCAAAGGTCAGTGACCAGCATGACTAAACAGTTAGCCCACTCTTGTGAGAAACCTGTGGTTAGAAGCTTACACTCGATAATATGCAGGATTATTTGTATATTTCTCCCAAACAGCCTACAAAACACCCTCTGAAGTCACCATGGGCGGCTGCGGGCGTGTAACTTTGGAGAGGCCGCTCCAGCTTGCAAAAATCGCGGCCGCTCTCATTTTGGCGTCCCGCTGCAGCTCGCGGCGGCCTGCTGTGCTGCTAATGAATGCGAGAGAGAGCGGGAGAGAGAGAACGCGGGAGAGAAAGTGGGAGAGAGAGAGAGAGAGAGAGAGAACGCGGGAGAGAAAGTGGGAGAAAGAACGCGGGAGAGAACGCGGGAGAGAAAGTAGGAGAGAAAGAGAACGCGGGAGAGAAACTGGGAGGGAGAGAGAGAACGCGGGAGAGAAACTGGGAGAGAGAGAACGCGGGAGAGAGTGGGCGAGAGAGAGAGAGAACGCGGGAGAGAAAGTGGGAGAGAGAGAGAGAGAACGCAGGAGAGAAAGAGGGAGAGAGAGAACGCGGGAGAGAAAGTGGGAGAGAGAGAACGCGGGAGAGAAAGTGGGAGAGAAAGCCTGGGTTGGGGGGGGGGGGGGCAGATGGGGTCTCACAGTTCACCAGGGCGCCTGTCTGAATAGGGACCCGTAGCAATGGAGCTGGGGGGTTAACAGACAGTGAACTGATAGGGATGGGGGAGGATGCACCGCAACATCGTTCCGCTTTTCTCAGGGGCATGAGGAGAGTACCATTCAGGGGCACTCTGCCATTAACCAGCCCTTAGACAATGAGGGGCCACCTCCCTCCACCCAGGAAGCTCATCAACCAGGAGCCCAAACCATCGTTGCTCAAACGCCCCCCGTGTCACCCCCCCGCCATGTCCACCCTGCTATTACCAACCTCACACATGCTCTCTGCACTCATCTTCTACTCGCTCTCGACGTGGGGAAACTACCACCGAGTGCCGATTTCGGGGGATCTCAATGTGGCTGAGTGCTTAGGCTTAGTTTGTTTACTAACCCCCACTCCAAACCACCTAAATCACCCCCCCCCCACCCCCGACATTAGAATTTTCTCCAAGCTGCTCCCAGAATAACTTGCCAAATGTGGGATTTCACAAACCCAGGCAAACACACCTCACAGCTTGGCTGGGATGCAGGAAGCTGGGGGGGGGGGGGGAGAGTCCATGTGTCTGTTTAACGCTTCTCCAAGGCGGATGTGTGATGGCGTGAGACCCCTTTAGAGCTGGAATGTGCTGCACTCCTTCCATGGGAGGTGGAAAGTGCACTTTCCCTTGGCACAGAGAATGAACTTTAACAATCACACTCAGGAACGGCCAAAATACGAGACCGGAGGGAGTGCTTCGAGCTCGAGGGCCCACCCCCCCCGGGCGAAGGTGGGGTGGCGAGCGGCTGGACCATGCTGGACAGATGACAGAACTCCAGGGAGGGGGGGGCTGAAAAGGGGGCAATTGCATAAGCGGCACCAGATGTTCCCATTTCGAGCCGGCGCAGAGGGACAGTGCCGGGCCGGAGTCGGCGGGATGCTGCCATGCCGTGGGGGCAAATCCTGCGCTGGCAATTACCGCTGCCCTAGTGGGGGTGGGCACAGCGAAAACCCACGGGTGAAGGGCAAAGGAGTGGCCCCCACAGCCGGCACCGCTCACGGACGGGACCGGACCCTCCGGCTGAATTCAGACGGGGCCGTGGCGAGGAGTCACTCCTCTTTTGCAGGCCGGAGCCGCATGAGCATCTGCTTAGAGCGGGAGGGGGACGGAGACCCCAGGGCAGATCTTACGTTTCCCCCTCCCTGGGAAAAAAAAAAAGTCAAACAACAAAAATGGAACCCATTTACAGAAAGGCCACAGGGAAGCTATATGGTACACCAACTGCCTTCAGTAAAACCCCGGGCCCCCCCCCCCCCCCACCACACACACCCCCCCCCCCCGCCCCCGGGGGGGCCCCCGGGCGGGGTGAAAAAGCACCGCGGGG
>JAODKN010000063.1:27709765-27724563 GCA_026774425.1 Petrocephalus zakoni
AAAATGTTCTCCCGCTAATTTCCACCTATGGCCACGAGTTCTTGCATTTGAACAAATGCTGAAATAACTATTTGGTTATTGGTGCTGAGGTTAATTGGAGTTACCAAATTGCCTGTAGGAGTGCATGTGTGATTGTGCCCTGCGACGGTTTGGTGCCCCATCCCGGGTTGGCTCCAGCCTTGTAACTTCCAGGATAGGCTCTGGACCCTCTGCGATATATATATACACATACATATATATATAGACACTCACACACACATACGCACATAATAAAAAATTCTGCCAAGCTGCACAAATGAGCTGTTATATACGATTAATGGAATAAAGCACTACAAAACTGATTAGTATCACTTTAACAGTCTTTAGGACCACATAACCAGACATGAGATACTTAAATTAGCCCCAAGCAAGGGAAGAGACTTAATTTATAAGCTGAACCAGGCTGCTCAACCAGGCATGCAGACGCAGATCATTAATGTTGATAATGTTGTGTGTGTACCTAATATTCACCACCTCCAAATGTACAGATCATCACTGAAAACTACATATGTGTAGGAATAAGTGGGAGGGACTTCCTGCCAATAACCCACACACAGGGTGTGTAGAAGAGCCTACAATGAAGAATTAATGCCTAACAATACAAGTGTGATGCATTATACTACATGATATGTTACTGTATAACCAAGTTATAAGGGCTTTTTGCAAGCTTCAAATGTACAATTCAGGAGAAATCTAAAGGCTCACTGACTTGTGACATTGTGCTGATCTTAGAGCAATTTAAGTTTAATCTGGTTTTTTTTTTTAATAAATAAATAAGTGCATAGACATAAGGTATGGTGGGTACTGTGCCGCAGTAATGAGGAAGCAGCGAGGTTCACAATAAGTGTGCAGCTTTTATAACAAATAACTACAGTAAAACCAGCCAGAAATCTGAGATTTAAAGCCGCAGACTTAATCTGTGATATTTCGGATGACATATTAAGAAGGCGTGATGAGCAGGAGACATAAACGCTTTGTTTATCACGGGCTACATAAAAACAAATCCAGTAAAATGGTCTTAACGATGCACAATAGCGCTTCATTTCCGCGATCGCTAACCTGGGGGGGGGGGGCGCGGGGGGGTGTTGATGGGGGCAAGAGCGAGAGGACGCAGCCGGGGTGGCGTGTCCAACGGCGCTATTGTTTGCCCGTCCCATTGTGGGGGCCAGGAGGCATTCAGCATCTCGGGTCCCACACCCCCCCGCAAACATGAGCACACGCACATGCACGCCCCGGGCGCCTGGGAACCAGACCCAAAACAAAAGCAGACATCTCTTGGGTAGCAAGGTGCCCATTTTTGCATGTCAGTGCGGCGTCTGTTAAAGGTACAGCTTTTTGCAAAACAAGAGTGTATTACAGCGGGGGGAGGACGGGGGGGGCAGGGATGTACCACTTAGGCCTAATACAGAGCCCACCCCCCCATTTCTGGCACTTTCGTTATATATGTATGACAGTAATTCTCGCCAATAGATACTGCAGCCCAAGGGTGAACTGAAGGGTGAACCCACCCAAACCCCTAACCCTTTGTGGCTCCCCGGCAGCCCCTTGTTGTTGTTACTGTTTTGTGGGCTGCACGTGTGTGTGTGTGCGTGTGTGTGTGTGTGTGTGTGGGGGGGAGTGGTCCCCGGAATGGGACATTAGGCCGCCACGATGCTCAAGCTGGGTTGAGAACTCCGTAAACATCCCCACACCTCGTCCCCACCCGCCCGCCCGTCCCCCTGCTCGAGGTCCCCGGGCCCGGCGGCTAATAGTGGCGGCGTACCTCAGAGCCAGCTCCTCGGCCCTCCCGGCGATGGTGACGGAGGTGGGACAGAGCACGGCTTCCCCGCGGCCTCCCTGCACAAAGCCCAGCTCTGCGGAGGACGAGTGCTCCAGCATCGCCGCTGCGCTCGTATCTCCTTGCAAACAGCCACTCTTTCTCCCTCTTGTGCAGTCAGCCTCTCTCCCCCTCCCTCTCTCTCTCTCTCCCTCCTTTTGCACCTTCCCTTGGTTCCCCCCCTCCCCCCCCAACGCCCCACACACACTCCCTCCCTCCCTCTCTCTCCCCCCCCTTGGTGTGAAGCTGCTGAGCACTGGGCCCCTTCTGACTCAACCAGCTGAAATAATCCCCTCTGACAGCTCACGTTGTCCGGGGCAGATCCTACGCTAATGCGCCATGCCGCCCAGCCTGCGCTTTGGGCTCCGGGAACAGAGCGGTCACCGCGTCTGCAGAACCGCGGGATGGGCTACAGCCGGTGCTTTAGACTCCGGGAACAGAGCGGTCACCACGTCTGCAGAACAACGGGATGGGCTACAGTCAGTGCTTCGTGCTCCGCGAGCAGAGCGGTCGCTGCGTTTGCAGAACCGCGGGATGGGCTACAGCCCGCTGCTATTTTTAGAACAAGATAACGGGTTTATTTATACCATTGGACTAAAACACCGCGAATCGAGCACCACAGAATTTATATTTATTGTTGGAATATTATTTTTTGAATTGATTTTTATTGCTAGACAAAAATATGGCAAATATAATTAGACAGAATATTTTATTATTGGATTTAAAGATGGGAAGTTAAATGGTGGAGAATTTGTTATTATTGATAAAAACATGTAAAGAGAATTTTTTCATCTTATTTTTTTATCTTATTGCTAGATTACAAGACAAAATTGAAGAGGATGGCTTATAGACATAGACTAACAGAAGAACAGGATGGGACTGGGTTTTCTTTTACTCTAAAATGTGGGGAAGGGGGCAGAACATGGTTTAATTCTATTGAAACAAAGATGATAAAATGTAGGTTCTGATTTCCTTTTCTTCCTGAAACACCATCAAGGGGATGGGATACGTCATTTGTTTACACCGCTGGGCTAAAACGGATCTCAAAGGAAGGGGATGGGCTACGAGTTACGATTTACTGCAGGTGATTTCAGCAAGACACAGGAAATCAGCCTGTTTTTATGCCGTTTTGGAATCACCATCAATCCCAAAACTGGGGTAGAGACCACTTCTACGGATGAGATCTGGAGGGCTGACTCTTCAGGAACAGAAACGTACAAACATTTCCTCCACCTTAATGCCCCACTACATGTCTCACTACATTCAGTTTTCTTCAGGATAGAAAGAAATCTGATAAGATCTTTGTGCGCGTGAATCTGTTGATCTTGTGAGCACATCTGCCGCTGTGGCGACAATCCCACAAGACAGACGCCACACTTTTCTAACGGTCTTTTTAATTTAGTAACACACTAAAAATGTTTTGTTTGTTCTAAGTGTTCACCTGTATTTAAGTTTTGCAAGTTGCGGTTAGAGACTTAAATTATATCAAAATAAACGGGAATCAATAGCAAGCTTCCTTAACTGCGTGTAAATGTGCGTGCTCTCGCATACACACGCGGTTACGTATAGGTGTGGCTGTGAGCCCTCCTTTGGTTTAGCGATGTCTTCCCTGCCAGGTTGTAGTAATTAAATGTTGTTTGCGATCCTCAGCGAAACGGCTTGTTTACCAGTACGAAAGCCATCTGCCGCCCGTCATAACACCAAAGAGCTCTCGAGTTTAAGGTGCGTCTTATAAATTGCCGCGGACAGATAATCGTAATCGCCACGCCGTCTCCGGGCGAGGACGCTAATGCGTTAATGTGCTATAACGGCGCCAGAGGGGGCGCCAGGAAGGCTGGCGAGTGCATGAACCAGATGGGAAGGGGCCGGTGCACCTTCACGGAGACCGCCAGGCGTAGCGTGGTGTTGTTACGGCAAAAGGCGGTGCACAAAGCGCACTAGGGGGAGGGAAAGTGGGCCGGAGTGGTGCTGTGTGACCCGACCCCATTCTCACACAGCGGGGGCCATTCAGTCCCTGCCAGAGCCGGGATGCGAGAGAGAGGCTCTGCGCCCTCACCATGACGACCGTGTTTGCGCAGCGCATCCCGGGGCGTTTTGCAGGCCGAACGTCCGTAATGTGCCGTCGCAATTCTGGGAACCGCCGTTCGGACTAGAATACCGTGAGGCTGCAGCAGCTGTGCCCCACACAGATGGGTGTTCGCGGAACGCGGAACGCGGCAGCATCTTCTCCCCTGAAACACCTCTCCGCAAGAACTCCGCAAGCCTTCCTCACCTGCCTATCCACTACACCAAAGCTGTGAGTTGAGCATTTTGAGGATGAATCTGCAGAGTTAAGAACCCTATCCACTATGCCCCCTAGCTGCCCAAATGCTCAACCAAAGTTCATCCAATAGGCCTTTACTGATACTTGCAGCACTAGGGTGGACAGTCTAAAGATCACCAGACCAGCAGTATGAACAGTATATTTTCATCCAGTTTACTCTTCTCATTGAATTACCTTTATTTCCTCCAATCACATCGGGTATTAACAAGAAGATAAAATATAAAAAATATTAACAAGAAGATAAAATCATACTGCAGAATCCTATTTTTTTTAAAATATCCTGTTGTGTGACGCAACTGGCAACCAATACCCATCTCACGATATGATTCATCCATCCATTTTCTATGGCCACTTACCCAGTACTGGGTCACAGGGGGCTTGGAGCCTTTCCCAGAATGCACAGGGCACAAGGCAGGGTACACCCTCAATGGGATGCCAGGTAGTGTGATTCATATTATGAGTGAAAAGCCATAGCACAATGCGTACCGCAAACCTTTAGTTGAAATATATATATATTTTTACTTTTCATAATTTGCGAATATTTGTGTCAAGAATATAAAACAAAAATTTCCTTAAATTAATAATAAGTCACTGGGTGGCGCTGTGGCCGCAGTTCCTGCCCCAGTTGTGTGTGTGTGTGTGTGAAGCTGGAATCTAGTACCAGGAGCAGGAGAGGTGCCCCTTGGGAGCCCCAGTTCATCGCACAGTCCAAACACAGTGTGCTGAGCTTGTGTGTATGTGTGTGTGCATGTGCACCCGTGACGGCATCCTGTCCTCGCTCACTGATGCTCTGTGTCCTGCTTTTCCTGGGACCGGCTCCAGGATCACCATGACCCTGCATCGGATAAGCAGATACGGAATACGGCCAGATTAACGCAGAAACCACTTAAGCCGCCAAATGACTACATCTACATCCCGGGATAAAGGCATGCCTACAGCAGTGAAAACACGCATAGGAACAGGAACTGTGAAAAAGCCAGCACCGCGTACTGGTCGTCACTGCGACTACGGAGGCGTATTTATGTCCAGATGTCGGCGTACGTCCATGTTTGCCGCCAAAGAGTGGGATCGGGCTCTGGTAGCGGCGTCACCGCGGAGCGACGGGGGGCGAGCAGGTCGAGAGTGACGAGGGCCGCAATCCGCGGATCCAAGCTGCCCGAGCACGTCACCGCTGCCAGCAAAGGGGACGCACTCCCCGCTACTCGCCACGTCTCCCAGCTCCATGACCGTGTGGGCAGAGCTCTCGCTGACAAAGACTGGCAGAGCCATGCTCTATTTTACTGCACACATATAATAATTCTTTTTCTTTAAGTCCAGTTCAGCCCGCGCTCATTCCTGAAGCTTACGATAAGGCATCACTACACTCTAGTAAATTGTACCCTCTCCTCATGTGATGTTCCCTGCTATGTAGCCATTGCAATATCCTGGCACTTAATACATCCCATCATCCCTACCGAACACGCTTTGATTGTGACTGCCGTTTAGAAACAGGCTCAGCATTAATATCAACCACAGACTGGATCGTAAGGAGCCCCCCCACACACACACTCTCCCTTTTGTTGTTTACATTTCACCAGAATGACCTAGATAAAGATTGCCCCCCTCATCTACCCCTCCCTACCTGTCCTCCCTCTCCTCCCCCTCCCTCTGTCACACATGACTCTGCATCTGACCGAATTTGACTGTGAAGCGCTACTGTCCATTGTGGGGGGGGGGGGGGTCGCCATAGTAACCCCTGAAGCTTTGCTTCAGCCTGGGAGCAAAACAAGGTCCCCAGTCCATGGCAGGTTCTTAGCTAGTGGAGGAGAAGGTGAAAAGGGGACGGCAGTGCTGATGGTGGGGGGGGGATTGTTTGGGGGAGGGGTCAGCCATTTCATTGGCTGCTGCATTAGAAGTCCTCCGTCACCTGCGGGGCGGAGTTACTTGCAGGCTTGTGGCCCCCGGGGGACAGGGGCAGCGGAGAACAATGGTGAGAATCTCCCAGCATGCCCCGCTGAAAGACCCACGCTGTCTGCGCGGGGCCTCTCTCTGTCCGCCACCATGTTTTATTCAGGGGCAGCTGCGCGGATGAAAGGAGAGAAATCCTGCCGCTTCTGCATTTCCGAACGCGGCGGAAGTCAGGCAGGCCCGCTGCATTCACTCAGGCGGCAGGCACGCATCCCAGCTGGGGACGGGCATGGGCTCAGGCGGGGGCCGCACATGCACCCAAGCACCTGAAAATCAGACGCGTGATACGGGGGGGTGACCTGTGTTTTACGCGGCTATGTGGGCCTTCCTTTCGTGACTGGACAAACATTTAATGTAGAGGTTTTTTTTTACGTCATAAGAAAACACTTACCCTGATCGTATCTACGGCAACTCGACGCAAACGGCAGATGAACTTGCCAAAACGCCGCGGCCTCCGCTGTTCCTGTTAATGCTAAGAACGAATATGGATTTTGATAGAAATGTAAATTGCCTTATATCAGAAAAACAAAGCTACACTTTGAAAGCAAGGCTCTCTGTGAATGGGGTCATTCTGACTATCGCGTTGCTCGCGGTGCGGAGCGCCGTCTCCCTCTAACCGCGGCGATTTACGGGTCGATATGGCAGCACACTGGCAGCTGGGCTGTGCTGCTTAAACAGAGTGCTGGTAACAGCTACCCACAGCACCCCCGAAACGAGGACATGGCGCATCTTTCCGGGGCATCCGAAGTGGATCCTGCACGTCGATATACAGAGACTCCAGCTAATTCCATCTAAGCAGTCAGTGGCAGACACTGATAGTTTAGCTGGAATCAACCCCGCGCACATTTCTCACCATGCATTAGTACATTGTTATTGATAGTTATTATATTCATGTTTTTGCATTTTGCAATTTACTGATGTCGCACATATTGTTAAATATTGTACCTCGTGTTTTGCATCGCTCGCCGTACTGTCGTGTACAATGACCAGATTCAGGTATTTTTTTCTCAATGATAAGAAAATACATTAATATTAGAATTGGTTTTTCATAGCTTCAATATTCAATATCAGCTGTTATCTTTGTAAGTGTGTTTTACAAACATATAATAGCAATACTATGACATCATTACAGCTGTTATATAAAAAATGTTAAGTTCAGTTCCATGTTACGGAAGGTTTTAAGGCGTGTCCTGTAAATAAGTAAGGGGATTGCGTGAGATGACTGCATGCTGTCCTGCATGTCGGAGCGGGGGGGGCTGCCTCTGCTTCCGTATCTGTATGCCGTCAAAGGGGCGAGTAGAGATCTCACACACTGCAGAGCCCAGATCCCCCCCCGCCCACATCTCCTTTTTTTGGTAGAGAAATGCACCAAAACACAGATAAATTATTTAAGGGTTTTCTTTCTTAAAAAAAAAAATCCGCTGCGCTTTATGCACAGGACCCGTCTCTTCGCCCGCACGCCTCCGCACGCCGGGACTTCAAACGGCCCCGTAACGATCGGCAATCAGCTTGCCGCGGAATGCCGAGCAGCCCGCGGACACGGAGGCCCGGCACATGCCGCCGACGTTCCGGCATCCCGGCCGAGCCCCGAGGGAGGCGCGATGTCAGCCCGGCTGTACGGAGCCCGGGCGCGGAGCGGAGCGGCTTCGGCTGAGCCCGCGGCATCGGGAGCCGGTCGCGGGCGCCGGATTCGCCACACTTCCCGCCGCACGGCTCGTTAAAAGGCGGCGGAGCGTGAGCCGGGCTCGGCCCAATGCTCGCAGCCTGCGGGGGCGACTCTGGGAGAATCTCAATAGCGAAAACGCAAAGATCGCACTTGCGGTCTTGGCAAGGGCGGTCTTGCTAACCTGCCTCCCGAGAACGAACTTCTGCCGCGGTGGATCATGGGATTGGACTTTCAGTGAGGATGAAATCGATGTATCATTGATATTTGGGGCTGGGGCAAGAACAACATCCCGGGACTTCTGTTCTTGAGTACTGGAATTTGTCCTTGGCAGTGGAAGATGGTGTAAAATGTGTACAAGTGGAGTCAAGTCTGCATTTTGAGAAGCTACCCTCCGACACAGACGCACGCCTGCGTCGCGCCTGCTCACGTCAGCGAGGCTTGTTGACAATTAGCAGGAAAGTTTCCTGTGTGAAGAACACAGCATTGCTTTTGAAGCTGCGCTCTCTCTCTAGAAGGTCCCCAAAGCTGAAGCCGCCACAGCTCTG
This sequence comes from Petrocephalus zakoni, assembly GCA_026774425.1. Taxonomy (NCBI): domain Eukaryota; kingdom Metazoa; phylum Chordata; class Actinopteri; order Osteoglossiformes; family Mormyridae; genus Petrocephalus; species Petrocephalus zakoni. Next base: position 27,718,102 of record JAODKN010000063.1, read on the forward strand.
CCAGTCAGATAGAAGAGCGTCACCTGACTGGCTGCTCTAGCAAGGTCTGGAAGGTCCTACCCAGCACCGAGGGGGTCAGAGAGAGACGACAGAATGCTTTAATCGGAGCCCAGGAAACTGGGTGAAGGACTTTTTACAAACAATGACTGTCCCTGCAGGGGATTAACCCATGCAGAATATTCCCCTTTCCAGAAAAAGAAAAAAAAATTAGCATTTTATGTAAATTCATGGCTCTTTCTTTGAGACGAGGAGCTACAAAGGGCTCCTTGTCAGTTGTCCAGGATGCCTACAGACTATTCTGCAGGAAAACTGGAGGGGAAAGGATTGTTAAACATGTGAGCCGGGAGGGTTGGTCTGGGAGAAATCCGCAGAGGGGTCTGAGCCCTTCTGGCACTGCTAGTGTTTCCTTGGAATTTTCTCTCGAAATTTTCCCTCGGCGTTCTCTTAGAATGTTACTTTGGAATTTTCTCTGGGAATGCTGGGAATATTTTGGATGCTCAGGAATTGCAGGATGGCGCTCTTTAGTCAGTATCACATATGAAGTCTGTATTTCATTCATAAAAAAACTTGTGTTTTTTTATGAATGTGGCAATATGTGAACAAAGCAATATGTGAACAAAGGTCAAGGGGACAGACACCCACAATGTGCATGATAATGACATTTAATGGGGAGGGGCTGCGTAAGGGGTATTACATCTGACTGCGGGGGGGCGGCTGGTTTGGCAGAAGGCAAGAAGAAAATGGGATTCTGGTGGGGGCACATGATCAGGGATTAAGCCCCGAGTTTGCGACAGAACTGGGAGAAGGTTTGGCCCAGAGATGCAGAAATCCAGCCATTAACATGGCTTCCAGCTTCGAGATTCGGGGGGGGGGAGGGTGGTTACATCCGCTGCTTTGCATTCTGTGTTTATCCTTCATGCCTACCAGAAAGTCAGAATGGCTGCATATTCGCCATTTAAATACACACACTGTGGATCAATTCACATAGGCAGCAGTGAAAACAACGAAAACTCAGTGTTACTGGACTGAGCAGCTTTACCGGAGCGTTGCATGATGGGAAATGCTGTAATTGGCCCACCTGTCCTCCCAGCATCTGGTATGCGTTACACTCAGTTTGCTGGAGCCAAACGCTGGCTCACCAGGAGGAATCAGAGGAGATCTGGGATTACGTAAGACTGATTTCAAGTGCCTGGGTTTGATCCTGCCTCCACCCCACCAAATACCCCCTCTTCCTACTCCTACTCCACATCCGGGATTGTACTGTAATAAAAAAAAAAAACATCAGCGTGGATTATGTAAGATGCTTAATTCCCTGGTAGGTTGTAAACATGTAGCTGAATTGAATAGGACACATTTCAGGGAGAAGGGGGGGATTCTGCATGTATGGCCCCTCCCTGCCCGCGGCCACATGTACATAGACACACACGCAAGCAGAAAGTCTGAGAGCTCATTCAGACCACAGCTCGGGGAGGCGTTAACACGTGAGAGCAGCGGTCTCCCGCTGGTCACCGAATCCCTTAGTATTCAAATCGACAGGCCGGTACAGCACGCAAGAGAAAGATGCAGGGAGCAGAGATCCGGCGAGTCGAATTCTCTCCTCTGGCAAAATATCCGCCATATTACCTGCAGAACTGCACCGCCTGTTCCGACTCAGTGTGCATGTCTGTGTGTATCTGCGGGCATGCCTGATCTCATCTAATCCATGTTACCATATGTAAGGAGTCGCACGAGTGGGTCACGGTGTAACGGCGAGTGAGGCGTGAGGAGCAGGATGACCACACAGCAGCCCCGGGATGGGATCCAGGCTCGAAGCAATGCTGTGCTGGTTAAGAGGGTATGGATGGATGGATAAATTAAAGCCATTATTCATATAACGCTGGTCTCCCATCCAGGCTGTCCTGTTATTCCTGGGTTAGGCTCCAGGCTCACTGTAAATCCATAGTGAATGGATGGATGGATGGACGGAGGAATAACAATCCTTCTGTCATTCACAGCACATTTCCTGGGGAGCTGACAGCCCGATTCCCTTCCTTTGCCCCTTTGTCTTCCTCTCCTTTTCTCCTCCCTGCTTTCTACATCTTCCCAGCCCCCCCCCACACCAGCTCCAGAGAGCTTTATTACCACAGCTGCCCCTTCCCCCAGCTGATGACTGGCCCAGAACTGCTTACCCCCCCCGTCCTGCCTCTCGCCTAAGTAGGTAACCTCCTTCTCGTGCGGCAAGAAGTTTAATTTCGGCACAGGCCCTGTAATTAGCCGCTTTCCATGAATAATATCTTCATCAAACCGCGGCCCATGAATAAACATAGAACATGTCCCCGCTACGGAATTAAAACACAACAACGGCGCGATACCGCACTCCTGATGTACGCGGTCACCCTGTGCCCCGGGAGCGTAAAGTAAGGAGACGGCGGCGTGCGCCCCGGTCCCCATTAACGCGGTGCGGCCCGGAGTCGCGGCTGGGACCGCCAGCCAGCCAGCCAGACACTTATCCAGCAGAAGCCCTTTAACCGGCCCATTGAGTTCTGTATATTAGCTCTTTTGTACATTACTGATCTCTATTCTGAGACGAGAGAGGAAGGGAAATGTAAGGTTACGTCCCGGAGTTTGTTTAAGCGCGATACGGCCCGTCCGCGCTCACGCCGAACCGCGCCGGGCCCCCGCTCGGATCTGCGGCAGCCCGCGCTCCGTTTCCCTTTCTTCTCCGGAGGAACGATTAGCGCGGCAGAGCAGACATTTAGAGGGCGATAATGACGGGCTTGGAGCTCAGTGCTGGCAGATGCTTGTTCCCCCGCGGCCGCGCCGGTTTATCTGCGCGACGCGAGTGCCGGCCTTCGCCGCGAGCCTGATTAGCCTCCCCTGCATGTCCGCAGTCAGCCCCCCCCCCATTGCTGCCGTGATTAATGCGGCGTTCAGCCGCAGCTCGGCCCCACTTGGGACATAGTGTCACGCGGATCGCAGGAACTGCAGCCTTGGATTGGTGCCAGAGCCAAATTCTCCGAAACAGGTCCTAATTTGTCTGAAATTCTGCTGGCCTCCACCAAAACTCATAGGGCCCCAGGGGGCCCCACTTGTCTAAACAGACCCCCTGCCTCACTATTTGGAGAGCGGCAGGTGGGAATTCTCAGCGCGTGGTCAGGTTGCACCCTCCCCCACCCCGATGCAGACCTCGGCCGCAGAGTGCATGTGTGTGTCAGGTGTTACACACCACCGCGACCCCAGGCTGTCACTGGGGGAAAATGCAGAGCAGATTTTAGTCCCCCCCCCCAGGAAGATTGCAGTTTATGGGGTGTGTGGGACAGTTTGCTGTGGGAGTCTAGTAAAGATAATTTTATTACCCGTGACAGGCGGCAGGCAGCACAGGTGTTTGACAGGCACTTCCCGTACCCTGGCAAGCTCTTTCTGGGGGCCTTTCCTCTATAGTACCATGTGACCGCTGTCATGTGCGTGCCTACAGGCCTCAGGCCTCAGGCCTTCCTCCCAGCTGTCTGTGTAAATTCAGTTACGGAAAAGGGACCAAATGGTCAGTGTAAAAGAGGAGTGAAGCCCAGAGTGGGGACTGACCGGCAGGTAACTCTCTCTGTCTCCCTTTCTCTCCCCGCCAGGGCCCTCCATCTCTCTCTCCCTCCCTCCCTGCCAGGGCCCTCCATCTCTCTCTCTCCCCATTGGGGGCCCTTCATCTCTCTCTCTCTCTCTCCCTCCCTGCCAGGGCCCTTCATCTCTCTCTCTCTCCCTCCCTCTCCGCCAGGGGCCCTCCATCTCTCTCTCCCCGCCAGGGGCCCTCCATCTCTCTCTCTCTCTCTCTCCCTCCCTCCCCGCCAGGGGCCCTCCATCTCTCTATCCCTGCCGGGGGTCCTCCATCTCTCTCTCTCTCCCTCCCTCCCCGCCAGGGGCCGTCCATCTCTCTCTCCCCGCCGGGGGCCCTCCATCTCTCTCTCTCTCCCTCCCTCCCCGGCCATGGCCCTCCATCCCGGGATGACACCTCGCCCCATTCGGCATAACCTTTCTGGAATGTTGGGTATTATGGCAGTCATCCAAAATGCACGTCGCTTACGTGCCCAGGGTGGGGGGGGTGTTTATCAGCTACTAGTTTGCATTTTTTCACAACCCAGTTTGTGATCTCACCTTCAGAATCGCCTATGGGTGCGTGTGTGTGTGTGTGTGTTTGCTTTCTTTACCCCCCCCCCGCAGAGTGTCAATGGTGTACTTTTAAGTGACCCATGTGAATGTGTAGTGACAGCCAGGATCCTTTCTGATGATACAGTTCTGGCCACAGGCGAGTCACGGCACTGACATGCTGCCCTAATACACAGCCTAACCCTCCCCGCCCCACGCAGGTCTAACCCTGACCAATCAAAACGCTTCGCCTGATGATGTCACGGGGTTGTATAAACATTTGAACAGTATGATGTGGTTTGCAGTCGCCTGTCTCTCCCGGCGCTCTGGATAATAGCTTAATTCATTTTATGGTGGTTAGATAAACTGTCCTCTGAGGGACCAGGCAATATGATGAATTGGGATTGTTAATTAGCTTTAGACCAGGCCTCTCTCTCTCTCTCTCTCTCAGACCTAGAAGATCACGGATAAGGTCCGGGCATCGAACAAGCATCTGCACCACAAGTCAGGCACCAGTTTAGATCCAAACACGGGCCGCTTGTCTGTAAGTCAGCTGACAGGGTTGGGAATGCAGTCTTTGGTTTATCCGAGTGGGTAGGAGCCCACAGATGCAGATGTCCCCAAACAGCAGAATGCTGAGCTGCTCTCCTGTGCCTGTGTCTGCTGGACTCGATCTCGGGGAAGCCGTGCCAAGTCCATCCTCACTTTGCCCGTTGGCTTCTGAACATTCACACCAAGTCAGTTTTCTTGGGGGTGGGGGCCCGTTTATCTCGGCCACTTGCCTGATTGGCTAGCCGGGCTCAAACCCCTTATTTTACTAGGCATCAGTGTGGGCCCCTCTCTGTCTATTCTTGCCCCAACACGGCCCGTGAGCAAACGCGGCCTCCAGCTCTGAGGGAGCGAGAGTCTGACGCGTACAACGGTATAAATTCCGTCTGTCTCCACCGGCACCGTCATCTCAATCATAAATCAGTCGGGGCCCCTTACAGACTGCCAGGAGCTCTTTCACAACAACTTGGAGAAGCTGGACGTTTTCAGACCGTCAATGTAACACCGTGATAAGCTGCCATTTTCAGCCTCTGCCTGTTCCCTCTGTTCTGAAGGGTGCAGTAGGCGTGGCCTGTCGTTGCCAGAGCGCGCTAGTATACATTCCAGTTTGGTCGCCCCCATGCTAACGTCGAGAGGAATTCTCGAAAATCGAAAGGGGGAGAGAGGTCAGACTGGGCCTCTGCTGTGCGTCACTGTGAGTCAGCCACTGTCACCTAGGACAGCTGCCTCCCTGCCTCCTTGGGGCTGGTCCTCTGCCAGGTGACGGGGAGCGATGGGGGGGCACCACTAACTGGGATGGGGGGTGCTTGCTGGATGGAAATAAAGGGGGCCTTTGTCTCGCCTGTTGGGCCCCCGGCGTTTAGGCACCGTGAGCGAGAGTGACCTCCATTTCCACTGCGAGTCACTTCCTGCCTAAGGACAGGGCGTCTGCAGTGGCAGGTGTCCCTCACGGTGCCCTTGTCCCCGGACCGGAACCGCAGGCCACTTCTCATCAATTAGTCATTGGGCATCAATGGGGGGGGGGGGGGTTAGCCCCACACAGCCGCGTTCAGGAGTGCTCGTGTCTCGGATTGACCCCGCCTGTGACCTTTCCTCAGTGATGCTACACCCAGCCACAGACCAGGCAAACATAGCAGGCATTTTCCGGCCTGTTTACCTTGTGGGTCCCAGTCAGATGTAGGATTGCAGAAGACGCCCGGCTATGGACCCCCGGCACTAGGAGATGGATAACGATGCATTTTCTTCTGCTTTTCCAGATCCCGTTCTCCCTGGTGCAGTTTCCCCTGTGGGAGTACCTCAAGGTACGTGACGCCCCCGTGCTCTGTGCTGCCACGCGTGTGTTTCCCCGTGCTCTGTGCTGCCACGCGTGTGTTTCCCCGTGCTCTGTGCTGTCACGCGTGTGTTTGAGGGTCCCTCCTCACAGATTCACCGCCTGTACCCGTCTGCGCCACGACATCCAACCCAATAACGGGATTGTAGCCTCTTAATGGCTGCCGCTCCCGGCATGACTAACGCTGACGTCGCCTACCCCCTGCCCCCGCCCCATTGTTCACTCTCGCTACATAAAATTGAATTTATGCAGCGTGTATGAGAATGACATCATGTCTCTCCAGCGAGAGCAGAAAATCCCATTAGACTGGTGGCCGGGCGGCCAGCCCCCCCCCCCCCCCCCCGGGGGGGGGGGGGGGGGGGGGGGGGGGGGGGGCGCGGGGGGCGGGGGGGGGGCCCGGGGGCGGGGGGCGGGCGGCCCGGCTGCATCTGTGGGGCGCTGCCGGTCTCCGGCGGGGTGCCCACTCGCCT
>JAODKN010000063.1:27776232-27789579 GCA_026774425.1 Petrocephalus zakoni
CAGTTCGGAACCTGTGGAAGTGTACATTACACATGCGCAATACAAAGGGATGAACCTTACGTAATAAAGAAGTGCCGGAAAATGTGGCTTCGTGGACGCATGCGTGATGAATGTGCGCATGCGTAGTAGCGGAGGGTACGTTTTCGGTAGGGGGTGTCACTACATTTTCGGTAGTGACAATCGTGTACCAGTCAGGATCAGGTCGTGACAGAGCCGTCGAATTCGGACAGCCTCGTCGCGGCGCTGTGACGTAATCGGTCTAGACCTTTTGGTAGGACGCAGTCCCCGGACACAGCCTGAGAGTAGCGACGGATCTGATAATGCTGGGGTGTTGATTATATTTCTCTTCCGGATGAGAAGTGCACAGTATCGCATCTGATATTAAGTTCGTATTTATTATGAAATATCAACACAGCTAGGTTCTAGTTTAGTCTACCGGCGCTGGGACTCGGGTCAGAAGAATATTAAATGTAGCTAGGTGGTTATCTATTTTTTGATTAAACACGTCGATGTTGTTCGACACGGTTAGCTACATGGCTAGTCATTATCGTGTAAACTATGCAGTGCTGCTTTCATATGTTTAGCTTTAGCTTTACATTGAAATGTTTTTGTAGTGTTTTTGTGTATACTGGGTTCCCCAATTCCGGTCCTGCATTTTCCTAATCAGACAAACTTCGTAATTATCCGGCACCGGATTTGGGGAAACCCTGGTATACAGTATAGGTGATGCATTAGTATCCCTTTCGATCCAGAAGAACCTGCATAGCTAACTAACCTTCTAACAGATCAGATGTAGAGGTGTATTTTGTGACATTTTTGTATGGTTAAATTGATCCAGAGTTATCAAGCTACCATCTGGTTTTGTCTGTTTAATGCTTTCCCCCACAACAGGAATGACTTGCACAATAGAAAAAGTTTTGGCAGATGCCAAGTTCCTAGTGGAGAGATTGCGCGACCATGACAATGCAGCTGAGGTGTTGATTGAACAGACAACCTACCTAAATAAACGTGTTGAAGCAATGAAACAGGTATGGCTGTTTGTCTCTATATTCATGCTCTCATTTGATGACAAATTTGTAGACCATGGCCTCCTTTTTGGCTAAAATCATATTCTACTTTTTCAAATCTGAGCCTCATGTATTGATAATTATACATCTTTCTTTATATTATACGCATACACACACACACACACTTTAGTCAAGGGTAGGTTGAACTTAATCTTGGGAAACACCTATTTATTCAAATATTTCTATGACAAAATAAGTTGAGATATTTGTTTTATAGAAACAATTTAGGGGACTCTGGTAACCAATTCATGAAATGAAACATGCAAACTGCCCAGATAGATTTTAAATTTGAACCCATAACTTATTGTAAGTTGTTGTTTCCCTTATTTGATATACCGAATCTCCAAATATTGTGGTTTTTGCTCAGATATTATTATACCAAAGATACTTGTTTTCCCATGCTTCTAGTACCAGGAAGAGATTCAGGAACTCAATCAAGTTGCAAGACATCGGCCAAGATCTGCACTTGTCATGGGAATTCAGCAGGAGAACCGGCAGATCCGGGAACTGCAGCAGGAGAACAAAGGTGAGGCTGTATTCAGTCAATTTTACATTTTGAACATAAGGCTTCTTTGTTTTGCACTGTTCCTTCATAAGAAGGAAAAGTAGTTGTATCTCTCAATTAAAATACAAGCCAAGTTGATTTTAAATACAAGCTTTAATTTTGTTTGTTTAGTTTGATTCTATCTGCAGTTTAATTTTCCCATTAAAGTGATTTGTGGAAAAAATGGTGGAATGATATCATTTGTGTCCTTTGACATTGGGTTGCCTTCCTAGATGCAGCACTTACTTGCAGGTCTATCCTTAAAACGGTATATGCCCTTTTATTTTCTGCAGAACTACGCACCTCCCTGGAGGAGCACCAGTCAGCTCTGGAGCTAATTATGAGCAAGTACAGGGAGCAGGTTTTCCGGCTGCTGATGGCCAGTAAGAAGGACGATCCCGCCATCATCACTAAGCTGAAGGAGCAGCACACAAGTGTGAGTAGGCTCTCACTGTCAGGCTGCAGGGATGTCCCTATAAGCTATGTTAGCATTAAACTATTCAGTATCTGTCTGCATAAATCAGTTTAGTGCTCATTTTCTCCTGTTATTCCTCAGTATTTGCCACCTAAATCCCCCATTAATTCTGAACTATCAATTACCAACAGGAATCCTAAGTTGTTTTAATAACCTATGGACAAAACTATCTCAGTTGCTGTGATAGTCATATCTACAACAAAAATAATATTTGGGATCAGACTGCTAAATTAGCAAAACATATCAAAAGTACCAAGATGCTTTATTTAATGTTGGCTCAGCTCCTCATTAACTGCCTTTGTAAATAATGTGTGATTTAATTGTTAATTTACTGTAAGTCAGTTTGAGATAATGTATCAAAAAGTTCAATCTAAAAAATCTGAAAAGGGTTTTTGTACTTTTCAATATATTTGAATTATTTTAGTGATAAATCTGACTGTTATTTACATTCTGAAGTTTATCCTGTTAAAGGTATTACAGTTGTTGACATTAGGCACTGAAGCTCATTCCCCACTGTATAATGGGCTATCCCCAAAATAATAATATGGGTCCTTGATGATTTGTATACTTATCACAGAATTATGGTTTGACCTTTTCTATTGTTCTCTCTCTCTTTCATCTTTTTCTTTCTTGCTCTCTCTCTTTAGGAGATGCAGTCACACATAGACAAGATCAATGAAATGGCAACAGTCATGAGGAAGGCCATTGAGCTGGATGAGGGCAGAGTATGTGTAGATGAAGAAAGGATTAAACAGCTAGAGGTACTGTCCTTTTGCTGCCAGCATTAACCATCTGGGGCTTGGATGTCATTTAGTTAAGTTAAAAGTATCCCAGTCATGTTTGTGAAACCACTAAATACCTGGAGTACTTATATTTATCTGTTTTATGCTGTCTTTAAGTTGTGGATATGTTTTGTTACAGTCATTATCAAAGTAACTTTTGGTGTTGTGTGTGTGTGTATTATATTATATTGTGTGTTATGTAGTGCTGCACAATTAATCTAATCACAATCGCGATGCCAGCCTGAGCGATTATATGATGTGGCACGATTTCTTTGTTTAATTATGTGTAATGCAAACCCTTCTAATTGTTTTTATGGATGGTACACTGTAAGAAAAGTCTGTAAAAATAGGGTCCAATGTACCGTGTTAATATGAAGGAACTTTCAGTATATATTTTTCACAGCTGTTTTACCCTTTAATTTGAATTTCGTGTTACATTGTGGGAGCGAGTACACCCGCTAACATTAACAAAAAAAAATCAGTTAAAAAAACTGATAATGTACTGGTAATTTTCTGCCAGGACATTATCCGTCTTTTTATATATTTTTTTTACTTTACAGTGTAGTTAAGTAAGATGCAAAGCAATGGAATGATGGTTTTGCTTTTCGTTATGTCACGGTCTCTTCGCAACACTCACTGAAAAGCAGTGACTCTTGTGCATTGCATTTCCTCATGGTTTTTGCCTGCTGCACACTGTAAAACAATACGTCACGTTGATTATTTTTCCGTATATGCCGAAAGCGTGTTTGCATTTCAAGGTGGCACGAATTCCATTACCATGGAAAAGGTCCACTGAAATGGTGGAAATGCCACAGAATAAACATTCCTTGGCTGTGCACTTTAGCACAGAAATATATGTGCTAAAGTGCATGTATATGTGCAGATAAGCAACAAGCTCTGCATCAGAGAGAGCTTTTTGCACTGGCGGTGATGTCAGCCCAGCACTCGTCTGAAACCAGACACGGTGAACATACTGGTTTTTTTGGTTAAGGATATATGAAGTGATAGCTGGAACCTTTTAGGAGGAGGATATGGAAGTACAGCTGGAAGACCTGAATTCATTGATTTGGAGGGGTGTACATCATATATAGTGTATATCACAATCACAATATTGTCCTCAATATAAATTTTTCTCCATATCGTGCAGCCCTAGTGTTATGTATGTGTATGTATGTATGTATGTATGTATATTATGTTGTGTGAGTTTTCTTCTGTAGTACAAAGGCATGTATTTAGGCTAATTGGTGTTTCTTCCCACAACTGTTACAGCGGGACAATGGCAAGCTCCGGGAACTATTGAGCATTAGTCAAGATGCCTTTCTGATTCTGAAGAAGGACACTTCTGAGAGTACCTCACTATCTGGCCTGGTGACCAGCGCAGACCTGAGCCTGAGAAAGAGCTAAGGGCTCTTTCAGCTGGGACTTCCTCCTCCCCTGTTGTAGGGGGCACTTTTGCTACCACCTTCGGGTCTGGCTCACAAGTTATCAGCGCTGCAACAAGTTGTACTCTCTCCGTCCTAAGTTTGATGTTTCTATGCAGCTCTATGAGTGAGACCTTCCCAGTATCACTCATTATGCAAAGTGACATGGACTGACAGACCAAGTGGGTGAATACATGATTAGTTTAGCTTGAAGGAATGATTCATACATTCAAGTTGTTGGAATGCGGATTACATTTGCGTCTGAAATTATTCATCTGTGGTGCTTTAATTGATTTTTTTTTTTTATTAGTAGATTAGCGGGTGGGGTGCCATGAGTGGGCAAATTGGGTAAACCTTTTAGAATACTGGACACAAAGTATAATATGTTAATTTAAACTAAACATCCTGTTTGTGGTTTTTTTGGGGTTTTGTGTATGTAAATAAAATGAGAAACAGCTGATGAATGGAGAACTTAAAATAAAACCTTAGTTATGTTGCGATTTGTGACCTGTGCAGAACACAGGTACTTTTATTTTACATATTATGAACATGCGAAATGTCAAATGTTTTCCTGGTGCAAACATTTACACTGGAGGCAGTGAAGACTAAAGCACACCAGAGATGCAGACTTTTCCCCATTTCTCCTGTAGTAATATGTTATTTCCCAAGCCCAGTCAGCACTGGCACAGGAGAGATTTTTGAAGTGAGAGGGACCAAACTGAACAAAAGGTCCCTTGTCAACCTCTCAGAAATCAATTTGCCAAAGGTGTGATGTCTGAGGACATTAGTTTTAATCTCTTGTGAAATCCAATACTATTGAATTAGTTTCACAAAAATTAACATTAGCCAGTGCAATTCATTTTGTCTGACTATTATTGTGAGTTGAAAATGGAAGAAAACAGTAGCCATTTATTATAACCTGATACAAGATGTAGCATCATAATTCTGAAGATTTTGTTCATAACTCTAGCTGTTTCAGCCAGCAGCTAGAAATACATAGACTCGCAGAGCAGGGGTGGCATTTTTAATAACTTAACTTTGTATACACACATTATATATTATATTCTATCATTGTTGTCTTTTGTGTATATTAGTAAGCTTTTGTGGAGGTGAGTGTAAACTGGACTTTGAACGAGTCCTTGTCGTGCTTCCCGCCTACTTCGTAAAAAGGACCGGAGCCACTCTAGGCCTAGATTTTATGACACAGCGGCTGTTTCCGAATTCAGGGGCCATGTCCTACCCAGGACGCAGCCTCCGTACACCGCGTCCCTCGAATGCGCGAAGGCCGGAAGAGGGTGGCTGTGAAATTGGACGGACTAGCCTTCAGCTCCAGCACGAGCGGCAGCCAATCGCGTCGTATCCTGAACGAGAAGCAGTGTGATTGGCTAAAGGTTGCTACGGCAGCCGCAGTAGATAAACCTAGTGTCAAGCAGGGAGTTTATTTTTTATTATTATTATTTTTTAAATTTCGATATATTTTACATATTTAATAATAATGCATAATATTAAATATTTTATTTATTATCATATTTTTGACTATTATTATATATTTATTTTATTAAAGTAAGTTTATTAGTGTACTGGGCGATTTCTTAAAAAAAAAAACTTCTGCACAATTATCAAAAGCTGTACAGTACACGCGCTGTAAGCTTTCAGCATTTGTACCGCTACATTTAAATGTGTATTCTGCCGCTACCGCCTTTCTTTAAAGAGAGCATCTGTTTTTTTCTTGCCAATATTCACAAGGTTTTTGGACGGACATTAGTGAATGGATTAATCTTAAATTTAATATTCCTTTTTTGATGTTAGTGCTATCTTATTTTATGTGGATAACTTGAACTCTGATTTCTCTGATGCCATTAATATTGTTGTACTATTAGCCAAATACCACATTCATTGTTGTAAATGGAGAGGTATCAAGCCCTCTTTTCCCTGCTTTTTGAGCGAATTTAAATTGTAGTATTCTTCTTTAAGTAGATTTAAAAACAGATTTAAATTAATGAAAATCTATTGTGTTAAGGTTGCCATATGACTCATGCTCCCATATTGTGTATTTTTTACCTTTTTTCGGTAGATTGCCCCCTAGCTTATTCTTTTTTTTATTTAATTATTTTGTGTTGTACAAACAAAATGCACCATATATTGTACATTCAGAAAATACAGACTTCTTAACTATTGGTAACCTTTGTACATAGAGAAAGAAAACATACAAACGGGGTCATAAAAGATAACAGAATATTAATTCACTAAATCAAAATCCTTCAAAAAGGAGTTAAAAAATATAGCCTTTTTGTTTTTGCTTAGAGTCAAAGATTTAACCAATAGGTTTATGTCGTTTTTCCAGTGGAGTAGAGTTGGTTTGGTCTTATAAAAGCGACATTTATGTATATACAGCTTACACAAGATTAATAAAACATTGATCCCGCTTGTCCTGTTTTTTGGGGAGACGGGAGCGCGCATGTCGTCACTTCCGGCCTCGAGGCGCGTCATTTGACTCGTATCCCGACCTCCAGAGGTAAAAGGAACGCACGATTATTCTTTGTAGTTATTACGTCCTCTACTAGAGTTTGTATTGTTGTATTTTGTTCAGTATATTATGTTGTGAATAAAGTTTTTGAAGAAAAAAAAAAGAATTAGAACACACACAGCCCTGGCGAGCGGGAGGCAGGCGGAAGCTTGACACTTTTACTGCACATTGTAAACCAATCAAAAGTCTAGATCGTTATGTTAGCCAATCATGATGTATGGTGGGCGGGTCATGGGAACGGAACCGTCAGTACGAGATCTGGCCGGTGTTAGACTGTCCAAAATCACTAATATAAAAAAGTATTAGTTGTATTGGTTTTAAAATTAAGCTAGGGGTAAATTAATTAAAAAATACACCTACTGTCCTTCATATTCCCATAAAATATCTATCGTTACCTTGATTTAATTGATGCTTACCGCTACAGACAGAGGCTCAGTCCTACAAGCGACATCGCTTCGAGTCCGGTATGATGTGTTTATATGCAATACCTTCAAGTATCACAGTACTTTTATTTAACTTACATGTGTTTTAGTGTCTAACTGACTAACGCAAAAAATGTTTCAGTTTGTCTCGTCATAACACGCCGACACGTCGTTCATTTTATGTATTAATGCGCATTTGATACAGACTTAATCTTTGTAAAAGCAGTAATAATATATCCACGGTAGTAGCATGGTTTGTCATTTGACGACTTCACTTAATTAAATAACTTGATAATTATGAGTAATGAGGTTTGATACGTTGTTGAGCAATAATCTTGTCCACGACAGGAGTGTAAGTCATTGGCAATAATTTAAAAAGTTGGGCGAAGGCAACCTGGCTCAGAAGGTTTTAGTTTCACCTTGTAGTCCAGATGTAACGGTTTAGTAGGTGATTCCTCTGGCAGTCTATAGAAATATGTTGTTGACTTTGAGTATCCTCCAGTGGAATGGTGTCCTGAATATGATGCTGTGGTAACATTTTACTTGAGTGGACACAAGTATTTATTTATTTATATCACTACTGAAGTACAAATCATGGACAAATATAACCGCTACTTTAGATATAAGATGTGTCATGATTCATTAATGATGAACAAATATAACAACTATAGATGTACAGAATTAACTGATAGTACTTGTTTGAGATAAGATATTCAAAAAATTATTAATGATGAACATGCCATCAGTTTGCAACTAACCCTTAGTTTGTGGTTAATTAATACATAAGTAACAGCATAATACTACATTACTTGTGTCCCCTCAAGTAAAGTATTACAGATTATTTTTTACAAGATAGGCTCAAGGTCATAAAATGGCATGTAATAAATAGTTATTGTAAACTGATGGAGGGTGAAAAAGCAAATTGCATTACAAACAAGCATTGTCTGTTTAATAAGGGTTAATCAGTTATTATATAGGTATCCATTGCTTATATATATGTTTTTCTTTATAAAATGCTTTTTTTTATATATGAGCAGTTCAGCACATTCTACATATTTTAGCCTAATTGTTTTATCTGGATTAAATTAAATAACCTGTGGATGTAAATGAAATCCTACAGCAGCTTTTTTTTTTTTGCTAGGGGACACCCACAAGGTTTTTTTCCCCCATTTGTAAGTATTGGTGCCCTTCTTATTCATAAGGAGCTGTGTCTTTTTCAGGCAGGGGTGATTGCTGTGTAAGTGAAGCTCCGGGGCATGTATGGCCACGCTGGTGCCCCCTGCTCCCCCAGCCACTCCTGCAATGATGACAGCAGCATCACAGAGCTGCTTGGGGCCCTGTGCAACACCTGCCTGACTGGGGTCTCATGGAAGCGGAGAGCACTGGGTGCAGTCTCACGAGAGGAAGCTCGCAGAGTTTTGCGAAAGCAGGCTTATGTGACCCTCCTGGCTAAGATCTTTCATCGGGGAACCTCAGGAGCGCCCCCCAGACCCAGCCTTGCCGCTTCTACACCTCCCAGAAACAAGGTGCTCATGATCTCCTTTGACCTGCGGCTGTCTGGCTGCGCGGATGAGGCTGACCGGCTGGAGCAGCTGCTGGGGAAGCTGCCGAAGGGGCCAGCCTCTGGTGTCGGGGAGCTAGACTCCGTGCTTGAACTTTTCGTCCAGTTGGCCGGCTCGGTACCCCCGCCTCCCCCCTCCTTCAGCCGGGATTACATGAGCAGGGAGCTGCTGGTGCAGAGACACCCCCAGCTCACGGGCTATCAGAGCCAAGAGCTGTGGAGACTGGAAGCCAGGGTCTGGTCCCTCATTTGCAGGGAAGAGTGGGGGGCATTGAGTGATTGGCAGGGAAGAGTGGGGGTGATGGATGCCCCGCCAGGGACAGGACTCTTGACGCTAGGGCAGGGGGCTGAGTTGGAGGAGCGTTTTGAGAGAGAAACACGCCTGTCACTATTTGGAGCCCTTCAGCACACTCGTACCTCAGACCTGGACATAAGGTTGGACATGCCCCCCATTCCCAGCAACATCGAGGTCACCGGCCTGGCAATACGGGTAAGAGTGGTAAAAACACACATATACTTCTGCTATTTATCCTTTGTTAAATTTGTAGGGAATTGTGGAAATGGAAAACTTTTAAGCTGCGTGGTGGCTAATAGGAATGCATGCACTGTACTTTGTATAGTTACAAATGAAGTGGAGTGCCAGTGTAATACATTTTTTTCTGACTGTTACTGTGGGTTGAAAGAAAAACAGAGGAATAAAACATCAGGTATTAATGGCTTTTCAGGTTGTGACCTTGCTTTTTGCAAACTATCATGATTCTGAATATGATTCAGATTGTTACGTTAATCCTCGCTTATTTTGAAAATAAAAGTATGGGGATAGCCTTCTAAACCTATGTTTGGTGATTCTCACAGACATGAGAATCCTTCGACAAAAAACAAAATGTAACAGTGAAACAATGTGTTTGTACGACGGCGTTTTAGTGCCACATTAAAAAAAATTAAAAATCTAAGATTACAAGATTAAACTCGTAATATTTCTTATTCTTATGGATGCGGAGGATCTGGTTCAGTCCTACTTTAGGTTAGGATTTAGCAATGAGGAAATTTTTTGTCTTTTGGCCCATCAGCACGGACTTATAATTAGTAAAAGGACACTGCAGCGGTTATGTAGGAAACTTAATTTATTCAGAAGAAAAAATCAGACAGACATTGAGGAAATTGCCTCTTTTGTGCAGTCTGAAATGGCGACCAGTGGTCGACTCCACTCCGTTGGTTTGCCGTGCTGCATCCATACATACAACTTGTAACCCCCGGTTTCTGCGCAAGTAAACTTGCATGTCTTTGACGTGTCCATTTTCCGTTCCTGGGTCGGCACGCATTCGCTCTGGACAACCCCCGATGCGGGTTACAGTGGAAATGGCGCAGACGATGGGCTTGTACAGAATTTAACGTAAACATCCACGTAAAAAGACGACTTTATTTTTCAGAATACTACGATTTTAATCTCGTATTACTACGAGTTTATTCTCGTAATATTTTGACTTTATTCTCGTAATATTTCGACTTTATTCTCGTAAGCTTCCGACTTTATTCTCGTAGTTTCGAGTTTATTCTCGAAATATTACGAGTTTAATCTCGTTATTTTTTTTAAGGTAGCACTAAAATGCCGTCGTATGTTTGAATTTTGTGCAGAGCAATTGACATTAATTTACCTTATTTGGTATCATAGGTGCGTTTAGACTTTATTTAGGGGTGGGTGGGCTTCAGACTCCATTGTATTTTGTCTCAGTCCCCTGAAAAATATTTTTTATAAAATAATTTTCGCAGCTTGTCTGTTTGTCTCTCGTTCGTACCCCCTGCTTGGCAGATTTAATAGTGGGGGAATCCGGCACAGGTTCAGGTACCCAAGGGTAGCCGACCCACAAATTTTGATGAAACGGTTTTCAAAACATCATGTGCCAACAAAAAATACCCTAGGGCATGGGTGTCCAACTCCTGCAGTTGTTCAAAATGGATGCTGAGGAGTTCCTATCTGACTGACATTCGGGTGTCAGTATTTATTTATAGCGGGTCGGATCGGGTGCCGAATTTTATTTTATTTCTGTCAGATATGGGTGCGGTTTGTCAAAATCAAACCCGTGCAGGACTCCGATCCGGGGCTGGCGTCCTGTTTTTCTGCACGGGCCTGAACCCCCTAAGGATCAGATTCTAGAATCTACCCTGGTATACAAAAATTGTCATTTATATCTCTAATTTCTAACAACCACAACTATTTTCCCTAAATAGGCACTACCTTGCAGGTTTAAGGTCAAATAACACAAAAGTAGATAAAATATTTTTGAATCTTTCAATTTTACTGCAAGTAACACGCCTTCAATTAGTATAATAAGATGTATGCTTGCGGTAGCAGCATGGTGGTGCAGTGGTTCGCACTGTTGCCTCACACCTCTGGGGCCAGGGTTCACATCTCAGTCCAGCTTCCATGCGTGTGGCGTTTGCATGTTCTCCCCATTTTGTCATGGGGTTTCCTCCGGGTACTCCAGTTTCCCCCGGCAGTCCAAAAACATTCTGAGGCTTATTGGAGTTGCTAGACTGTGCATGTGTGAGTGACTGGTGTCTGCATGTTTCCTGCGATGGGCTGGCATCCCCGTCCTGGGTCATTCCCCCATCTCGTGCCCCTAGCTTTCGGGATACTCTTCGGAACCCTCGCGACTCGCAAGGATAAGCGGTTTCAGAGAATGGTTGAAAGATGTATGCCTAACCAGTTGATATAGTGTAAATATTTTATGCAATCAACTGCATAGTCCAAACAAGCTTATTCACTGCAGTGTAGGCATTCACCGATGGGCAGTATTTCAACTAAATGTTTTTAAAATACATATTCAATTAATTTTGATGAAAGATGTAGATGTAATTTGCAAAAAGATGCATAGAAAGTTTTCTTGAATTTAAAATACTGAAGTATTTTTTATAATATGTCATTTTATTTATTTATTTTCAGTCATTTTAAGAACCTTCATCACCAGGCTTACAGAATTTAAATATAGCCTGTCACCATCTTTGACTAAAAATTTATGCAAATAAATCACGTCTCACATCCTGTTGGGCCCAGCTTGCTCATTAGTTATTTAGTTTTCCGTTGGTGTGCCTCCATGTGTGCACATTCACACACTAGCATCCCTGTCATCAATCGCAATTAATTCTGTGGGGAACATGGGTATAAATTAAGAGTGTAACAGATCTGAATCCAAGATCTCGATACCTCGAGATCGATACGAGTGCAAGTACATGCACCATGGCTTGGGATTGTGAGGACACACTACATTCTTTGAACTTATTTTTTTTGACTAATTTTAATTGAAAGGATTATTTTTAATCAACTTTTAGTCTAGTTGATTTTCCTACTAGGCGTGTTGACAAGTCAGAAGTCCTGCCTAATATATTTTGTATTCACTTATACTGTATATTTTTATACTGCTTCACAGTATAAAATGTGAATATTGTTGCATTATATAATTCTTACATGTGTTTTGGATTGTATCATTTGTTTCTTCATGTATATGTTAGAAAGTGTCATTTTGTTACGTTTGGCTTTCTGAAAACTGCAATATTGTCACTTAATACAGCCTTCCAGAGCACGTAGTGAATAATGTACTTAATTGCACTTAAGTCAGTGGCAGAATGCCCTTAATGGTCATTTTCATGCGACATGCCCATATTGCAGTGTTTCTCCATCCAAAGCATGTGAATTGCCTAAGTGCACTCATGCTCCACACTTAAATTTATTTTTTATTACATAAAGTTATTGGACGCAAATTTTATTCATTCATATTCATATTCATTCATATGAAATATTTTTGGAAAAACAACAAGTGCGAAACAGTGGGAAATGCAAGTTAAAAAATCTACGACCATTGTATAAGACACACCACAAATTAAAAAAAAAAAAAAATTCTTATACATGGGGAAATACGGTAATTACGGTAATGTGTTTTGTGTAATATCTTTGTATGGTTGATGTGTGTGTGTGTGTGTGCGTGTGTGGGCATATTTATGTTAAGTTGTGGGGACCCAATGTCCCCACAGTGTGATAAAGGCCAGTTATTTTCTACCTTGTGCATGTCTGCAATCAAAAAATAAAAATTCCAAAAGTCTCATATTTTGTTTGGTTACATATGGTTAAGGTTAGGGCTGGGGTTAAAGGTGTCATAGTTGGAATCAGGGATATGCCCATATGAATGAATGGAGTGTCCCCATAAAGATAGGAATACATGGTGTGTGTGTGTGTGTGTGTGTGCCCGCCCGCACACGCCTTGTGATGGACTGGCATCAGTCCATTTATTTATCCATCTTCTAGCCTCACATCCAAGTCATGTCCCTAGAGAGGGTGGACTGTTTTATAATTTTTGATAATTGATATTATTGAGAATTGAATATACACTCACCTAAAGGATTATTAGGAACACCATGCTAATACGGTGTTTGACCCCCTTTCGCCTTCAGAACTGCTTTAATTCTACGTGGCATTCATTCAACAAGGTGCTGAAAGCATTCTTTAGAAATGTTGGCCCATATTGATAGGATAGCATCTTGCAGTTGATGGAG
>JAODKN010000063.1:27809289-27821654 GCA_026774425.1 Petrocephalus zakoni
TACTAAAATGGCCCCCACAGTCACCAGATCTCAACCCAATAGAGCATCTTTGGGATGTGGTGGAATGGGAGCTTTGTGCCCTGGATGTGTGCATCCCACAAATCTCCATCAACTGCAAGATGCCATCCTATCAATATGGGCCAACATTTCTAAAGAATGCTTTCAGCACCTTGTTGAATCAATACCACGTAGAATTAAGGCAGTTCTGAAGGCGAAAGGGAGTCAAACACCGTATTACTATGGTGTTCCTAATAATCCTTTAGGTGAGTGTATTTAAGTTAAGCCACTTTATGTCAGCCACTTATTTATTTTTTAATTTTAAAGAGATAATTAAAGAAAATAGTCGCTGTAACTTCCAGCATGTTTTTTGTTCAATCTGGCAATAAGGTAATGACATCTGCCTATGTCAATGAAAAATAATGTTCTTGCCGTATTCCACAAAAACATTTAGGAACAAACGTAAATAAAATGAAAGAGCGACATCAGTGATGTGTTGCTGGGAGGGTATAGTCAACCGCGAATGTAAACTATTAAAAAAAATTCACAACAATTTACTATAAACTGAATGCAAAATAGCTTAAAATTGTTGTTTTATGGTAATTTATTTGCCAAAAAAGTGCTGGCTCACTAGTGACCCGAACATGGTAAGTGATTGTATTGTATCACTCGACCGCTTTTTTGCCCTTCATAAAGTAATAATGTTTCCTGTCTCTTGTACACCAGGGGTAGAACAATCAAACAAAAAACACTTCTCACATAAGCTGTGACTGTGTTAAGTTAAAGTAATAATAATAAAAACTAAATTCCTGTAAGACAAAAAAACAATAAAGATTCTGCACCTAATGCTGCATGGACCCCAAATAATTATGGAGTGATTATTAGAATTAGAATTCCGCAGTTGTGTAAAACAGAATTGCATGCTTGTAATTTAGTTTTCCACACCCGTGCAGAGATTTGCGCATTTGTATTTTACTTTTGTACACCTGTGCAGGAACATTTATGTTTACAAAAAAGTATTGCACACTTAAGTTTTCAGATTTGCAACTTCACATCTGAAGATATTTTCAGAAGCCACGTTTCAACTATGAATCGGAGTACACAAACTCAATATATGTGTGCTCGCTCTTGAGGTCTCCCTCTAAAATGACGATTTTAATCCATGCCACTGTATTCCGAGAGTAGAATTTATTTCGATTCCAGCACGAGACCAAATAAGTGGAAAGGTGGTCTTGGGATCAAGACTGGACTTGAGTACTACAACACTACAGTCTACTTATATTTTGGTGATATTTTTGATAAGCTGTAATATTTGATTGTCAGAGTACCATGTGGTGTGTCAATGCCTGTTTCAAAAGGTCGGTTTGGCTTCTCAATGTGCAATCGCCTCCTGTTTGCGGTGTCACAGTTCTGAGCGCAGCTATGTGAAATCCACCTGTGTTGCATGTGGACATAAGAACCCTGTAAAGCTCACGTGGTTCCTCATCACAGTGGCGCAGCTCGGCGAAGCTGAAGAAGCAGGAGGAGGATTTCAGCTTTGCAAGGGAGCTGCGGGATCGAGAGAAGAGGCTGCGGGCCTTGGAGGAGCAGCTGGAGCAGAGAGCCAGGTAAGCCCCTCTGGGTAGGCAGGCAGGCAGGAGAACACCACAGAAGGTCCGTAAGGCATTTGTATATATGTTCACAGTTGCCCAGTATGTATGTATAAGTTACTGGGTAATATTTTTTGACCTTCCTAAGACATTGATGTCAACGTTTGTGTCCCAGAATTTAATGGCATAATTGTTGCTTCTATGGTAACTGCCATCAGGCTCATTGATTTAGCTCTGCAACACTCTGCCCTCGTCCACACCACACGGGGCAGCTCCGTCCAGATGGGGGTTCCGGAAGCGAGGGCTGCAGTGGCGTCCGTTATGGGGGCAGGTTGGGCCGTCGAGACCCCTGTCCCTCAAATTAAGCCACGGGCTCTACTCATGGTGGTGCGCTTCTGTCAGTTCCTTTAGGTTTCAGCTTTGCAACCTTTTGAACTTTTTAAACTGCAATTTTTTTACAACTTTTTAACTTTTTAATATACACTATTGGAGCTGGAATTACCGCGGCTGGTGGGTTGGCTCCGCTGGTGGGGGAGGAAGCCGGTCAGGCCTGGCAGGCCCAAGCGTATAGTGAGGGTCTGCTGGGAACGTCTGGCTGAATCTCCTGTCAGAGGAGCTTCAACTCCTACCTCCGGCAAAACTTCTCCCACGTCCCGGGGGAGGCGGGGGATATTGAGTCCGAGTGGGCCATGTTCCGCGCCTCCATTGTGGAGACAGCTGACCGGAGCTGTAGCTATAAGGTGGTCGATGCGGTAACCCTCGGACCCACTGGTGGACACCGGCGATGAGGGATGCCGTCAAGCTGAAGAAGGCCTACTGGGCCTTTTTGGCTTGTGGGACTCGAGAGGCAGCTGATGGGTACCAGCAGGCCAAGCGGAACGTGGCTTTGGCAGTCTCTGAAGCAAAAACTCGGGTGTGGGAGGAGTTCGGTGAGGCCATGGAGAACGACTTCTGGATGGCTTCGAAGAAATTCTGGTGCACCATCCGGCAGGACTCAGGGCGGGAAAGCGGTGCAGCATCAACACTGTTTATGGTGGGGATGGGGCACTACTGACCTCAACTAGGGACATTGTGGGTCAGTGGAAGGAATACTCAGACCTCCTCAATCCCACCAACACGCCTTCCAATGAAGAAGCAAAGTCTGGGGACTTGGGGGTGTACTCCCCTATCTCTGGGGCAGAGGTCGCTGAGGTGGTTAAAAAGCTCCTCAGAGGACGGGCGCCGGGGGTGGATGAGATCCGCCCGGAGTTCCTCAAGGCTCTGGATGTTGTAGGGTTGTCCTAGCTGACACGCATCTGCAGCATCGCGTGGACATCGGGGGCAGTACCACTGGATTGGCAGACCGGGGTGGTGGTCCCCCTCTTTAAGAAAGGGGACTGGAGGGGGTGTTCCAACTATAGGGGGATCCCACTCCTCAGCCTCCCTGGTAAGGTCTATTTGGGGGTCCTGGAGAGGAGGGTCCGTTGTATTGTGTTCCAACTATAGGGGGATCACACTCCTCAGCCTCCCTGGTAAGGTCTATTCGGGGGTCCTGGAGAGGAGGGTCCATCGGATTTGTCAAACCCTTGGATTCAGTAGGAGCAGTGTGGTTTTCGCCCTGGCCGTGGAACAGTGGACCAGCTCTATACTCTCAACAGGGTCCTGGAGGGTGCGTGCCAAACCAGTCTACATGTGCTTTGTGGACTTGGAGAAGGCATTCAACCGCGTCCCTCGGAGAGTCCTGTGGGGAGTCCTCCGGGAGTATGGGGTGCCGGGCTTCCTTATAAGGGCTGTTCGGTCCCTATACAACCGATGTCAGAGCTTGGTCCACATTGTGGGCAGTAAATCTGACTCATTTCCGGTGAGGGTTGGAGTTCGCCAGGGCTGCCCTTTGTCACCGATTCTGTTCATAACTTTTATGGACAGAATTTCTAGGTACTGCCAGGGCATTAAGGGTGTCCGGTTTTGTGACTTCAGGATTGGGTCTCTGCATTTTGCAGATGATGTGGTTTTGCAGATGACTGTGACCTCCAGCTCTCACTGGAGCAGTTCGCCATGGTCCTCTGGAAAAGGGTGGAGTGCTCTCTTCAGGTCGGGGAGGGGGTCCTTCCCCAAGTGGTCTTGTTCACGAGTGAGGGAAGGATGGAGTGGGAGATCAACAGGCGGATCACCAGTGAGGCTTCCAGGAGGCTTCCTATTCAGATGACCAATCAGAGGAGCAGCGGCTCTACTGAGTCACCCCCGAATGACCAAGCAATCTCTAAGGGAGAACTCATTTCGGCCACTTATATTTGCGATCTTGTTCTTTCGGTCACTACCCACAGCTCATGACCATAGGTGAGGGTAGGAATGTAGATCGATTGGTAAATCGAGAGCTTTGCCTTTTGGTTCAGCTCCTCCTTCACCATGACAGACCGGCGCAGCGCTCGCATCACTGCTGATGCCGCACCGATCCGCTTGTCAACTGCAAGTATCATTATATGAAAAGGCAGGCTAGTGCACAGTGTGTGTTTAATAACTCACCCTATTGTTTCAGGAAGGAACTGATCGCGCAATACAGCCAGCTGTCAGAGGAAGCTGCATGCAGGGAGCGGAGGGCACTGTGGAGGGCACAGAGACTCCGACTGCACCAGGCCAGGGTTCAGTATCTGCAGAAGGATTGGCAGCTTATTGAGGTCAGTGCCCTCCTGTGGATGGACACAATCACTGACACACTTACCTATGTAATGTGTTAAACAGACTTTTGTGATGTCAATGTCATGAAAGACTGCCAAGCAAACCTCAGCAAAACTCACAGCTGATAAGAAGCCTTTTTAGGGGCACCAAGGGCCCCTTTTGAAATTGTTAAAATATACTAATTTCTAGCTTAAGACATTTGTAACACTTACATTGTATCTGCCCTGTAAGAAAACACAGCCGGTTAAACCTTTCATTGGTTGCCTTTACTTCTCTGTCTAGGAATAGTCCTCTAATTAGCTAAAGTGCCGCTGCTATTTTTGTTCCCAGACTCTTCTGGAGCACTATCCACTGGGACAAGGGAAAGTCCCCCAGGAAAACCCACCTTCATTAGCCAGCTCGGAGCAGCCCATACAGGTGGGAATGCGGGGAGTTGCTCAACAGTTTGGTGCTTTGACAGAGAATTGGGTTCTGAGGCGCTCCAGTGCCTCATGTGCCTATTTACATCATGTGTCTGTTTATGAATGCCTTTCTTACTATGTTTTTTGTCTGTGTAGGAACAAAAAGCATCTGATGGTGCATGTGAGAGCTCACAGGGCCCTGAAGTCATCCCACAAATCCCTATGGATTTTACCACTCAGCCCACTCCTGTCAATAACCATAAGCCCCTAAACACAACTGAGCAGGACCTTAATGATTTTCTTGTAAAACTTACTCAAGCTGCAGACAGTCAACAAGTGGACTTGGCCTTGGGCAATATCGGCTCAGACCTTCCTGAGGGACAATCTACTCTAATAGAACATGACATCTATACAGATGTTCCCCATGACCACCCATGGGCAGTGCAGGCTCTGTGGGGTCATGCAGCACAGCCACACATCAGTTGCCTAATAGGACAGACCTATGACCAGCAGAATCCCACAGTTGACTCTGAAGTCACTCATGGTCGGTTATCACAGTCCGTCCTGCAAGTCGTCTGTCCCGAGATAGCAAGTGTAGATCCAGTTGCTGAGGTAGGTGAAGCAATAGATTTTACTGTGCATAACCAGCAAGGACACCTTGTAAGTACCTCTGTCACTGGGAAGGAGTATGTTGAGGGCATTCAAATTTGTGCTGGCAGCTTTGAGGACCTTGCTTCCCAAGTAAAGCTTGAACCAAATGAACCTATATCTACTGAGCAAGGATTTACTTTAGATACAATTATTAATGTGGAGACACATGTATCAGAGAAAGTCAGCCAAGGTGCCTTGATCAGTACTCATGGACATGTGACTAGTGTATCAGAAGTGGATTCTCCTCATCCAGTCTCAGATATTTATGGTTATGTCTCAGATGCTAACTTTACAGTGGGTGGGTTTTCATCTGAGGTGTCACTCCCCCACCCCTGCTCGAACACACATGGCCACTTCTCAGACTGTGCATTCAAGGTGGGCTGTGTCCTGCCAGGCTTGACTACTTCAGAGCCTAAGCCCCTGCATGGCAGTACGTATGGACAATCCTCTGTGTTAGATGTAGGCTGTGTGGTTAAAAGTCCAGAGCCAGTCCAGGCCCCACTTCCGGGAAGTGCTTATGGACACTCCTCAGACTCTGTTTTGGATGTGGGCTGTGTGGTTAAAGGCCCAGAACCAGTCCAGGCCCCACTTCCTGGAAGTGCTTATGGACACTCCTCAGACTCTGTGTTGGATGTGGGCTGTGTGGTTAAAGGCCCAGAGCCAGTCCAGGCCCCACTTCCTGGAAGTGCTTATGGACACTCCTCGGACTCTGTGTTGGATGTGGGCTGTGTGGTTAAAGGCCAAGAGCCAGTCCAAGCCCCACTTCCTGGAAGTGCTTATGGACACTCCTCGGACTCTGTGTTGGATGTGAGCTGTATGGTTAAAGGCACAGTATCCCCACAAGTTCCAGCCATCCTTCATGAGACCAGTGTCAGCCGGGATGCCCAGAACCCAAAATACGGTATGGCTTTAAGATGCGTTAGTGTGCAGATTAAACCATGTCATAAATAAACTGTCAGTTTTATTAATGGACATTTTTAGGAGTGTGCAGGTAGGTGGCAGGGGTTGCCTGAGTACCTGTCCCTTTTGCATGATTAACTGAAAATCATTAATTTTTACAGGGGGAACTTTTTTGTGTAGTTCGCACTGCAGTTTCTCCTTTTTTAATATAAATAGCATTCACTAGCAGCAGTGCTCTGATGATGATTTTATGCTACTGGAAAGACACCTGATTTCCAGGACCTTCTTTAGTATCAGCACTATTTGAATCTTCATCATTTACTCACAGATGGAGATTAGTGTTGTCATGTGTATGGCCTGAAACTGATAAGTATTTTACTTTTGATTTAACATTTAAATTTTTATTTAGTTTTGTTTACATTATATTTTTCCACCTTACCATTTTTATGAACTTGCAAACACATCAGGTTAAATAAGAAAATTGGCTGTAATTATGGCGTGTCTTTTGTGCATCTATACACAGCTTGTGATGACTCCCCCATGGCACAGTGGCTGTTTGCGAAAGTTGGGTCTGCGTGGACACACGGCATCCCAAGCGGAGAGGCCACAGAAGAGGATTATCTCCACTGTCTGGCTACACAGTACACAGTGGAGCAGTACCAGGATGACTATTGCCTCCTCAGTGAGTCGGAGCCTCCATTACTCACTGACAGTATCGGCCCACATGTTCTACTCAATTAGTCACTTTCAGCACAAAGTTCTCAGAGGAGTAAACATTTTCTTCACTATAAAGCAAATTTCCTGGCTATTAAGACCTATTTTCCAGGAGCAACTCTACTATCCTACAGCACTCTATTGCTAGAATGCTCTTAGTGTTGCTCTGATATGTCTGATATGTCTTATTGAATTCTTGCTATGTGTAGAAGATGTGAAGCTCTTGCTACAATACTGCCGACACCTGTAACTGGGCATCTATTGGAAACTCTAGTGAGCTGCACTTATACCTAATCGACTTCTTGACTCCTTAACATAATAGTACGTTTGTAATGTGCAATTTGTTGCTTTGGACAAAAGCTGCTGCTAAATAAATTAAATGTAAATTTTTAAACAGACCCACAAAGACACTATGCAGATGCTACATTTTCTTTCCTTCACAGCGGCGGCCTCTGACTCTCAGCTGCTTCAGCAGATCATCCGTGGCCCCTATGGCTTCCTGGGGTCCCTGGCAATGCGGAGTGCCACCGACGCCACAGCTGTGCAGCTCAGCGAGATGGTGTCTCTGCCTGTATTGATGAAGCACTCTGTTACCACGCCACTGATCACACAGTGCGTCTCCCTTAGCGACGTTTAGACATTTAGACAAGCTAGACAGAGCTGTTCAGTGATAATCAATCTGCAGTGAGCTGTATGCCTAATTTTTGGGAAATAGTTGATGATTTGGTGAGAGAAGTACATGATAAACAGTTGGTGTGTATACAGTACATGACCTTAGAGACCGTTGGTTGGTGGGAATGCTAAATGAGAGAGTGTGGGCTGCATACTGTATGTATTAGAATGTAGCGATATTTCTGAGCTGTGTAGTCACCCATTCCTCCTCTACAGCATTCTAGAGGGGCAGGTTTGGATCACTGCCATCATCATTGACAGACTAATTTTGCCTTGTATCCATCTGCAGCGTGTCTCTGGTGAACAAAGCTGTGGTGGATTATTTCTTTGTGGAGCTGGAGGTGGAGCGCCACTTCGAGGCCCTCAGGCACTTCCTGCTCATGGAGGATGGCGAGTTTGCTCAGTCACTCAGTGATCTTTTGTTTGAAAAGGTGAGACTGGAGCACATTGGCACCATCTAGAGCAGGGGTGGGCAATCTTATCCGCAAAGGGCCGGTGTGTATGCAGGTTTTCTCTGCAATTCTCTAATTAGGTTTCTAGTTAGAGGACGAAGAGTCCTCACACCTGGGTTTGAACAGATGACCTAAAGGTTATCCCAGAAACCTGCATACACACCAGCCCTTGGCAGATAAGATTGCCCTGCTTAGCCTAGCTATTAAAATCTGAATATTTTCCTCAAGTAATAACTTCATTTAGTATAAAAAGATTAAAATGTACTTTTTGAGTTTATTTTAAATTATCAGTTTTGGACCTCTATCCTCTTGGATGCATTCTTTGTGGGATTTCTCATTTAACATTTACACACTTCTTTCCCAAGCTGAGCAGTGGCCAGACCCCTGGGGAGCTCCTGACGCCCTTGGTGCTGAACTCCATCCTCAGCAAAGCCCTGCAGTACAGCCTGCATGGGGGCAACGCCCTTGCCGCCAACTTCACCTTTGCCCTGCGTTTCCTACCCGAGTGCTTCCACCCACATGCCCCTGATGCACTGGAGTGCCTAGAGCTGTGCTACAAGGTGAGGTGGCCAGCCCTTAGCAGCCCAGTCCGGCCAAGGGCATAGGTCTGCTGTGCTGATTTGATTCTACCCTGGTCTCTGTGTTTGACCCACAGGTGGATTGGCCACTGAACATCATAATCACCGACAGCTGCATGGACAAGTACAACCGTCTGTTCTCCTTCCTTCTCCAGCTGAAGCACATGGTGTGGACGCTGCGGGATGTCTGGTTCCACTTAAAGAGGGCTGGTGAGTATTGTGTGTGTCTGTTTTTGTGGGAACCAGTGTCCAAGGGCAATGTTATCTTCAAAGGGCCAGTGTGCATGCAAGTTTTAGGGATAACGTTTAGGTCAACTGCTTAAACGCTATTAGAACTCTTAAGCACACTTAAGATTTCATAAATAGTAATCTAATTCATTGGTAATCTAATAAATTCTCTAATTGGTAATCTACAGGTTGCATACATTGCAGGTTTACGGATGTAGTATTTTGATTGCTTTCATTATATGAAATTCTGTGAACACTTAGGCTTAGTAATTAAGTAACAATGGCCCTTTCTGGATACAATTGTCTAACCTTGTTCTATACCATTGAAATATAAATGAGTTATGTGTTGTCTCTGGTCCAGTGTAACAGTGAAATATGAATGGTGAATGCGCTGTCTCTGGTCTTCTGTACCAATGAAGTATAAATGTGATATGCACTGTCTCTGGTCATCTATTCTAATGAAGTATGAATGGGGTATGGACTGTCTCTGGTAATCTATACCAGTGAAGAATGAATGCCGTATGTGCATTCTCTGGTCCTCTATACCAATGGAGTATGAATGGGGTATGTGCTGTACCTGTGTCCCAGCATTGGTGAAGGGGGCAGGCCGGTCAACCCAGTTCCGCCAGCTGCAGCTGTACCGGCATGAGATGCAGCACTTTGTCAAGGTCATTCAAGGCTACATCGCAAACCAGATCCTACAGGTGTCCTGGAGTGAGTTCACCCACAAACTGACCAATGTCAGTGACCTGGACTCCATCCATCACACCCATGCAGACTACCTCAATAGGGCCATCTTCAGGTGGGTTGGCAAATTGCATGCATCTCAGCTGAGTCAGTACGAATAAAGTATACAATAATGGATAGATAAACAGGGTTGCCCATTAATCTAAAGCAATGCTCAGCTCAAATGTGAATATAAATTCGCAGAACCGTTTTAAAAATATAAGTTGATTCAAGGTCACTAATGCGAACAAGTTTGGCACTACTATAGATTAAAACAAAGACAGTTGTATCATTGGTTGCTTTTTAAATTGTATTAGTTAACATTTTTAGGGATGTTGTGTTTTGATTTCATTATATTAAAGTCTGTGTACACTTACGCTTAGTAATTAAATTGATCTCCTGCCACTCTTCCACAGGGGTCTGCTAACAGAGAAGGCTGCCCCTGTCATGAACATCATCCACAGCATTTTCAGCCTGATCCTGAAGTTCCGAGCCCAGCTGATCGCACAGCCCTGGAGCAACCAGCAAGGGGAGGCAGTACATCCCAGCTTCGTGGCCATGCAGCAGTCCTACAACACATTTAAATACTATTCCCACTTCCTCTTCAAAGGTAATGAATCTACAGAAAAGCTGTAATGAATACACACAGTTTGGAAATGCTACACATACATTTGTCATTATAATTCAATCCTAGCAGTATTTTTTCTTTCTTTGGTCCCCCAATGTTTTTACCATCACATATTCCTTTGTTCCTTAGAAACATGCCTAGCATTCTCTGACTACGGCATATAATGAATTGATGACAAGAAACATCTCAAAAGTTTTGGTTACAAAGCATTTCTGCAATTTGAGCAAATGGTGCTCCTCAATATGATTTCTGAGTTCTGTCATAAGGCATAAGGCACTTTACCACAGAAGCCCAGGAACCTAGTTTCCAGTTCCGAGTACCTGGGCCGTCTCGATCAAAAACTTTTGCTGTTCCTGGTGATATTCTTGTTTTCCCACCAAACAACAGGAGCAGTTATCTCTATTCTGAACATGCATGCATGCATGCATGTGCATGTGCATGTGCACTGCCAGCACAGGCAATATTAGACAAAAATATATCGCCTGTTGATCAAGCTTTCCAATACAAAAATATGGAAACAAGCAAAAAGGTATTCATTGATGTATTTAATGTAATTAGTTTTGTATGTCAGTTACATCTGCTACATTTTTCGTCCACTACTTCCATGTAACTTCCCTGTTAGCATTGCCGTTTGTGGTAAACCAATCAGCAAGGCCTATCCCTGATCCCAGTAGGTCGTGGTCAAATAAAGAGTACCTAGTCCGAAGTAGGGACTATGTTCCTGCGGTGGAAGCACAACAGAAGATCCTAGCTCCTTGAAAAAGTTCCTGAAATGGGAAAGTGTCCTAGCCACACATCCCATGACTTACGTTTCTCTCTTTCACATGTAGTTGTTACCAAGCTGGTTAACAGGGGTTACCAGCCTCACCTGGAGGACTTCCTGCTCCGTATCAACTTTAACAACTACTATAAGGACTTCTGAGGAGCCTTTCATGAGACAAAGCATTTGCTCAAGTGGGAAAATGGACAGAACCATGACAGACTTCCATTTCACTGTTATACAGACATATATCCATTAAAGTTTATAAAAAGAATATATAAAAATAAAGATTGTAGTTTACTCTGTGTGCATGTGCCAGTTAATGCACTTTGTACAATCTCATCCAAAGGTAAGGGTTTGAACAGTAGCTCAGCTGATAATGTAATTGCTAATTTGTTTTACAGTGTAAAATGAAAGAACCAATAAAGACCAATTTAAATGAGAAATTATGTCTTCTAACTGTGTGAGCCTGGAACTTCTCCAAGGAAGCACAGGCTATGAGGCATGGGGACACTGTGGTTGAGATGGCAGCCTATCATATGTTGCATATTAATGTGGGATGAAACTGGAGTGCCCAGTGGAAACCCCCAGAGCACTGTGAATTAGTGTAGGACCACACACACACACACATACAGCGAAGGCACGCTGATAACAAGCTGAATGGAATACCAAAATTCCAAGTTTTATGGCCCAGGTTTGGAAACATAGACAGTCTGGGCTTGGTACAACGTTAGCCTAAAAGAGGATGGGGACAAAGGAGACCAGCCTTTCCTCTACACACACACTCAAGGCGATCCAGATAAGGGGCTGAACGGAGAACAAAAAGTACTGGGGAGTCCCACAGTTTTGCATGAAAGCCTTTTTAGTAGCATACGTATTTAGATATGTTTAGTCTATATTTGTCTTTAGACAGCCGTAATATTGTGAATTACCCTTATAAATGTGCCTTATGTATTATTGTCCATTCTATCTTCCTCACTTGAATAATTACATATACTACTCACAATAAGTTAGGGATATTGTGAGAGACTTAGTGGATGACATACATACAGTGTTTGTTTCACTTCAGACATTTTTGGGATAGGGAGGCAATTGTATTGGGGTGATGGAAAACGCAAAATGAGGTGTGTCTATGTAATGGTCTCATTGTGTATAGGTGTGCCTTAAACTGGGGTCAATACCAAAAGACAACCCTTTTCAATGTGGCATCAATTTCAATATTCTGTGGGTATAAAAAGCTGGTATTGTCAGTAAGTCATTCCAAGTTCATAATTCAAACAGCCATGAACACACAACGTCACTTAACGGACGAGCAGCGCCACCTGGCCATGGCACGTCTTCGGGTCGGTGGCAGGCAGTCAGATGTTGCTTGTGAACTTGGTGTGTCTCAAAGTGTCATCAGCAGACTTGCATC
>JAODKN010000063.1:27870364-27880574 GCA_026774425.1 Petrocephalus zakoni
ATTGTAGAGTCTTAAAGCACTTATGTAAGTTGCTCTGGCTAAGGGCGTCTGCCAAATGCTGTAAATGTAAATGTAATGTCGCAGCTTAAAGTGAGGTAGCATATTTTAAATTTGGTTTGGCAAATATTGGGAAGGGAGAGCGTGGTTATGTTTCATTGTTCCGAAATAGTTTTCGTTTTGTTGAAAGATCTGTTTAACTTACATAGTAGTTTCAATTATGTTTTTTGGGAAAATAAAATAAGAAGTATGAAATATGAAAGAAGTATGGTAAGTCAGTAACACATCCTCAGCCTAGATGACTACGCGTCATAGGATATACTAACATATAAAGTATGCTTTACTTCTCAAGGGAATTTATACAGCCAGGAAATATCCTTCAGCGAAATCCTGAAGGAACCTGTCTGAGAAAATTATGACTAAAAGTAAATTTAGTAAATTTGAGTAAATTTAGACTAGAATTAAACCCGAGTTCCACTAATCCACTAAGACAAAACAAAAACAAAAAGACTAAAATGTTACTTCAACTAAAATTTTCAGACTATAACGAAATAAAAAATTCTTGCCAAAATTAACTGCCTGTATGGACATTTTTCAGTTCGCATCAGTATGTTTTGTATTGTATTTTTTTTACATTTGATGAGGAAGTATTTTTAATTTGTAACAAAATACTTTTTGATGTATTATACACCCTGGTTTTGGGAGCAGTGATAATCACTAGGAAGTTATTGAGATCATGACCACACAATAGCAAAATGATTTGTAACATGGCAATTTGACTATATAACAAGTTAATGTTAGTAAATGCCTAAAGCAGGATTTAAAAAAAAAATTGACTACAGGCCACTTAGAGAGAATGAGGCACAGGAAGAAGATAAGGGGCAGGCAAACAACCCTTGAGGGATAGTGCATGGGATTATCTGCTTCAGGACCTTGAGCCTGCAAACTTCCTTCAGCCAGGAGCTGGAACAGCTCAGTAGTAACCTTGGCATACCTAGTAACAAATGATGACAATGATTTACTCAAAGGGTTGGGGTTGGGCACCGAACAAAGCGCAGTCCACTGCCAAGAGGCAGGCATCCTTTCCATCATGAGTTCAAGGTTGGGCTAAGGCCAGCCTCTATGTTGTTTGGTATTTTGTGTTTATTTTTTCCTCTGTTTTTTGTATTGAAATATAGGTCTTTGCTTTTGTGTCCTTGTTAATGGTTTACCCTGTACCTGTACCTGGATGAGCCGTACGACACTGGCGTGCGAATCGTGCGGGGCTCTCACCGCAGGGTCTCTAATGCCACTCGCTGTAGCAATGCCATCACGATTGAGCAGACAGTAAGCCTTGCGCTGCGATATTTTGCCAGTGGCCAATTTATGTATTCCATCGGTGATGCTGAACATCTGAGCAACAGATTGCTTATAGGATTCCCAAGGATCATAGGAATCATCGATTGCACACACATCCCAATTAGTCTCACGTCGGTATGGGGAGGAACGACCCAGAATGCAGGCTGTCAGGCAAAAACCCCTCATGGGGCGTTTATTCGCAGGGTGGAAAGAAAAGGGAAACTAGGCGACACGACGGGCAGTATTCACAATGACTGGACAGGGAGCATAAGACTAAGACAATCGAGGAGCAAACAATAAGCAATGCTGATTGGTTAACAAGGGGGTAGGAACACTAACAAGACTCGGGTGTGGCTAATTTAGAGTCACGCCTGAGGGAAACACAGGGAATAGACACGCAGGGCGGGGCTGGATGTGACAGTACCTCCCCCTCCCAAGGCGCGCACTCCAGGCATGGCAACCAGTTTGGGGAGAGGACCCAGGGAACTGGATGACAGGACTGGCACATGGGGCCAGGACACAGGGCAAAGCCAGGCACGAAGGATATGGGCAGACAACAGATGGGCAGACTCGTGGAACTGACGACCTGGGGGAGACAAAGTAGAACAGAAAGAAACAAAACAAAACACCACAGGACCTAGCACATGATGACAAAAAACAGGACGGGAACCCATGCAGCGGGATGACAAAGACAAGGATAGGGCGAAGCCTGTGAAACACGACCAAGACTGACTGACTAGGGGAAATGGAAGGGCAGGCAGGGACAGAGACAACAGGAGAGATGGACAAGGTAATCTAACAAAAACAGGGAAGAAACGACTAAGGACAGTTACACTTGGGCACACTGAGACAGGGGGCTTGGGAAGACGGACAGAACGGGAAAACAGAGGAGAGACAGGGTGACTAGACAGGAACGGAGGCAGGAGTGGAGATACGAGCCTGTAGAAGGGCCCCTGGGGTCCCAGGACACTAGGCTTCTGACCCGGGAGCCAGCGCCTTTGGGGCTCAGGGGATCCCACGGGGGCAGCAGTGCAGGACTCCGGACAGGAGTAGGAGTAGGCGGGCTGGCAGGAGCCGTCTAGACGACTGCCGCAGGCGAGACGAGGCAGGCTGGAGCAGTCGGGGTGACGGCCGCAGGCGAGGACTGGGTCAGCGAGTTGCGAGGCGGTGAGCCTAGCAATGAGGAAGGCCCCAGTGAGGAGCCCAGCGACGAGGAGGGCCCTGGTGATGAGGAGGGCCCTGGCTGTAATGTTCCTTTACTGAATATGCATACGACCATGTGCTATGCTCAGAACCACCTTTTAATAATGTTATCTCCTTTACTGACTTTACTCACCCATCAACTACGGTTACTCGATAGGTACATTACATCCCCTTTCTTTTTTTTTTATATAAACACTTCTCACAACAGACAGAATCTGTATGTATGCATATTTATAAAAGTCTCAGAACAAATCATGCACATCAGTATGCACGTAAAGACAACTGAACAGTTCTGTAATGGAATAAAACAGTTTTAAAAGCATCTCATCTACAGAATTCTACAGATTGCAAGCATTGTGTGTATATGAACAAGTATACAGATGTGTTCAGTCTTTATACCTGGCTGGTACTTTCAATTGTGTTCCACACCTTGTGAAATATTCACCAGTCATTTGTTTATCTGGTGGGGTGCATTGTTCTGAAGATGTGACCTCTGCAGGTGAGTTGAAGTAACTGATATCAGAGTCAGAATAGGTATTGATGGTCTCAGTCTCTGATTTAAATTCCTTTTTGCCTGTCTTCAAGAGATGTTTTCTGATTCTCCTGTACATTCTTCCAGTGTTTGGACAATGAATAACCTTGGTTGAGCATGTTTAGTGATGACAACTGCCGGTTGCCAACCATCTGCTCTCTGAATTCTTACTTTTTCTCCAGGGTGAATGTTTTGAATACATCTTGTATGTCTGTCACAATAATATTTCTGTTTGAGTTGTTTGTCTTTCAGCTTGTCATGAATCTGAATTTTGTTTTCATGTGTCAGCAAAGTGGTGGATGTGGGAAGTTTAGATTTCAGCCGATGACCCATTAGCAGTTGTGCTGGTGAGTTACCTAAACCTTCTAATGGCGTATTACGATACTCAAACATTGCAATATAAGGATCTCCCTTAGCATCTTGTGCCTTTTCATTCTTTCGGTTTGTCCATTTGACTGAGCATGACCTGGGCTCGACGTAATACGTCTGACTTCCCAGTCGATTTTTCTGAATTGCAGACGATTGTCAGAAATAACAATGTCTGGTATGCCATACCTGGCAAAAATTGACTTGAGAGAAGTAATGACACTTTGGGTTGTGGTGTCTGATAATTTGAGAATCTCTGGGAATTTGGAATAATAGTCCACACAGAGAATATATTCTGATCCATTGTGGTGGAAAAGATCTGCTCCGATCTTGGACCATGGTCTTCCTGGTAGTGAATGTGGAATTAGAGGCTCATGTGAATTATTGTTTTGGTTGATGTTACATACAGAGCATTGTGACACAGTCTTCAATCTACGCTGACATGTTTGGTCAATATAAAATGTCTCTTGCTCTTTCTTTGCATTTTACTACTCCTAAGTGTGATTTGTGAGTCTTACCAAGCATTTATTTTCGCAGCTTTGAATAGTAAACCTGATGTGTAACTAATTTCGGAACATGGTCAGTTTATCTGTTGTTATGGGCAGCTGGGGTGTAATTTCTTCACCAAGCAAATCTTCAGCTTGCTCATTGAGAGAAGCTCTGCTCAATGCATCAGCAATGTGCATTTCTTTTCCAGGTTTGTGTATTACACTGAGACTGTACCTTTGAAGTCTGAGCAACATTCTCTGTAGTCTTTGCGGTGCTTCGTGTAGTGGCATTTTGAATATTGTCTCTAAGGTTTGTTGTCACTCTCCACTAGAATATGTTTGCCATACACATATCGATGGAATTTTTCACAACCATACACTATGGCTAACAGCTCTTTTTCTATTTGTGCATGTCGGCATTGGGAATCTGTGAGTGCACGTGATCCATAAGCAACAGGTCTTCCTTCTTGGAGAATTACTGCTCCTATACCTTCAGAGCTGTCATCTACTGATAGTGTCACAGGTTTCTTCACATTGTAGAACTTCAATATCAGGGCATTTGTTAACAGCATTTTCATCTTCAGGTCAGATTTTTGTACCCATAGCTTCCAGTTTTCCACAAGGTTGCCTTGTAAACATAGAGGCGCCATCTTCTACGGAATAAAATCCCGTTCTGACACCATGTAATGTTCCTTTACTGAATATGCAAAGACAGGCGTACACCCATGTGCTATGCTCAGAACCACCTTTTGTTGTCTCCTTTACTGACGTCATCAACTACAGTTACCCGTTAGGTACATTACATCGGCGATGAGGAAGACTCGGACGAGGAACCTGGTATCAAGGAAGACTCAGACGAGGAAGACTCTAGCAAGGAGCTGAATGAGGAGCCAGGCAACGAGGAAGACTTGGACAAGGAAGACTCTGGTGGGGAGCTGGACAAGGGGCTGGGTGTGGAGCCCCGAGATGAGGAAGAATCAAGTAAGCAGCCCGGTGAGGAGGCAGACTCGAACAAGAAGCCTAGCGAGGAGCCAGGCGGAGAGCCTGGCAACAAGGCGGGCCCTGTCGAGCAGCCTAGCGACATGGCAGACTCTGGCGAGAAGCTCAGCAACAAGGAAGATCTGCGCACAAGTGACGAGGAGTGTCTAGGCAAGGAGCCTGGCGATGTGGTGGGCCCCGGCGAGGAGCCAGGCGATGTGGCGGGCCCTGGTGAGGAGCTAGGTGACATACCTGGAGACGAGGCAGGCTAAGATGAGGAACCTGGCAACGGGCCAGGCGACAAGGCAGGCTCAGGTGAAGAGCCAGGCAAGGAGTGTTTGTTAAACACTGGCTCACATGTATAATTAGCATGCAGTCTTCCTCCGTGAAATATGTAGATCACGCCATGAGTCACACGGTGACTTGTGCTGCTGAATGTGCTCCATTTTTCAAAAATTAACTCCAGAATAAATCTGATTTGGTTAAATCCTCTTCATAGAACAGGCTGGAGGAAGACTGCACGCTAATTATGCTTGTTCATATAACAATAGAAGTTGAGCTAGTGTTTAGCAAACAAATGACTTACAACAGGACAAAACAGAAGTATATGTGTAGTGAGAAAATGACTAGGAACCTGTAAAAGTTTTCCTTAAAGTGAAATACTATCAAAATAGATCAATGATAAATATGTTAAAGAAGAAGCTAACAAATTCCAAATCACCACCTTATGTGACTCCAATACGTGACAAGATGGTGAACCTAAGGTAGACGTGTAGTCACTAGCCCATATATCAGATCTAAAAGCATATTGTAAGAAAAATACCTGTACAAGCTGTGAAAAGATGTCATACTCTCCCAGGGGTGCACAAATTGGGATGTGTGTGCAATCGATGATTCCTATGACCCTTGGGAATCCTATGAGAAATTGTGTTCAGCAAAAGCAATTTCCTTATGTAAATAGACTATTTTAATGCTGTGATTTACCTGTGATTGCATAAAACCCTTCTTTATTCCACAGAGCACTTAAACGACCAGGGAAAAGCATAAATGCATCCAACAGTTTAGATAGAGCAAGCACCACTTTGCGTACCGCAAGGCAAACCGTATTGTTGCTCAGATGTTCAGTATCACCGATGGAATATGTAAATTGGCTACTGGCAAAATATCGCAGCGCAAGGCATACTGTCTGCTTGATTGTAAGGGCACTGCTACGGCAAGTGGCATTGATATATAGCTGACAAAGGTAACGAATTCCCTCGGATAACAATCTGTACCTTTCATGGAGAATATCGTCTGGGTATGCCAGCGGATTCTGGTGGTCTCTAAAAACCCTCGCCCTAGGGAGAGAGCCCCGCACGATTCACACGCCAATGTCGTACGGATCATCCAGGTATGCCGGCATTGTCTTTGGAGAAATTGTAATTGGAGTGACGGTGCATATTCCTCAACTTAACCAAGAACATAACCTGCTCGGAGCAGGTTAGAGATGCAGCGTAAATTGCCATGGCAACATGCCTCGAGTAGAACATAACCACCTTTCGTAGTACGGGTTAATCGCGAAGTTACACCACACGTCATCAAGTTACTCTCAAAGTTACCCCGATAAGCCAGTAACCTTGCTTCGTAGTGCAGGCCCTTGGTCTTGACCTCATGTGGTGCTTTTGTTTTCTAGTTGTCTTCCTTTGTCTATTGATAAATTCATCCTTGTGGAGCTGCATATGGATGATCTGTCTGTTAATGCCCTGCCATAATAAATGCTTGTTTTACAATAAAATATGATTAATATATCTCACCACATAATTTAAAGGTTTGTTTTTTTTCCCTGACCTTACTCCGTGGGGCGTTTGCCCAAAAACATAGTTGGGGAAATGGGCCATTGGCTGGGAGACACTCAATTCCAGACCTGTAAGCAAAGAGAGAACGTGTGGAGAGAGGCGAGCGGAGAAGTAAGGCATGGCTTTAAAAACGTAGCTCATTAAAGACCTTGTATTATAACTGGCAGTTAATCAATAAAATATTTTGTGAAATTTCTCTCATGTTGATCACTTGTCATAACGATTTGAATTTTATTGTATAAATGGCATCTGACTTGATTAGGTGATAGCATAGCACAAATAGCAACACTGATAATGTATCAAAGTGACAATTATCATGTCACTGTATTTGGTGTCAGGGCATAAGAATGAATGTGAAGCCTGTCAAAAAAGGGAGCCAATCCT
Source organism: Petrocephalus zakoni (assembly GCA_026774425.1). Classification (NCBI taxonomy): domain Eukaryota; kingdom Metazoa; phylum Chordata; class Actinopteri; order Osteoglossiformes; family Mormyridae; genus Petrocephalus; species Petrocephalus zakoni. The sequence goes on from JAODKN010000063.1 coordinate 27,877,486, forward strand.
GGCATTTATTTGCAGAACACCATAAAGTGAGTTACTCAGTTACCAGAATCTCAGACCCATTAATTTCTTAAACAGTGCTGGGAGAAAGTTGCATTTATTGCTATGAAGAAATTCAATACATCGACTATTTTTACTAATATGGGCAAGTTGGGATGTGTCTGTGAGAGATGACAGTGCAAGAGAGTGGCAAGGGCATCATAGTAGACCCTGAGGTGAGGTTATTTTTCTACATTGCATGACATTCATGGTGGAATCTCACAATTTGTACATCATTTTAATAATTCGTGCAAATTCAGACTACGTAATGTGACATTACCACACCTAAACTGCCATATTAGTGAAAATGAATATCACTTTATATTTACAAATAAAAAAAAACTATATGGCGTGACATCACACCTCTGACGCCGATATACCCATCACCTCAATGTCAATATGAAACCTTCGCCCCTGCAGGGATATAGTCCCTAAATCATTGGGCACAAGTTTAAGCTGTCATTGTTAAAGAAATTTTATTATATTTAAGCAGTTTATGGTAATCTTAAGAAAAGATCTAATCCAGCTAGGTAACGAGCCCTTTACACTGGAAATATGTAAAATATATCTTTTTCCTCATGATTCCTAGCAGTTGCAGAAAAGGCGAAGTGCAGACTTGCTGTGTACATATGATCACCAGGACCACAATTAATGTGTAGGGGTGGATGATCCTGGGAATTCTATATGACTTCTGTGGTGATGTATGGACACACACTGTAAGAATCCTTCTGTTGCTTAGTTTCATTTTCAGATGAACCTCCCCAATAACGCATCTCAACGTGCATCAAAATAACTTTTGCTTCCAGTTTAACCTTACGGTAAAAAAGTAAAAATATTAATAACATTTTACTTTACACAAGTGTAAGGAAAAGTAGTAAAGATGCCCCAATGTCCAATGTTGATCATTTAAATACAGACAGTAATAGCAATTCCTGATAAGGCAGCCAGAGGGAGAATGGGGGTTTCATTTGCCCCCCACCAGGGTGATAATATCAAAGGAGTGATTGAGCTCCCAAGTCCCCGTCCTGTCCTGCTTCGTCCTGCCCCAGGATCCTCAAAGTCCAGGGGGTCACTCTTTATATGTAAATTCACTCACAACACATATTTCACAATGTCCTGCTGGGGAGGGTCCTTTTGGGGTATAAAGGGGGTAAGGAACTCTCCTTAATTGGTACTTGAGCTGCCTTTCAGTACCCGGTGTATGTCTACACTGTACTACACTATATTATTCTTTACTGTTCAATAAAAACACCATTTTGCTGAAACTGCGGAGACTCTGCAAGTGGATTCCTTACACAAGACAATGAGTTTATGCCTTCATTCTACTGATAGAAAATGACTTATTCCTTTGATTCAGTTTCTGATTAAAAAAAATCTGAAAAAAGGAAAAACAGTAAATGAATGGTAAATGCTGTACAAACATCTAGAATATATGTCAATTAAACATAAACCTGGAGACAACATTCCATCTTTTAGTTGCATTCCTCAGCCAGTTGTTTTGCTTGTGGTTTTCTGGGTTTGTAATGACAAGAAGACAAAACCGGCCACATTTACCAATGACATGATACTGAGCCCCGAGAGGGTGGAGCACAGGGCCGCAGCACCAGTCTGCACACACCAGAGTCACACATATCTGCCTTGCCGGTTTCCATGGTCATGTCTTAGCAGCTTGTGAGCGACGCTCTCCAGTTTTACACAGCTGTTGTAAATCAACATAGTATCCCCCCTTTAAGTCTTTAAGTCTGATTAAATGAGAAAGTGAAAGGTTCTATATATCACTGGTGAAGACAGCCTGTCAGAGGCTGTTTGTCTGGAGTTTAAGGCTTTTCTGAGGGTACTTTGTGGGAATTGGCACACAGAACATACAGCTTTCTGTGTGGGTTACCCAGATGTCAATTCTCTTGTCAGTTTTGATCCATTCAGCTGATCTTATTGATAGCTTCAGTCCCACATTATGCTGCTCCCCACCTGCCTGTCAGCATCTTGGGGTGAAGATTCCAGTGATGTCACCAGCCCTTCTAGACAACTAGGCTGAATGTCAGTGCTGTCCATCTTGGGAGAGTCATGCGACTGTGGTTATCCTATTATGGTCCTCCTTACTCTGTCCCTGTCTTTGTGTGCTCATACTGTACACTTAAAACAGACAGAATTACTTGTTTAGATTTATGTCTGTCCCCCAGGATATGGCTGCTCCTGGATTCTGTCTCTTTGGAGCGACCACATGACGGGGCCAACAAAACTAACTTAATATTTAACTGTGGTAGTATTACCACCTTTTTGCCAAAACATTACAATATGGAATAATGTCTTCTGCAACACTAGTTAACACTCTTTGTTTTGACACAGTAATTGTTATGAATGAGTCATCCCCTTCCCCCACTATTCTCTTGTGTGCTTTAATCCTCCCTCTGGGGGAAATTTCCTGCCAAATGGAGTAGATGGAGAAGGTAGAGAAAATAATAATTACATGGCTCTAAACACTCAATGATTACTTACTTCCTGGCCTCATTGGCGGCCCAGGATACCAGAACATGATTACCCTTCCAGAGGTGCTTTCATGGTGCACAAATCTGTGGTTTGCACCTGATAATGAACCGGCCAAGTTTTCGCCCACAGAGTCACGTGCCAGTCGCTTGGGGCTCAAAAAGGACACAAATATGCTCATCACTTCAACTTTTAGGACAGGGTGCAGGCAGACACACACACACACACATATATACACACACATATCCAATAATGTCATTCAACCAAGTAGCTCTCTCAGATTTTGGAAGTACAGGATTACTCTGTGGAGGAAAGAAGGATAACTATTGCTCTGTCTCTGTGCTATTAACTGATGTTTGGTTAGTCAGGCACAGGCTTGGACAGAATCTAATATGATCAAATTTTCTGAGTAGTTGTGGCGGGGAGTCCCCATGGTACCTGCAGTATACCCCCCAGCTACATTTTTTTCAAAAATACTACCAGAATACAGTATACAGTGGTCCCTCGTTAATCGCGGGAGTTACGTTCTAAAAATAAGCGCAATAGGCGAAATCCGCGAAGTAGTCAGC
>JAODKN010000063.1:27992194-28011580 GCA_026774425.1 Petrocephalus zakoni
GACCATTGTGGAGTGTGCAACCAATGCAAAGCCGTTGTCACCTCTACAAGTGGTAACACTAGCAATATGCTGAAGCATTTAAGGCGTAAACACGGCATTGCATTTAAAGACTGCCATGTGTTTGCCACTCCTCCGAGCTCCATGGTCTCCATAGTCACAGGTAACTTTACCTACGGTGCCGTGCGTGAATTTTCTGAAATGTAAATGAATTATGCAGTACATTTGTTGCATCCACTTTAGAAGATGACAGACAGGGTGACGATAATAGCTCCTCTAAGGCATCTCCGGAAAGACAAACCCCATTCACACTCACTGTCCAGGCAACAAAGTAAAATGCGGAGGACGAGATTCGATTTTGACAGCTAATAAAACAGCTGCTTTTGGTGCTGAAAAGCACTACAGTTTTTATTTTAGAAATATGTAGCTAACCAAGTATAACTACATATCCAGAATCGGATTGATAAGAAGAATCGATAATGACATTGACATCATTAATTTCTTATCGATTCCCATCCCTAGTGACTGGTGATACAGTATGATCAAACAGCTCTATTTGCGCTTTTCCACCGCAATAGGTACCATACTTTTGGCAAGATACTTTCTGTCCTTTCCCTTTTCCATTGATTTCCGGTTTAGTACCAGTACCAAAAGTTCCAGTACTTGAAGTACCAAACCAACTGGAGTACTTTTTTGGTACTTCAGTACTTTGGATTGGGACTTGAAACACTTTCTGTGTAATACACTAGGACAGCAGGGAATTATTTTGTAGTAATAAATATTTGAGTGTTCATAAAGCAAAAGAGGAATTCAACATAAATCAAACCTGTCTAAGAGTGATTTAAACGGCAAGGATGAAAATGATTTTGACTGTCTCGGAGAACGCATGCAGCACTCATGCAAAAGCAGCAGAGGTAAACTTTAAACATATACTTTTAGACATATACTAGGCAATCTTGAAAAGGAACAACCATTAAAACTGCACAACTTGCTAAGTTTTTTTTTGTGACAGAGTAAAAATGTTTTAGCAAAACTTAAACCCCCACGCTATAATGTCTGTACAGAATAGAAGGTAAGATAAAGCCTGATCTGAATCTAGCTGACTAGCAATGTAAGAATTGCATGTACATAACATGCGATGTTGGTATTAATATTGCACATCATCTAGCTGTATAATACACTACAGCCATTTTTTGAATTAAGCACAAAATACATTGTGTCATTCAGCGCTGGTACCAGTTTTTACGTCAGTGGAAAGCCAACACCTTGAAGTACTTCAAAAAAGTACCTAAAGTATGGTACCTGGTGTCATGGAAAAACATTCTATGTGAAGGAAACACTCCAAAGTACTGTAAAGTGTCAGCCACTGATATAATTACACACAAAAGCAGTGAGCTGTTAGGGAATTGGGAAAAGCTCTGCAGGCTCCCTGAGAAAGACGCTCATTGGAATTTGACTTACTTACATGTTCTGAGGGCAGAATGAAAAATGGTTCAGAGAGATAATCAATCAGGTCTTGTGTCAGATGTTAGATCAACCAATCAGATGTCTTGGTCCCACCTCCTGTAGTTACTTGGTCCCACCTCCTCTAAAATCTAATTGGTTATCTCTCTGAACCAATCATTTTTCATTCTGCCCTCAGAACATGTTTGTGTAAGTAAAACTCCCACGAGGGAGGAACCCATTCTTCAGCTATGGCTGCAAATATCACTGTCTCTCTCAGTGATCTTCACAAAAATCCCATTCTTCGGCCCCAGCGTAGTGTGGGACTTCAGCTCCAAAGGAACCTGAAAGCAAATCACAAGACCAGCAGTTAAGTAAAGTACAGTACGATTCCTCGTGCCACAATCTGCAATTTGCAGTGTTGGTCATGGTAATAGAGTACTGATGGGAAGTTTGAGTCGATTTGCAGAACAGATTCTATCGAACTGTTACATACTACTGCACTTTGCTCAATTACATTTATTGAGACTATATGTCTATTAGGGGTATCATGGTACAGTTTTCCCACGGTTCAGTATTTTATTTTTATTTTGTCTGCCTGTAGCTGCCTTTATTTTACACTATTATTTAAATAAAGTTTAACATCAAATTAGCTACCTGTCTAAGCATTCTCCCTAAGCTTTGACAGCCTGGAAGTAATTTGTCTTTCCTATTTTCTAAACAGGCTACATACTTGTATAGGCAATATTAAATAAAAAAATAACACAAAATGTAAAATCAATTTGGCACCCTAATGGGATATCTATTTCTTTATGGTGAGGTTCTTTGTAAGAAGATAAGCACGTCAACATTCTCTGGAACAAGATGACTGCTACCAATTCTTATATTTATAAAGAAAAATAATTTTATTATTAAGACCATATATGAAGTTAAGCATATCACTGTTAAAATCACTCCTTCAGATCATCGGATCACTGCTCAGAAGATATGAGCACGAGCACCCAGGCACTTTCTTCAGTGCAATGATACGACTGGTGTGTTCTGTTCAGTAGAAGAAAATAGTTTATACATATACAGGGCCACTGAAAGCAATATACTTACAAACATTCTACAAAAAGCAATTGTAAGTGAACTAAAAAGGTCACTGCATGCTTTTCTGTGTTCATTTGTGTTCATTTTATATTTATAGAATCTAACACTAAGACCTGTACAATGTGTGAATGTACAAAAATTTAAATTCAATCAAAATTACAAATTTGTTTCAAAATAAATGTCCCAAGTTGAATAACACAGAATTTCTTAAAAACTGTTATTACTGAAGACATAGAACACCTAGAAGTTCCATTCCACTGTGTGATATACTTACACAAAATCACAAACACATACAGGGTTCACTGGTGAAACTATAAATCAGGGGTCACCAACTCCGGTCCTGGAGGGCTACTACCCAGGAGGTTTTCTGTCCTACTGGGCTTCTGATGAGCCACACCTGTTCCTGCGATTTACCTGAGAACAGGTGTGGCTCATTAGAAGCCAGGTAGGACAGAAAACATCCACAGGCCCTGATCCTCTGCCTGAAGCATTTTTTTTAAGATTCTATTCAGTACTATTCAGGTCATTCTAGTCGTCTGTGTGATTTGTAGCAGTTTCTATGCTCTTATAGATTCTGTTAGTTATAATTAAAGATTATAATTACACATTGAGATTTGACTGGCCGGCACTATGTGTGTGTCACACATCTGAGAAATCGATAGTGCTGTGGTATAAAAAGAGTTGATGCACACATAGCTGAGTGTTCAGCCCCAGGACCCTGGCATCTGTCTGAACCACCATACAGTGACATGGGAAATGCAAACCTTGGTCTCATTGCAGGTTAGCAACGTGAATTTCCTAAAGATGTGCACCAGAGCCAGGCGGATCTCCAGCATGGCCAGACGTGCCCCCACGCAGCTCCTCGGACCGGCGCCAAATGGCAGGTACACGAAGGGGTGCCGAGTGGCCCTGGCCTCAGTGGTAAACCTGCAGGACAATGGGACTCATCAGACCTATGGACAGCACCTGTTCACTAAGGACGACGACCGCCGGGACAAGCCTCACCTCTCCGGGATAAACTCCTCAGGGTCGGGCCAGTACTCAGGGTCGTGGTGCAGAAAGCCGACGGGGATATCCAGTGAGACACCCTTGGGCAGCTGCACACCATCTACCACACAGTCATTCTTCACCTCGCGGTTAAACCTGTACAATTTGGGGGGTAAGCGATGGGCAGGTCACTGTATACCGCTTGAGGAGCACCTCTATTAACTCTGATGTAAGGGAGTGACTTGGCCCCTTAGGCTGTAAATCTCATCAAGGACCCTTCTGACTTGAAGAAGGCACTGGCATTTCTCCAGAGCAGCATCAGCACCGAAGGGAGGATGCTGGTATGACCTTGAGCCATCAGTTACAATCCATTTCATGCCAATCAGAATCAAGAATAAATAAATCAATGACCAATGCGAAGCAAGTTAACCTAGTTCACAGTAACTCCACTCACCACAAATATCATCATACCATGTTCTGTTTGAAGCAATATAAATTATGTAAACTGTTTACATTAACTGGAATTATGTTACACAAGGAAATTTCAGTATAAACAAAATTATACTATATATTTTTTTAAATATTAGTGGATGGATGGATAGATGGATGGTCAAAATGGACAGGCTATGTTACTCAGTTTGCTAAAAAGGTGAACATTTAGCATTGACAGGTAAAGTGCTGCATGTCCCTGACAGCAGGTACACAGCAGAGCATGTGAGCGGAGCGGTGAGAATTTCCGCTCCTCGCTCACTATGCTGTTGGCTCCGCCCCTCCTCCGCTCTAATTCGCATTAAGCCGCTCCGCTCAATACCGCTCCTCGCTCCACTAAAAGCCATACGCTCGCTCCAGGGGCGTTGCTAGAGGTAAAACTTTACTGGGGCACAGCCCCCCACCCACCCGATCTAAAAATGTAGAGATATGTTCATGAATTAGGGCTGAATGATTTTAAGAAATAACCCAATTGCGATTTATCTGACAGATATTGCGATTGCGATTTGATTAGCTATTTTTTTACTCAGTTCAGTATTCACATGTGTATTAAAAAAACTGTAATTGAGCACAGCCGTACATTGAAATCTGAACTGCGCTAAAGATTAATCCAAAGATAAGAATGGAAATATACTAATTGAATCCAAAATGTATTTATTATAACAAAAATTATATAGAACATACACCTAATAAACCATAGAACAATTCTCTAGCAACCCGAACATGGTAAAGTGATTGTATTTTTTTACATTTTAAGTGCCGCATTTGCTCTTGACTGCTTTTTTACCTTAGTAAAGTGTTTCCGGAAAGTCCCATGTACACAATTGGGTCAAATTTGCAGAGAACAATGACGCATAAAACTTTAAACTGATTTAAAAAACATATATTGGATAATCTATAAAGGGAATCATTAATCATTAGCTAAGCTAACTATGCCAAAGTAAAAATGCTTTAGCGTAACATTAACCCCCACGCCTCAGACCCGTGGTATGAGCGGTATCTGAGCGAAATTGGAGCGAGACAGAGCGACCGCTCCAGCCTTAATAAAAAAACCGCTCCGCGCTCGGACCAAATTCCGCCCGCTCAGCTCCTCGCTCACGCTCCGCTCACATGCTCTGTGTAATTTCAACTACTCAGTAAGAAAATGCCCAGAAATGGGGTACAAAGTTGCTCTCCCTACCTGAATCCTGGAGGGTACAGGCGGAGGGCCTCTGATATGACCATTTCCAGGTACTTCAGCTCTTGGACATTGTGATAGTCTGGCATCTCCTGCAGCAGGCAGAGCACATTACCTTATGGCTGACTGCAGTGTCCCCAATGTCAAACCTATGCCGGTAGGACCAATCCAGTCTGAAACCCTCCGCCTGAGACTTTTATGAACCGTCTTTGTTTGTGAAGATGCCTCCTCCTCCTCTCCTCCAGAGATACAAGTCACATATGCCGCGCTTTCAAACACATTTTTAAAATTCAATGCAGTCCTGGGGGGAAGCTGCTGTCAGCGGTAATCTCTCCGTCTGCGCCTGGAAACAGCAGTTCAAACATGCCCTCATCACTGCCTGCGGGGGACTCTAAGTGCATGTGAAGGTTCGCTTTTCCCCCCAGAGCTCAGCGTTCACTTCCAACGTAGAGATGGAATGCGCAAAACAGATTCTGCCAGTAGAGGGCAGAATTTGTGCATTTCTTGCAAATGATTTATTCACAGGACCCTGTTATGCTATTGTCAGCAGTAAACCAAAGATAAGCCATGTACTAGAGGAAGAAAGGCAGAAACATGGCATATGAAAAAAAGAAAATTCAGGTAGCTGTGGGGATTACATGTCTGCAAAAGTCATTTTTTAATGATTGTGTTTCAGAAATGAGAAAATATTCATCAGCCAGAGCACACCAAAGCAAAAGAGTTTGCAATTACACTGAAACTGATCAAAATCTCCCGCATATAACTGACGAGTAGACCTGACTGACTTACACAGATTTACACAGTCTGATAGGACTGATGATATTTTACTGAAGGCCTGATGTACAAAGGGCTGTGTCACCGGACCATAAGCCTGGGCGTGGCCACCTGTGACCTCCCCCTCTCCAGCCTGCAATGCTTTTGCACTGCTTCTCCAGTTGTGCGTGGTCCTTCAGGACTCTGGTGCTTCACGTCCTTCCCGTGCTCTCACATACAGCCACACAGAAATACACGCTCACCGTGCTTAAAATTCAGCGCTCACTGTAGCCAGCTTGCATTTAATTAATTAGCTTTGACTGAGCTGTTACCAAACACTGATCTAAATATCACACATATTAAAGGCAATGTGACACATATTTTAATATCCATGTTAGAAGTGTTTTCTGCTAGTGCAGAAACCTATAAATATTATCTGTTTTATTCATGTGCCCTTGAAAAAACTGTTCAAATTGCTATTATTAAAATTAGTCAATCCAGCACTTAATTCGACAAGGGCTTGGAGCAGAGAAGTAATCATGAATTATAATAATACTTAATCAACCAGAAGCTAGCTTTAAATCTTTATTTTTAAAGAGATGCAGAAATGTAATTTAAACAATCACATAAGTGAGCACCTACAATATATTTCACTATGACTTGCAGGCCACAAGGAGAGATGCATGTTGAACCAGATTTTGTAGACTAAATCAGTGGTTCAGTACTTTCATTGTGACTAACATATCAGACACTTTTATTCAAAGCTACATAGCACTGAGAAAGAAGGGTCAGCCAATCCCTGAAGCAATTGGAGGTTAAGGGCCTTGCTCAAGGGCCCAAGGGTGAAATCACTCTGTCAACCATGGGTTTTCAACCAGTAACCTTCCGATCATGGGTATAGAGTTCTAACTCACAGGACCACACGCCACCCGTTCATTCATTGGCTAATGGCAGGAACTAAGCAAAGGTACAGAGAGAGTTTCTAGAAGCAGGTCAGTCAAACTCCGCCAAAATGGAGAGAGTGATCAGTGAGAATCAGTGAAGGGGACATTGTCAACAAAGTATTTTTCTACCAGGGAAGTGTCTGAAGCTCCTCTGAAGCCCAGAATGTGTTTGAGACTCTCAATAAGAGGACACGACACAGCAGCCGAGCACAGCAGAGTTCCTCCAGAGCCCCGCTGTGCCTATGGACTGGCGATCAGACCGTGGAGGATCGGGGTGATGGGACTTGGGGTGTTTTGGAGAAAGACAATAATATACGGCTGAAAGAACTGATTCTCGTTGGTGATCCCTTCCCTTTATTTATTTCTTTCTGTTAACGATTCCGCTTGTTGCCTTGGGGCCGGGTTTTGGAGTTCGTTACACCGCAAGTTCTTGAAGTTGCGTTTTAATTAGCACCCAATTAACATTCGAGACAGCAGGTGAGGTCCCTTCCTGTCCAAAGCAGCAAGGACAGCTGAGGAGCTAAAAAGCAGAAGAGTGATGTGATGTGATCCTTCAGGCATTCCCAAGCCTTCAACAATCGGCCCTGGTGCATCACAGAGCCAGCTCCGGCCAGCAGTCAAGGTCCTGCATGATGAGCTATAGTTCTCCCGGTTCCCTGCGTATCCTCAATGGAAACACTGTCACCCACACTTCCTTGTGTGCAGGAACAGTGTGAGGGGGATCTGTGCAATGTGCATAGTCTTCATTTTGGGTAGGGATGTTATCAGTGTTTGAAACCAAAGCAGAGGAGGATCCCTGTCTGGCAGGCCAGAGCACATCCCCGCACAACAGCATTGGTCCAATAAGGTTAGGGGAGAGATGCATGATCGGGGGGCACTAGGGGGCGCCAAGGTCCTGCTACAGATGAGCTGGGGAGCTCCTGAGTCAACCAATGGGAGCTGTCTCTGAGAAGGCAGCAGCAGCCAGAAGAGGGCAGGTGAATACCGCACCATGTAACTGAAATAACACAATGCCAGACAGCATCCTCCTCCAAAAAGGAGGTGTTAATGATTTTGGTGGATTTCAGCAGATCTCATTTGTCTGGCTGCAACAGTCTGGTTCTCAGGAGGCACTCTATGTCCTGTCCTGGGACACCATGACGCAAGCAGCCTGCCACATCCATTATGCTGGCACTGTGCTCCACCACTAGGGGGTACATCTTACATGGTCTGCAAAGAAACCCAGAAAATGCATGTTGCCACTGGAAGCTAGTGCAGAGCCCAGTATGTTGTCCTGCCTTTCACTGGCACTGCCCATTAATTAGAAGTGTAAAGAATGATGGGGGACTGAAGTGCTCATGTCACTGTGATCACTGTTCTACTCCAGGGTGCTTCACTGTCTCGCCTCCTTAACCCACATCTGAACATCCACCCAAAAGGAGTCTCTGATAAGCTTGTGAGTCTCAACAGCCCAGGTAACACGATGCCCTCATCTCCCACATCTGCTGGGGTTACCATGGAAACCAATGACTGATGGCGAATGGGCAACTTAGGGGTGTCGATATCATAAAAAAATCGTGACACCTGTCCGTTTCTATCAGCAGAAGACAGCTGAAGAAATACAGGAATAAATAGAAAGTGAGAGATCATCCATCATTAACAACGGGGCACATTGCAGCCACTCGCTTGGACGGGAGACTCGGAATGGGAATGACAGAAAGGAGATGCAGACGTACACAACTAGAGCTCAGAGTGGAGGAGCTTGACCCCCAGTGGACGGTCGGGCAGACCCCAGGGGCAGCAGGACAGCCATGCGTGGGCTGCTGACTCTGCGGTTTTGAAGGAGCAGGAGCAAAACCAGGAGATCCTCAGAGGCTGGAGCCAAACATTTCGGCTCCCGCCCCTTTCTAACCTTGGTCAAACCAGCTCTGCGGAAAGGTGCTTGTTAAGTACACTAATTGCTGGAGGGAAAATTGATTGTGCTGTTATCAAGATGGGGGGGAGGTTGAGCTAGAATAGATGTGACCTCATCACATGGCCTCATCAGGCCCCAGGACTCTAGGATGTGGGCCCAGAACAAAGATCTGCATTGGACAGGACATCAGTAGGACAATAAATGAAGGAGCATGTGTGCCACTAAGCTTATTGAGAAAGAGAAAAATCTGAGAAAATAATATCAACCTTAAATCCAATCCAATATTATCTAATAACAATAATAATACATAGTACGCACTGTAGTACTCGCATTTAAATGAGATATGACTCCATGTAGTACACGGTTTATTTTTTAGAGTCACACATTACAAGATGACCACTGTAAGGGGCCTGTCCAGACCGAGATTTTATTTCACCCAGCCAATTGAAAACTCTGTGACTCTTTATATTTAACTTGGTTGAAACAAAATCTTGGTTGTACTTTCTGAACCTGAACTTTCCACCTCTGTTCAGTGCAGGGTGCAACTCTGAGTGTGAAGAACAAGGAATGACCAATACTCTTATAAACAGGGGTTGACATAAGTGGTACACAAATACGCAATCGCCATATAAACCATAAAATGTGGGGCAGTTTCTTGTTTTAACAGCGCAAATGCACATAGGCGTATAAACGCATTTGTGCTGTTATGATGAAATTACCGAGCATTATAAACTTTACTAATCACACTGTAATTTCTTGTCATAGCTGCGTAAATAAGTACGCATTTGTAATGTTATAACAAGAAATTACCGTTTTTTTTTTTTTACTTTTATTTTACTGTTTATGCAGCGAATGCGTACTTGCACATTGACAGCATTGCCGGTCTCACTGTCGTGACCACAGACAAACCACCAGCGTTTCCATCCTCCTCCTATTTCCAGGGCTCACACCCAGTCCTCATGAAATCCTTTAACTGGAGCACACTAGTAAAGGGCAGCAGGCCCCCAGCTCATGCCAGCGAAACCCACCCAACACCGTCTGCTCTGTAACTCTTGCAATTAAAGAGCTTGATTCGAGTCCAAGCTCCTGACTTTCACACCTAAATGTCAGGTTTGACTTTTGATCCCTGCTGCATTCATAGTCCTATACCTCACCCCAAGCTCTCCTGCTACTTTGCTCCAGGATACTACAGCAGAAGCGTACTATACTTCAGCTGATTCTGGGTTTACCAACACTGACCTACACTGGTGTCTATGAAAGCTTGTTGGCCTGTTAATTCATTGCTCAAAGTTTCCTTTTAAAAATGGGGTTTTTGTCAGTAGATACACAGATAACATCTGTGTCATTTGTCTAAATGCTCTAAGTTTTCTAAATGTCTGCAAAGTTCATAAAACAGCTATGTTGAACAGCACAGCCTCTCTGATGCCTGAAATGTGCACGAGGGGATGCAAGGTGTGGGTGCACTATACATTTTGCTGCCATGGTAACTGCAGGTACGTAGTACATGCACTGTGACTTCTCTTACCTCACAGGCACCTGGAGCAGCAGACAGGTATGATTCATCTGGCAGTGAGGCCAGAGACGCACATATTTAGCAGGCGACTATAAAGTCTCCGTGTTGCTGTTCAGTCATTCTGCTCTTACACAATGCCCTCACACCAGAAAGGTGTGTTTTGCTTACTTTTAGTCATACTGCACAGACTGCACTGCTGTGTTTTTCAGACACAGCACCATGGAGACACAGAGTTCAGGACGACTTCACCTGCCAGGGCTATGAAGATACAGAAACTGAAATTCTCATGATGTTAGGATTTAAAGGGAGCCCTGGGTAACACAGGCACTGACTGTACTGAATCCAAGACCATCACAGAGGTCATTTGAAGTATTTTATTGATCTGGAAATCAGGTATTTTGCACATAACCCATTCTGTTGTCCATGAGAGACACAGATACATTTTCTATACAATGGAGAGCATGTTATGGGGTCTCTGGACAGGGTCAGCTGATAATCCTTATTTAGCTAACCTCCATTTAGAGCTTTAGGGATTACAGCCTTACTCAAGGCCCTAAAGGTGGTATGATTACTCTAAAGGCCACAGGATTCAAACCCAAGAGCTTCCAGACCCTGTTCCGTAACTTAAGCTACATCCCCCCCGAGATGGTTTAAAGAAGCTACACAGAGTTGCTCCGGAGTGACTGTGGTTCTTTGGTGTCCAGGTCCCCATTTCTCAGCAGCCTCACCTCTCCATAGTCTACCAGGCCCACAGAGCCTCCAGTCCCCGGAAGCCCCATTAAATACTCATTCCAGCAGCCTTACATATGAGTCACATGCTGAACCTACAATAAGTGTCCGGTGAGGCCCGCGGGTCTCAGATGGGGTCATTAGACAGGCAGTGCACATAGCAAGCAGTCAGACACACTCAGAAACCGGGCCTCCAGTGAACCACAATGCCTACCTATCATCAGATATCCTATTACAGGTTTTCGCCAAATACTTACTGTCATTACTCTTTTATCCATCCCAACGTGGCTCAAGTAAGGCTATCACTGCCCCGACAGGAACCAAGCCGTCCGGCCACAAGTCTTTACACTTTACTCTCTTTATTCTCGGCGCCACATGGCCGTCCGCATCCATTTACAATGCTTGCCAGCTTGTCCTGCGAGGTCCATATTCAATGACTTCCAGCCAAACACGTTGTTGTATAACTGGTTAACGCACCCATTCAGAAATCTGACTCGTTCTGGGATATAGCAGGCACTACGGGACCCGCTGTGGCATGGTGACGCTTGACCTCAGTGACACGGCAGTCGCCGTACCATAATCACACAGCTGCCAGCCGCCTGCTCGCGTCGTTTGCCACATGCAGCACAAATGCAGCATCAAGGTCAGCTAAAGTTCAAGCTGAAATCGCAATAAACTGCTACCTACAGCAAGAAAACACCTGAACTGTATAACACCTTCTGCTTTTAATCCTAACATACAAAGAAGCACTATATCGCCTCCTGCTGGCCATGTGATAATTGGCCCAAGTGCTTTTTAATCGCTCGCGTGAGTCGATGGATTATCTCACTGCTCAGATTACCCTTGCATGAGCACTCTATCTGTTTACAAAATGGCCCACGATGCAAAGCGGCTACAGAACCTAGCAGCTGAGCGCAGTATTTCTGCTGGTACAGGTGTGAAACACATGCCCTGAGGCACGCAGCACCCGTGGATAGGCCTAGAGATGGGGGGGTGGGGGGTGTGTCAGCTGTGTGTGGGACCGGACCACAGCCCAGGGAAGGTCAGCTCTAATCAGTCCTATTCTGTGTACTGAACAGAGCAAACAGGTCTTGCTTTTTCATACTGATAAGTCATATTTTATAGGCAATACGTTCATCTCCAAGCCAGGACCTGGGGGGGGGGGGGGGTTGGGAGTGTGTTCTCCTGACTGCTCTTGGCTGTTCCTCACACCATGTGCTCCGCATCGCTGGCTGGCCGACCCATGCAGGAGGTGCTGAAACAGCGGCCGGCTGAAACACAACTGCTCAATGGCATAGTGCAAAAGACACCATTAAAAATCACGTGGGGACAGCTTCTCTTACGACTTACGACAGCTTCTCTTACGACTTACGACAGCTTCTCTCACGACTTACGACAGCTTCTCTCATGACTTGCTCACCTCCCCTAAGATAAAACGATACACGTGATGCACTTGACCGCAGAAAGCAGGAGTCAGTTGTGGCTTTTGATAATTGACCATTAATCAAAATAGCTGGAAATTAAATACATTGTTAGTGGTTAAAAGGGAAACTTCATGTGAATATCTCATTTATGCGAAGAGGAAGGAAATAGCTGGATGGACCACTCCCCGATTCCTCAGCCAGAAGGACAGACTGTTCCACAGATAACCCGCAGTCTTAAAAAAAAATGACTGCTATTAATAATCAGAATGGCTGCAGCTACTACCTTTGACCCATCCATGCTGTGTCTGTGAACAACCCTTTACAAGCTGTTTGGCCAGGTTAGTACCCTGCAGTCCTAGGCTTGTGGTGGTAAGGCGCTTGAGAACCGGAAAAATATGACTTAAGCAGGTACTAAATCCATCAAAACATACAATATTAGTATTTGTCTTTCCTGTTATTGTTTACAGGTTACCCACTGCACGTGACATACCTCCAGAAGGCCCAAAAAGCCATGTGCACTGATTATCAGTCAGGGGCGGTTACGTTTAGCAGGGATAGGGTTAACAAAGCTTCTTTGAACTGAACGGAAGAAATGGGAGAGCCCGTCTCCTGGAGCATCTCCACAGCGAGGTCCACTGTGTCCTTTTCAATACCATTTGCGTGAATCGGCCCCCAGGATTTGGATCCCGGGGACACAGGAAGTCCTGGATTAGCTCATACAGCAAGCAGGCCATGATCTCATGTGGTACCACAGGGGGAACCATATCATCCCTCCTCTGGCTCTAATACTGTTTCTCTTGGGGTCTCAGCTTGATGGTATGCTGACAATAACCACTATTCTTTTAAAAAAATCTCTTGGTGCATTGTAAATATACAGAGGAAGCCTATTTACATACAGCTCCTATAAGCAAAGTAAAAACAATTCAGTAGATGTGAAATATCTAAATAGATGTGCACTTGCACCTGCTTTGAGGAATGTTTTCCTCTGATTGACAGTCAGGTCCAGCCTTTCTGTCTCTCCTCCTTACACCAAGCCTGAGGCTTATTCTGACTTTCTCTGTCTTCGGTCTGTTCCACTCCATAGTGTCCTGGCGGACCGCGGAGAGACAGCCCTCGGCGCTGTTGGGTTCGCCAGGATCAGGAAATGCGGAACCCGAAGTGAGACCCCCCCCCCACCCCCATGTCCCTGAGCCCCTCCTCTGCAGTCTCACATCTCCACTGTAATTCACCAGGCAGCTGCAAAGTCCAAACCAAGGCCACTTATTCATGAAGGAAAAAAAAGGCAAATTAATGATCCCCCCCAGGAGAACAGACCCCACAGTCACAAGCAGAGGGAACAAGGAGGAGGGAGAGGACCTATACACTAGCAGAGCTGTATCACTCTGTGTATCAATCTATGTCACTGCGGCAGCAGCAGAAACACAGCACTTCCTCCCTGCTAGTGCATTCTGGGAAAATCACAATTCACATACAAAAGCTTTCGTGGGACACTGGGAAATCAGCTAGCAACTGGGGGAACGGATAGGAGAAGCATTTAACCTAGCAATGCTGGGAAGGGAACCAGCAGTCGACTTGAGGGGAGAAATAATAGCAATCAATAAAATGACACCTCCAGGAAATGCTGAATCGCTGAAGGGGGGCTGAGATAAGGTGCTGCTGCGTACTAATTGAAATCCAAGGAGCTGTGAACACAAGGCCAGAGAGCACGGTGATATCCTCTCTCTCCGTGGCCTGGGCCTAATCCTCGCAGGAGCTGAAGCTTTTTATATTCTCATGTGAAGGCTTCAGAGAGCTCCCTGTCACATGACGTCTCCCCGGCCCGCTTCCCCCGTTCCAGAGTATGATTCTCAAAAGCCAATCTCACTGCAAGACTATCTCAGAGAAAAGAAAAAAAAAAAACAGGCCAATAGTCAGAGATGGGACGTGGCTGACAGGTTCGGTAAAAAATCCCCTCACAGGTCCTCAAGAAACCATTCTGACTCAGTGAAAAATGCAAACTTTCTGAAGGTTCTATATAGGGGAATGAACATCACCCTCTGAACCGCACCATGGGTTACGGGTGTTTCCATAGGGCCAGTAAAGGGGCTGAGGGAGCTGATTGTGACTAAGAGTTATAAGGTTAAGTTACTAACCACTAACTAGCATTGTCCTGTCAGGAGGAAAAGAGTTTTAGTGTAATCAAACCCAAGTTGTCGTCCTTTTTAATCTTCACTTCTTAGAAATATAAATATTACAACTGAATGCACCTTTTGAGATCGGTATTACTTAAAATAATTGATTTGTAGCTAAGACTGAACTGCTGACACCCTGCATACAACATCACACATTCACCATAACTACTGGACTCTTCAAAATGTCACTTTAAAAAATAATGCCACTTTATAGCAATGACACTTTAAATCCGTAATGCACAAATTTGCACTCCGTTCGATACATTAAGTACTTTAATCACTTTTTTCTTCTTTATTCTTATATTTATATAATTTTATATTATACGTTGTTTATTGTTTATTCTTTATTGTATTTTTTTTAATATTCTTTATACATAGAGTTGGGGAAAAACAAGCATAAGAATTTCATTACGGGTAAGGGTGGTTCATTGTTATCTGTATATGACAATAAAATCTTGAAATCTTGAAATCTTTTATTTATCAAATGCAAAGGTTGTTGAAAGTACTTTTGCCAGTCTATATAATAATACATTAGAGTTACATAAATTAGGAATACAACAGCCCTGTGTGTAGGGCTTCCATGCTCTCACTGTCTTTACTCCAGCTTTCTCCAGTCCAAAGGCATGCAGTTAGATAAACTGGAGTTTCTGAATTGCCCATAATCAGCATGGGCCTTGCAATGGGCTGACAATAATCCATCTGAGATGCCCTGTCTATCCAGGGAGAGGCTGCACACTCACCAGCACCTTGCAGTGGATAAGCAGATCTGAAAGATGGATCCCTCACTAACCACAGTCATGACCTGTTGCTTTGCTTTACCAACCCAAACGCGTTCAGCATTGGACAGCTTCCAGCGATTAGGTAACAACATCTATCAATGATAAGATGCACAGCACACAAATCCACCGGCAAGCAGTCGTACGTTTAAGGAGATGTGCAAAGCAGATTCATATCCAATCCTTGCTCATTCAGAAGGACAAAACAGAGATAACAGGAGCATTCGGTAGCAAATCCCTGTATATTTCATGCAAAAAACAACTGACACCCCTCAAATTGTGGATTCACAGTAAAATAGGTGGGGGGGGGGGGGGTGATACCATTTTTCAGCCTCACAAGACAAGCTCTCCAAATCATTCCAGAAAACTCCCCGCTCCTGTACAGTAGTCTCTCTTATAGACAGGTAATAGTTAATTACATTTGGAAGTTAACGCTGACATAAATGATTCTTGTATTGTTATATATGTATATAGCTCTGGTATCTTGACTAAGAGTGCTCAGGAAATTAAAAATAAGGATTTCATTGTGTGACTGGGCACTTAAGAAATTATGGACATGACAGCCATGTGACACATGACTGGAACATGGTCAGAAACTCTTATATGCTTGTAGTATCTGAATCACTTGGTCTTATATATTTCTTTTTTTTTTGCTTTCACAAAGTGTGCTTTAAATCCACTGCGTGATTTCCCAGACATATACCTGTGTCAGCTCTAAAGGTTTTGGAGAGTGTGCACCGTGTTGTTCAAGAAAGCACAGAAAAGACAAGTTTACTGCACTTCTGAGTACACAATATTAAGTGTTGTATAAGTACCTTTATAGAGTGGACGTTTCTAACAACCAAGCCTGCAGCTCAGAGCAGAGGCATCTACTTGAAGCCAGGCTGGTTTAACAGAGTAGCCCAGCAATGAATCAGTCATCAGACAGACGAACCTCAAACAGATGAACGTCGGTGCACATCAGACTGTCCATCCGTCAGCTGGTATTTGGAACGGCCCCAAACGAAAGATAACGGTCAGGTGAGCAGAGATGGGAGGAGAGCCATCCATCAGTGAGGGGGTTCTGCTAGAGCACGTTTCCATTACCTAGGATTATAGTGTGTAGCAGATGGTGCTTAAAGGCCGGCACTGTTGTATTCGAACCCCCTGGACTATCTGCACTAACAAACATCCCCTTAGAATGCATCCTGAATAGCATCCTTTACACAACCCACAGATCTGCCGCACAGTGAATAACAAACCCCTCCCAGGATAGAGAAATGACCTCTTTAAACACCATTTCTTACATCTAAGCCAGCCAGGAAGGGTGCACTATATGATTTAAGTAATGCAGGCCTAGGTGTGCTCTAGGTGTGTCGGGAGGTATATCATCTTTCAGATAAGCCCCCTCATTCTCCTGTTCATTTCGGTGGGTTGGTTTTATCTGCTTAAGGTGAACAAGATTATTTATCAAACCTTCATTAAGGTCTGTAATAAACTACTAAACACCACACCACACATGCCACATGACGCCAGACAGCATGACATGTTTGTCCCATGCCATGTTTGAGGTTAGCAGAAGTGCGGTGCGCGCTTTTAGTCTATCCATCCAACTTCTATAGCTGCATATTCGGTACAGATTTCCGAGGAACCTGGAGCCCATCCCAGAGTGCACAGGGCACAAGGCAGGGCCCGCCATGGATGGCGTACTATACTATGGAAAAGTCAGAGACAACAATTCACATAAGTACAGTCTTTGGACTGTAGGGAGAAACCAGTGCAAAAGGATGCATGGAGATTAAGCAAACTGCACACACAGAGGCAGAGGCAGGAATCGAACCCCTAACCCTGATGGTGTGAGGCTGACCAGAGTGAGTGTCAGCATAAAAATCATCCTCTTGGAGGGATCTTCTGCGTCGTGACTGCAAAGTGTAGTATTGACTTGCAATCACTGTCATGGCTGATGCTAGGAAGCATTTGCAAAAACAGCTGCATTATACTGCATTATTCTTGACAAGCCAAGAAGGTTTTAGGCAAAGCTCTGTCAGGACTTCTGCATCTAAAATCATGCCGATCAGACATGGCATCCATTCAGGGACACAGCACAGTGGATAAGGCAGGGCAGCTATGTGTGCTGTAGGGCCTGGAGGTCTGCCTGTAACCCAGAGATAAGGACCAGGAGGTCCAAAAAGGGGTGGGTCCCAGGGTTGGCAAATGGTCGCTACTCACGTGTCGGGAGAAGAAGCCGTCCACCTCCTCCTGCACTCTCCGCTGACACTCAGGGTTGATGGCCAGCAAGTAGCAGATGAAGGCCAGCGTGCTGCTACTGGTCTCATATCCGGCCAGCAGGAAGATGAAGACCTGGCCCACGATCTCGTCCTCCGTCATCGCCCTTCTCTGTGCTCGTCGCGGGGCCTCATCTGCCGCCTCCTCCCGCTCCACGGCCTGGGTGCTGTCGTCGGCACGGCTCACCAGGTCGAACTGCTCCAGCGATGCGCACTCGCGCTCGCTCCTCACCTCTAGCATAAGCTGGAGAAAGTCGCACCGGCGCTGTGGAGATAGAGGTCAAAGGTCACTCCAGACCCAGGAGCTCTGGGTCACTACTCTACACAGGAAGCCAGGCCTCCTCTCTTACATTCATCCGGTGTCTTACATTTATACAGTATTTCAATATTTAACACACAGTCTAAGGAAGCACACCTTGCCCCAAAATGAAAAATGTACCCAAAAGGCCTGTGGGAGTTATATAATCATTTACAGTCTTCAGGCTCAAGGGGGGAAACTTCTCAGCCGGCTAAAATGTCATCTTCCAGGCAGTAAGGAAACTCCCAAAGACACTTTACCTGAGTGGCAGGCAGCCCGTCTCTCTGCTTGATCATCGCCCTGATGCACCCAATGAAGAAGCTGTTCATCTCATCCCTTGACTTGTTAGGTAGGAGCCGTGCCAGGGGAGCGATGAGGAACGGGAAAGCGACTGTGGGCGGGGAGGAAGAAGCGGGTCGTCGGGGAAGCGCATGACTGCGGAGCCTGCAGCATGGCTGGCGGAGGAGAACTCCACGTGCACGTGTGACAGAGGCACTGCGGATTCCTGCCCGACAGTGCCGGTAGCTTTCACTGACCTCTCATACTCCTGCTAGCTCGGCTCCATCGTGCCAATTAATCACCCAATTAATCACTTCCTGGGACTTACTGAAGAACATGGTGATGGGCCGGAAAAAGGTAAATGAGAAGAACTTCTGGGCGTGGAAAACGAAGGGGTCCTCGGGGTTCTTCTGGGAGTCCACCTGGGTGCCGAAGCCCACGCTGGCGATGACGTCCATAGTGAAGCAGCCAAAGCTCCTGAAGCATCCAGAAGATCCAGAGAAGGGGACACACAAGGAAAGGGTCCATTTAGCTCCATGGGTCCTTTCAGCATACACACAAACTGCTTACCGTTAGCAGAGTGGCTGTCTCTAAACACCTAGTAGTCTGAGTGCATATTTTTGTGCAGCAGTATTCAGTTCAGAGCATCTCAAACTGTGTGCCCTGTGCATCCTAGAAAAGGCTCCTGAGTTATCGTGACTCTGCACTGCATAAGCAGTTTGGGTCATAGATGGATGCATAGAGGGATGCTTTTACCATAGCTTTGCAACCTACAAGCTTGATAGCTGCAGACACAGCAATGGACAATCGAATATCAGCCATTACTTCAGACTATACACCCATACTGGCCCAAACTGTGAGTTGTTCTAGATGGTGTGATAAAATGAGAAGCTTACCTGTGTATATCAAAGCTCTGCCCCGAGTCAGCATGTGTCTTCAGGTTGGTCAATAGAGTTTCTGTCGCTTTGTTGATCAGAGGGACCATCTGAAATGACACAAGGATCACCTCAGCTTACCAGGACCCTCAAATGCACCTCCCTCTAGTGGTGAGACTGAAGATAGTTTGTGGCATGGCTGCAGGATTTGTTGATTATATGCCAAAACAGAGGACAGTGAATTTAAACACACCAATTCACTTAAGCTGCATGTTTTTGGA
>JAODKN010000063.1:28052177-28063931 GCA_026774425.1 Petrocephalus zakoni
AGCCCTTCATAATAACCCAACAACACCTTAACACATTCATCCCTAAATCACCTTTAACTTTACACTCTACACCGCCCCCCCCCCCCCCGCCCCCCAAAATGTCTGCATGCATGCGACCCCCCCGAAGCATAATAAGCCCTTGTCCTCAGCCAACCATCTGTCCTGAAACGCCCAGCGGGGACCTGGGCATAGGCCAGCAGAGGAGCCAATCTCCATCCTGCGCTCACCTTTCTTGAACTTTCTGGGACATAAGGCAGGGTGAGTGATGTGTGTGTGTGTGTGTATGTGTGTGTATGTTACAGTAGCATAAGTAAATATTACAATTACAGGCATCCCTTCATGGTGAGCGCTAAAGTTGGTGTCGCCTTGGCAACCACGTTCTTATGCCAACAGAGGACAGCACCCATTAAGTACTTAAAATCCCAGGTAGCACCTTTCCTGGGCTGAAACCATATCTTAGTTTACTTAAACGCAAAAGCTTGGATACTTAGCCAAATTCACCTTTAGTCCAAATGTTTCTCTCAGTACTGACACAAAATGTTCTGTGGGCTACTTCTAAATTATAGGAGACTTTCAGCATCCCGCTGCACTCATAAATGTACACTGGATCAGAACTGTGGACCGCAGCACAGTCAAAAAAAAGATGGCATCCAGGCTTAAAGCACAAAGTTCACACGGACTCAAAAAGGCTGCCACTGGCATTTGACTCTGTCAGCACCAAGTCTTTTCTTCGCTCAAACTGTTAGTCAGGGTCACCTCCGCAGACACCACAGGTAACCTGACTATGAAGTATGTCTTATCATGCAGGGCGGTCACATCTAAGGATACTCACCCCGCCTAGATTGTCAGCTTGGTTCCGTAGGGATTTCCGGATGGTGATGCAGTGGAGGAGTCAAGAGGCTTGGAATTGGACCAAACTAAATTTTATTAGGGTGTGTGCAACAGAGAGATTTACAGTCTTCCAGGCAGTTAGCATCATCTGAAGAGATCAGAAATCCTGTCTCCTTTATAATCTGAGGGTTAAGGTTGGGGGGCGGGCACAAGGTCACTTTATATCACTGTAGTGGGAATTACTTCACTACATAAACAGTCAGAGAAAACTTGTTGGAGCTCATCATGGCAGACAGAGTACAGAGGTCTGTCCCACTTCATTACTTTTGGAGTAAAAACAAAGACACCATATCAGCAAGGAAATGGGGAGGGGGGGTCTGAATTCTGTAAAAATATAACAAATAACGCTACCCTTGAACCTTTCGGAGTCCACCATGGGTCGTGCAGATTACCTGTGAGGTGCATCACATATTAACAGGCAGTGGTAACAGCCAGACCAGCCATTAGGTACGTGACCAAGCTGAAGTTTACACTTAATGGGTCAACCAGGGCTGATCCATTAACTTTTTAGAAGCTGCTACCTGACAAAGAGTTGCTACTCTTAAAAGACGGACTCTAAGCACTTAGAAGTGTATCTTCTCTGCCAGAAGTCATGAAGTTATTATTTTGGCACTAATATGTACATTTAATCCAATCTGCACGACCCTCAGGCTTCTTTCGTGCTGATATTAAGTTTTCCACGGCAATAATAAAATACATGGAGGCACAACTTGTTCATTAATCCTGAGCACATTGTGTACAAGAAGCATTCAGGACAAGCCAGACATCTGTCAGCATTTGTGATCCCTGCCATTAATCTGACACGTGTACAGACTTTACCAACACATGTACACAAGGGGAATATCGGAATGATTACTGCATCACTTTTCACTTCTCATTTTTTGTCACTGAATAAATAAATAATAATAATAATGTCTGGTTCTGAACAAAGAATGCTTTGCATACAGCAAAAAGAACAAAAGATATTGTGCTGCTGGTAAATCATTACTGGCCATTTCTCCACAGCACCTCTGTAAGCTTTGTAGCTGGTGAATATTCATGAGTTATTCCATCCTTAGACTGGAACTTCATATGCAAAAAACGGGACACCCTTCACAATACTGAGCATCATCTGCATTGCTGTTAAATAATGGAAGTGAGTGGAATCAGTCCTGTCCTTGTTCTAACGTATATTTATTTCTGCCCTTTTGTCGGGAAAGAGGAGCTGAGAAACACAAAGACCAAAAACACATATTGACCATTTTCTATGTCATTCAGCGGCACAGAGAATGTTATCCTTCTTTGGAAACGGTTTTTTAAGGTGTTAGGGTTAGGGTTAGGAGCTGTCAAGACGCGTAAACATCGTCAGGCGTTTAACTTCTTCCGCATACCAGCAATATCTTAGAGGTAATTGGCAGCGGTGCAAAAAAAAAAAAAAGTCAGCAGAATACTCCTTTTCATTGTAACCATGTTGCAACATGTCAGGCTTCCCTCACGATCAAAGCTGGCAGCGCCTGTAAGACTGACACAGGTGGTCCAGTGTCGGACTGAGGCAGAGGAGCTGCTGCTACCGCGGCTCTCGCCAGCCTTAATAATGCATTGCTTCGTCAAACACGGGACAAAATGGCAGTGTCACTGTACGGTCATTTGGTGACAGGAGGCAGTCTGGGACCTTGATGCCGGATCAGCCTAGCCTAAAATAACAAGGTGGTCCCAACAAATATAGCCTGGGGAACATGTGCCAAATAAACGGAAATAAATAAAAATCCTTAAAACTGTTAGCTTTAAAAGCAGACTTATGCTGCGGCTTTCTGTAACTCTCCGCAACAGTGTTTACCAAATTAATCCGAACGCTTCCTTTTTAGTAAAGCGACATCGTTTACTGCTTTCGTAAACGCTCTGATGAAGCTAGCATCCATTACGGTTCAGGGTGAGTATCTTTTTTCCGCACAACAGGAACGGCAGAAACAAGTTTCCATCCACCGAGACAGATAACCAGCGATCGACAGGCCAAGCAAGGTTAATGTGCGGCTGGAGGGTCTGGTATGCTATGCCGATTTACCAGTAGGCTAAATAAATACACTGTAAATAAATGTTACTAAATATCAGCACATGAAGCTAAGTTTGGAATGTTATGAATGCCAACACGTGAGCGTTGTTACCGCTATCTTACCTCCTCGTCAGTTTAGATGATAAGGCACAACGATATTAGTTTCATTTGTCTTGTGATCATTGTAGTCCCGTTTTTGAGAACTACAACTGTACAGGAGCATTCTGGTACTTGTAGTTTAATTTTGACTGAATTTTAGTTAAATAAGTTGCGCGGTGATAATAGGCTATTTTCTCGTTCTACTAGTTGTTAAAAATCGATATTTGCAACTTTTTGATACTATATTTCTCTAATCGCGATAAGTTTAAGTAACACGTCCTACAAAGCATTAAAGGTTAATTCATGTACCCTGGTACCTTAATTCAGTTCCAATTCATTTACCACTTTTACCACATGTTAATAACTAAATAGACATACGGAGAGCAAATTGGATTAAAAGTTGTTTACCATATACTTAGGCTAATAGGCTACTGGACCATTTCATGTTGTGTTGTCAGATCTTGAATTGAATTGCGAAAATTCACATTTGATCATTGTCTAAGAGCACTGTGTAATTTACTATGTTTGTTCTTTGATATGCTTGTCGGGAATTTACTGAAAACTTACTGTGACTCCAAAGTGAAGTAATTTCCAGGCTACTGGTTATGACAGATTACTCACATCTGTGAGAGCCCGTGTAATCCGATTCCTGCCCAGTTCATTCTGTGAAAATCCAGTGTCGTCATTGAGCATTCATTACAGGCAGCGTGCATCGCTTTCAGATCCTTTCAACCACTGTCATCGTCCAAAGCTTTTTAACGTGCCAATTAAACATCTCATAATGATCAAGTCCCTATATTTATCATTGTTTAAGATATATTTAAACATTATAGCCACATATAAGTAATGTCAATACAGATAATAATGTTAATTAATTGGCTAAAATGCCAGATGTTAACTATCCGTTTAGTTAACTTATGAATATTATAAACAGGAATTCTTTTATTTATTTATTTTTTAAATCTGTCCCACCGTGAAATATTACTTTAATAGCAATAGAAGATTTTGTGTGTGTAAGTTTGTTTTGGCTTTTCTAGAATAAAAAAAATAAGCACCATACATTTTCTGTCTTTGTAATGCTTTATTTTATACCTTCTTATACAATAAATGCATTTTTTAAATCACGAATTATTGCATTTTATCGGCATAACTGAACCTAAAACATATGTGTACTATTTTTTTTCTTTTGCATTTTATTTTATAAGTAATAAAACTGACAGATGAAATAAACTCAGCTTTTCACTTATATTAATGTGAATCTTGTTCGAGGTTATAAGGATCACGTCCATACTTAACTAGGAGGCCACTAGCATTCACAGAGCACGTAAAAATGTTTAAATCCCTCCGAATTTCCCCCGAACCGCGATCGATGTGATAGTCGCTTGATTATCTCCAAACTCCCTTCGTTTTTTCTCCATTGCAACTTTTGCAGGGACTCCACAGACATGTCGGCTGCCAGCTGAAGTAAACCCTGCGATTTGGCTCAACTTTTGAGCCAAAAAGAAGGCCGGTTGGCGATCGGCGGGGTGTAGCATCCCGGATCCGTTTCGGATGTTTGTCCCCCGGAGCGGCGGGTGTATTGGGGTCTCGGATGAGCATTTTAAATGTTCATCTTCACTGATGAGCGGGGCTGGTAATACGGGACACCACGGCACTGTCAGCGGCTCAAGATGGCAGATTTTTATTGAGTTCTGAGCCGAAGCCTGCCCGCATTTTTGCCATGAGTAAGAGAAGCCCTTGCACCGATGGCCCCCGTATCCGAAGGTAAGGAAGCCGGGAGTCGGGGCTTTCTCTCGGCCGCTTTCACCGGCGGGTGCCGCTCCGCCGAGATGTTTGCTGGCTGCTGACCCCAGCTAGCTACATGCCGGACCTCTGCGCTCCGCAAACCTTCTTTGTATGAGCTCCAGCCGATCATTTATTTTGTCACGTTTATTCCGCAGACAGCGCATTTATTTGATTGCAATTTCGAGGTGTGGCAACAATTAGTTTTGCTTTCATCTTATTTATTCTTGAAACAATAATGGGCAGTGTATGGAAAGCGTTACGTTCAACATGATGTCCTCCTAAAATACTATATATATATATTTTTCTTGCTCATATTATAAAATAAACTGTATCAAACTGACATTGGTTAAACGAGATTATTGGAGGGCGATAATGAAAAGTGCGTGCTGTTTGATAGCCATAAACATCTATATCGCGACCACCACCATAGCCATACATGAATGCATCTTAATCTGGCTCACTGGCTATTTTTACATGTAAAGCTCGTAACTAACAATTTTAGTTTACAAATATAGAGTTGGACTTATTTGCTCAGGCTATTCTCGCTACGATTTATTTAAACCCCAAAACTGTGGCATTAATGTGATATATTTCTGCTGCAGTGTGTTTCCGACGAATATATCCGGGGAGACGCTGATCCGTATATTTATAAATGAATCTGCATTTCTAAAAATAATTATTTTGAGCGGGTGGTCTTGACGTTGCCTATGCATATATCCCTATATATAGTGCGATGCTTCCTTTTCCATAAGTCGGAGCAGCAATCAGGTGCTTGGTTTCATTATATACACTAACGGGGAGGTAATCCTCGGAGCTCCTGCATCATTATGTAAAGGGGCTAATTAAATTGCTACCCTTTTATGTGAGATGACCGTTATCTATTCATGTTTACGCCCAATAACAAAGAAACTGACTTATGTAGCAGGCGGAGGTCCTTATTATACATTTGCTGTCTCTGTGATACAGTCTGGCCGGAAAACCGCGACATTAGTTGGCAATCTACGGGACATGGTGTGGAAAATGGCTTGTGCCGGTGCGGGTGCGGGCGGGAAGATGTGTGATTATTCACCAGGTTCAGTCCCGGGATCGTCTGCAGTGTAGGATGACACAAGGTTTCACGATGTTTCACGGTGTCTCACGGCGGAGCCCGCTGCGCCCCCTGCCGGCGGAGCCCGCCGCGCACCGTGCCGGGGGAGCCGCGCGTCTCTGCGCGGCAGCCCGCTTCTGGTACGAAACGTAACATTCCCTCTACTTAAATACTTACCATGTTTCCCCCGAAACCTTTCGCAGCGTGAAAGGCTGGGGAAGGAGAGGTCGTGGCGGTGTTCTCCGCAACTCCTTACCTCAGCCTTAATGCACTGACATCTTCAGCCGTTTCCAGATAAATCATTGCAGAGAGCATTTTTAATTGTCTGTGGCGCTGAACTGTAAATTGGGGATTTGCTTTTGGGCGGCGTTTTCTCATCCACACACGTATTGTAGTGATCAGTGAAGCCAGCAGGAGGGAGATCAGCCTCATCTGGACATTTAGCCTGTTCTCTGTCCCTGGAAAATGCCGAAAGGCTGTTCAATGGTTGACATTGACAGCTGACATCCCTTTAAAAAGACAAAGCGTTTCATTGCTTGTTGTCCTCAAAGACTTTTTTTTTTTGTTCGGGGGGTGTGGGGGGGGTTGAATTTCCTTTGGGCATCTGACACGGTTTTGTGGCACCTAAGTGCAGAAACAGTGTCACAAAAATGTCACACAGGCTGAGAGGTGGTACAGCCACCATTGTGAGATACTGCAATGATAATGGGCATTTTCTCTCTACTGGACATGACTTGCTGCGTAATGCTAGTTAACTTAAGTGTAGTATTTTATATCATATTCAATGCTAACCCAACTACCCCCCCCCCCAAGTCGTATCATGCATATAGTTCATGGTTTGAAAGAAAAACTGCTTGTTCGCGCTGTCAAGAGTCTGAAGTCCCTGGGTGACGGGTTAGGGTGTATCTCTTACAGTTCCAGTTACTTCTGGACGGTGCGGATCCAGAGCGATAGTCTTGCCATCTGCTACAGACGGTATTACGTTTTTATTTAGCCGGCTGTATTTCCAGCCATCCAGGGCGATTTTCATTTGGAGATGGACCAACAGTGTCCATGGAGCCCTTCAGCCTGGCCTGTAGTGAGGTGTTCATATTAACTTTTTTTTTTTTTTTTTTTTTTTAAGGGCTGGCACCTTGCTGGCAGATAATTAGCTGAAATTACATTTCCTGCCTCTCTCGGGCGCTGTGGGGAATTGTGAGAGGAATTAATTGCTCACTGTCGCCGTAAGCTGACGCCACAGGGGGGGTGTTCAGTGCTGAGCTGGGCCGTCCGGCGCCGGACTCGACCATCCGGACCAGAGCTGGGAGGACGAGGGAGGCCAGGGGATGCACTAACGCCGCGTAAAGGTGAAGCTTTTTATGTGGAAGAGTGACATGGAAGTCATTTAAAGTTCTGGCAACACTGCCTCCCCCGCCCCCCCCCCATCCGTGTGTTGCGAGGTGGACCTGTATTATGGGCTGGGCCAGATGCTGACATGCCGCAGAGCCCAGCTTAGTGGCGCATCGCTGACCGCCCCCTGGCCCACCCCAAAACGTCTGTGAGATGAAGCTAACGGGATGAAATATGAAACGAGACAGACCCCCCCTCCCCCACCTGCCGCCACAAGCTGTTTTCAGTTGCCTCCAACGAAGCAGCTAGTCTGGTCTAAGAGGACCTTATTATCAACCACTAATAAGCTCCAGCAGGTGGCGCAGTGGCTGAGGAACCAAACTTATGATCATGAGGGTGCTACTTATTAAGTGGTTTCCAAGTCCTCAGAACAGTCCTGGTGGGTTTTTTTTATTGAATTGTTTTTGTGTGTCTACCAGCTATAACCTGGTCAGTGTGGCTGTTTAAATGACAGTTTGTATTGGTGTGGCCTGCAGGTAGACTTGCTTACTGACATTCTTCTGTAGCTCTGTGAAACCCAGAGGGGGCTGGGTGGTTAGATGCAGTCGAGTAGCAGCATGTCTGTCATTGTCTAGTCAGCTGTATTTGAGCATTTTTTCCTCAGTTTTATTTTTATAATACACAGTAGTGTTCAGCCAGCTTTATCACTTAGATACTTTTTTCATGTTTTATCAAGCACTTCCATCGTTCTCTCTCAGCCTTTACAGTTTGAGGACTCACATGGAAGAGCATGGTTTATCAGGACCCTTCCAGGGGTTCCCACAGTTTGCCTGGGTTATGGGTTGGGCTTTGTGTAACTGACCAGTGAGATGAAAGGGGGCGTGGCCAGAAGATCCTTTGGCGAGCGTCTTGTTCTGGATCACTAGCTCTCAGTGTCCAAGTGGAGCCTTTGGCTAGGGGCACCACCCAAGCAGTGCTTGAAGGCTAACGGGAGACAAGGTGTTGGTGCATATCAGAGAACTGTCTGGGCAAACAGTGGCCACAGGGTCTGAAGCTCTTCCCGTGAGCTTTGTGTTCAGGCTTAGTGTGTTTTGTAGCACTGGATGTGTATTTTTTGGCTATTGTCATCTGACCCTTTGCTAGTGGGTGGTGGCGGGGCAGTTTTGCACCCAGGTGTCCCTGCTTCAGAAGCCCTTCCACAAGTTGATGTTTTTCTGATAGGTCTAAGTTTTGGTTTTTTGGATTTGGTCAGTTTTTTAAATATTGTTCTGAAAATGAAATGACATGAAAGCTGTGAGGCCGGATGAAGGCACGGCTATTTAGTGGTATCTTGTTTTAGAGACACATGTAAATTTTGGTTCTGAGGGCTAAACAATTTTAAGAACTAGGGTGTGTTTTTCTGCTAGTCAGCTATATAGTTGTATGCTAGGAATTCTGAAAATGCTGTTTTCATGGAGAGAGCATTCTGACTGTGTGTACACGTGTCTGTTTATTTACCACATTGCGGGGACTGAATGTGGGGAGCCGCTACTTTTTAGCTTGCGGGGGACTTTTCAGGTCCCTACTATTGAAACCTAATTTCTATAAAAATCTGTGAATCAGAAAACCTAAATGGCCCAATATAAAACTTAAACAGCCTTGTGTTTTGTTTGGTCACATATGGTTAGGTTTAAGGCTGGGTGAGTGCTAAGGTTGCCTCATGTGTGTGCGCGTGTGTGTGTGTGCGCGCGCACATGCACTGTGTGTGGCTCCATCATATTTATTTCCCCGTGTCCTGGTTCAGGATGAGGGTGTTCAGAATTGCAGTAGGCAAGTAAGACCTTGGAAAAAAAACATCCTCCAAAGTTTAAAGGCCCCCTTTCTTTAATAAAGCCAGAAGGACGAGTGATGGATCCTCTTCTGCTAGCTTTCCGCAGAGAGACGAGCTTCATCTCCGTATCTGTCTGCACGGGGCCTTTTCCTCCTCTCGCTCCGTTTGGATTCACTTTCATATCTATAACATCAGAGACATTTAACAGAACAAAAATGAGATTTCCCCAGGATGAAGCTGTCTAAATCCATGCTGTAAAAGTGATGTAAGGCCTTTTGCTGGACAAGGCTGCCCAAAGCCAGCTGGTTCAGCTGTGGTTGGAGCTTTTTTTTTTTTTTTTTGAAAGATTAAAAAAGATTTTTTCACTTTCCTCGGTATGTTTCACAATGAATGTGGCCTGTTGTGAGAGACATGGCATGACACACCTGTCGGGGTTGTGCTCCCGGTGCATTCTGGGAGATGTAGTTGTGGAGTTTGCTGTCGTCAAAGTCTCCTCTCCTCAGCCCCACACCCAGCCGGCTCTGTGCCCCTGTGTTGCCCACACTGTTGGTCTCGAGTTTTTTTTTTCGGAGAACATTTACATTTCCTTCACCCTTACTCCGGCAGCCATGTGCCGGGTGGGGCATCTGCCTGGGCATCTCACTCATTATCTGCCCCGCTCTCCTCATGGAGGCCTCGGTGTTGTCGCGGAGTGGAATCACTTGCCCTGCATCGTGATGCCTCAGTAAACCCCTTACTAATATGAGCTCTTGCTCCCAGGACCCTTCCTCAGAAGATGGGGGGGGGGGTGCCTTTTTCATGCAGTAAGTGATGCATGCTTCCCACTCAGAGTGGTTTTGGTGTCTGTTCTTTGGACTGGGGGGTCATCACAGTGGGGTCTGGTCTATGACAGAGAGGAGATCATGATGCAGTTAGTTGAATGCTAATGATTGGGGGGAGAGTTTGGTTATGTTTCTTGAAATGGTTAGTTATAGGTTACCGGCGGGGTGGTAATTTTTTCAAGTCCCTTGGAATGGTTGGTTATGGGTTACCGGGGAGAGGAGGTGAGCTCCCGGTCAGACATCCGTCGATCTTGGGGAGGTGGGGGCAGTTCTCCTAGGGTGAGTGAGTGTGAGGGGGCGGCGGAGAGGGCTGCTTTTGACAAATGCCTTTGCTAATGGTGGGAGCTGTGTAACATAATGCCTTTGTGTCCGGGACAGTGGGGAGGATGCTTTTAAAATCCAGCCTGCTCCTGGTGCTGGGGGGCCCCGTTTTACTGCTGGAGTTCAGAGTGGGTCACACTCGCAGATCCAGCTTGGACACATGGGATTCATGTCTGCCAGTCTGTCCCGAGGTGCCGCGTGGCATCGGGCCCCTGCCCGGGAATAATGACCATCTTGAGCAATGTGGCGGTTGTTAGGACTCGGGGAAAGCCTGGATAATCTCTGGGATTGACCTGATCCCTCTGTCCTGCGTGTTCCCCTTATTTCTGCAACAGACTGTGAGTCGCCGCTTGTCTGAAATCAGGCGTGCAGGTTATATGTGCTGGAGAGGTGCTTGGTGTGGTGGGGCCAGTGCTTTGGGGGGCTCAGGGGGGCAAAAGGAAGTGGGCCAGTCAAGTCCTGCCCAGTATTATGGGGCTGGTGAATTCCTCTGCTCAAGCATCGTCCCAAACAGGTGAAACACCCCCCCCTAGGAATATTGGGCCGTGCCCAAATGCTTTGGGCTGGGGGTTGGTGGGGAGGATTCCCCAGACTGTTTTTACCTACTGAATATCTCATTGGCACTGGTAGGTGACTGTACAGTGAGTTCTCGGTGGGCACCCACTGCTAGGACCATCTGCACTTAAAATGCTCATCTTCTGTTGACATAATCCAGAGTTAGACGCTGACTCGGGAATCTTCATTCCTAGCCGTGTGCCTCAGCGCTGTACTCATGTCAGTGTGGGTTTCGGGCGTCTTATAATCCCGCTGATACTGAAAGCTTGAAACCTTAGCATTTCCAGAATCCTGTCTGCACACTCTCAAAGTGCTGCTGAGTTAGGCTTTATGTAAACCGCCAGGCTTCCTGGTCTGTGTTATCTGTGAGCTTTTAGGAAAGGACAGGCACTTCCCGTCCTCCAGCTGTGAGGCTGTTCCTCGCACTGCTGGGGTTCAGCCAGGTGTCTCCCGGAAGTTGCCGTGATGGGAGCGAAGTGAGCAGCACCTACTGAGGAACGGGACGTCTGCGCCGCGTCGACAGCCTGCTCCTTAGCTGCGGCGTTTAGGGGCTTTGTGAGGGCAAGCTAGAACCGGTGGCTTCTCAGCTGGCCTCCTTTTGCTAAAGTGAGACTTAACCCCTCCCTGGGCTGTGGCTGGGCAGAGTGCGATCCTTGGGTATGCCGATTAAACAGATAACACCATTTTGGTAAATCTGTCCATGATAGGCCACGATGCCTGGTCATGTGATCTGGCAGGCAGGCGTCCCTGTCCAATCTTCCGGACCTCAGGTGAATGTGCGGCATCTCACGACCGGCGCGTCTGCCCGACTGTGGTGGAAATCTAATTGGCCTCATTAAAAGTAGCGAGTCGCCATTGACGAAGCTGAAGTCTCCCCACAGCTCCCGTGTGGAACGCTTTGCTGGAAAAAATAATTTACTAACCTTTGACAGTCAAATGATCCCACCATCCAGAAGGGGGGGGGGGGGGGGGGGGGGGGGGGGGGGGGGGGGGGGGGGGGGGGGGGGGGGGGGGGGGGGGGGGGGGG
>JAODKN010000063.1:28101452-28111547 GCA_026774425.1 Petrocephalus zakoni
TGTGTGTATATATGTGTATGTGTGTGTGTGTGTGTATATATATATATATATATATATGTGTATGTGTATATATATATATGTATATGTATGTTTATATGTATATGTGTGTGTATATATATATATATAATTGAATTCAATTCTTATATAATTCTTATATTATACACACACACACATATATGTGTGTGTGTGTGTGTATAATATAAGAATTTTTAAACAATACAGAGTCTGTAACAGCAAGACAATGTCCTGGAGGTAGTTAGTTAAAGGACACTGAGATCTGACAGGCTTTGGACCCAGCCTGAAAACCTCCCTGGGTTTGGCCACTCTCTGAACCCGAGGCTAAAAATCTATTATTTTCTGCCACCTTGTGGTTAATGTGTACAATAGCATTTATATTTTATAAACTCGCAAGAGTTTATAAAGGGCACCTTGTTTCAACTGCACTAGATATCTAAACGGAACGGTGCAGGTTGGACCTCCTGTGTGTCCCTTAGCCAGTATATTCCCTGTTGTGTTCATCATATTCACCACAGTTTGCTTCCTGCTTTGTATATTAAAGGTGAAAGTTGAAACCTGATGTAGTATAAGTTTGACATGGAAGCATTCCCACTGTTTCCTTACAGGAACTCCCATCCACACAACAGTCACTACAATCCCATAATGCAGCAGCCAGCCCTGCTTACAGGTCATGTGACCCTCCCTTCCAGCCAGCCCCTGAATGTGGGCGTTGCCCACGTGATGCGGCAGCAGCCAACCAGCATCTCCACCTCAAAGAAGAACAAGCAGCACCAGTCTGCGGCCAGGTGAGGGCGCCGTGTTTCCTTGGCGCAGCTGGGCGATATTCAGCTGGGCTACCTGACTGGCATCATGCACCACCAAGGAGAGATTCTTAAACTGCTTGCTGTAACAGCAGAGCACACTGTCATAGTGAATGAGAGGCCGTGTCTCCAAATCTTCAGTCCTTATCAATTCATTCAGGTTGGAAAACTGAGCAGATCAAATATCAGTAGTTCTATAGTAGGGGCGGCATGGTGGTGCGGTGGTTAGCACTGTCGCCTCACACCTCTGGGAATCCTGCCCAGTTCCATGTGTGTAGAGTTTGCATGTTCTCCTCGTGCCGTTGTGGGGTTTCCTCCGGGTGCTCCGGTTTCCCCCCACAGTCCAAAGACATGCTGAGGCTGATTGGCGTTGCTGGATTGCCCATAGGTGTGCATGTGTGAGTGACTGTTGTGTGAGTGTGCCCGGCGGTGGGCTGGCCCCCCGTCCTGGGTTGTTCCCGCCTCGTGCCCATAGCTTCCGGGATAGGCTCCGGACCCCCCGCGACCCTGTTCGGATAAGAGGGTTGGAAAATGGATGGATGGATGGATGGATAGTTCTGTAGTATTTTAAAGCATTTTACTTTGTAATAGGCCACTCAGCAAGCATTGTCATTTTTTTTTATTATTGTTCCTATTCAAGATTATGCAGTTTGTCTTCAAAAAATCAGTTTACCTCCGCAGCTTTCACATGGGTGCTGCATGCCTTCTCTGAAACGATCATAATCATTTCCATCCTTGCAGTTTAAATCGTTTATTTGTTTGTGAGAAATATATTTAATTTGAACCCTTTTTTGTCTTTTTTATAAATATCCCAATATTTATTACAGCAAAGTCACAAATCCCCCCCCCCCAAATATCATGCAACCCTAGTATATGATAGCATATATTTTTTATTCCTTCCTGATCATCTCTGGTTCTTCACTTTGTATTGCAGTTAAAACTTGGGTTTCTTCATGTATATATTTTTATGTTTTTGGTTTTAGCCACAAGTATTTTTGCTTTCTGAGTTTGTAGCTTTTTTTTAGTGGTATTGTGTTTCAGGGACAGGAAGTTTGATAGTCAACAGTGAACAAGTTTTCAAGTCCCAACCCGAAGTACTGAAAAGTACCCTAGTTGGTTTGGCACTTTCGGTTCAGGAATTTTTGGTACTGGTACTCAACCGGAAGTCAGTGGAAACTGGGATGTATTGAAAGTACCATGCCAAAAGTACAGTACCTGGTGGAGTGATAAAGTGTATTAGTGGTATAAATACTGTTATACTATTTCAGGAGTTGGCCTAAATACTCAGGGTCAGAGTTTTGCGAACATAGGTAAGCTGGTGTAGCATCTTGGCATGAATTTGTTTTGCCCCGCCCCCACAGGAACGTGTCGGCCTATGAGGTGACATCATCACAGGCTCTGCCCTCCCCCCAGCGCTTCAAGCGCGTTAAGGAGAACACGCCACCCCGCTGTGCCATGCTGCAGAACGGTCCACCAGCAGGCTGCGGCCCGTCGCTGGCCTGCAGTAGCTGGGGAGATCCGACCGCAAGTAGCACGCAGGAGCACCAGCAGCACCCACCTGCCCCACCCGTGGCCCAAGCCCCGCCCCCACGCCAGACCATAGTCATCCCCGACACACCCAGCCCCGCTGTCAGCATCATTACCATCAGCAGTGACACTGACGAGGAGGATGACCGCAAGCAGGACACTTCCAGGTCAGGGGTCAGCTCCAAAGGCTTCTGAGAGTTTGAGAGACATTTTTCAAATTCCGTAGCGTATATAAAATATTTAGTATATAAAGCATCTGCATTTATTTTGCTCCAGACAAGCTACCTAGTGCAAAGTCTGTCATTATATCATAATGTCATACAATGGTTCCTTTTTAAGATGTTTAGACACTGAGGCTTCTGGGGAACTCCATGGGCTTACTCTTCCAGTGTATTACAGGCAGTAATGGTAGACTGTGATTGGTTCATCTGGAACAATAGCCACACCCACCCCATGCAAGCCCTTCCTTTTTGTCTGCTGATTACCCCGCCATGTCACGCCTGTCTGACCTGGTCGCCTCCGTCTCTCCCACCAGCACAATGTCTAAGCAGAGGAAGAACGTCATCAGCTGTGTGACGGTGCACGACTCCCCCGACTCGGACTCCTCGAGCAGCAGCAGCAGCCCGTACGCCGTGGAGGCCCAGCCAGCCAACGGCAACAGCCTTGAGTCCAAAGGTGCCCCCCTGGACAACTGCTGCAATGGCAATCCCCGCACCATCATCGTCCCGCCCCTTAAGAGCCAGTCCGAAGGGACGCTGACCCAGTGTGAGCGTCTGCTGCCAGGTGTGGCCCCGGGGCCTCGATGGAGGGGGGCTGGGGAGGGGGGCAGCACAGGATTGCTCGCATTAAAGGGCGTTTCTGGACTGGTGTTTTATGCCAGTAGCTAGGGATTGCACATTCATGTTGCTGGGTTGGTGTTTTATGCCGGTAGCTATCAATTGCACATTCATGTTCCAGACGGAACTTTGCAGAGTATAATTATACGTAGTCAGTTAGAAATGATCATCTGGCCAGACTGCATTACACATTTAGTGACTAAGCCTGTATTCGCACTAGGAAAACTGTACCGTGCTTCAGAATGTTTGACCTCCAAAATCCAGTTCGTTTTGCTCGTGTGATCATTCTGGTTCATGGTTGTCTTGGACTTGGGCACAATGTGATCGCTAACTGTGCCCAAGCGCAGAAAATGGACACGACATCAGTGATGCGACTGGCACGGCCGTACGCACTTGTACACGGTGTATGAACTGGACCCGAAAGGAATGAATTGGATAGTAACAAATATTTAACCAACATTCCAGCAAAGGGTTCATTTTGGTTTATGGCAGAGGTGCAGTGTCTGCTGATTTGTGTATCCAAGAACAAAAGGTTCCAACACACTAGAACTCTGAGATATTTGGTAAAATACGGTGTGTCATCGCGCCATCATGCGCTTCGTTGTGCCGTACGATAGAGCCTTTCTTCATATGGTTTTTTCTACATCAGCGCAATGTGAGCGTAGACCAGTAGGGGGGGGGGTCAGTCATGCAGTCGGGCACGCCAGCATGCGGGCCAAGTGTGAGTACACCCTAAATGAACTTATCCCCTGCTTTGCAGAAACGGCTACACACCAGGGCTCTGCCTACAAATTCAAGTCCAACAATGGAGCAGTGGGTAGTGGTGGCCTCTCCTCCGGGGGCATGGCTGGGGGTGGAGCATTACGGCAGCAACGCCCTGGGCCACACCTCTTCCAGCAGCAACCCCTCAACCTCAGCCAGGTGAGACAGGGCTGTGTGTCTGCATGCATGTGTGAGAGAGAGAGTTTCCCAAGGTGCTTGGGTAGTGGTGGATCCGGCATTGGGTCCCGAAACAACAATTGGGATGTATCACAAAATGGCAACGTTGTCTGCAAAATATCCCCTCGGGAATAGAAATACCCTCTGTGCTGGAAAAATCCCGCTGCACAAATCCCCCTCTTTGTGCTAATTCTTAGTTTTTAGGAATCTGCAATTGAGAATATTTTTATTAGAATATAATTTTTTCCATCTGTTCAGTTGGTGTGGGATTGAGACTTAATAGTATTTCTGAGGGCCAGTGGAAAACCACAGTGTGTTTGTAAGCTTGTCTGGTAGTTAAATGTCATGTTAATGGAAAGGAATTAAATAGGCAAACAGAAATGTGTGCAGCATGTCTCTCTCTCGCCCCCTGCAGGCACAGCAGCACATGGCGGCTGAGCGCGGATCCGCCCCCCGGCGACAGCAGGCCTACATCGCACCCACCCTGTCGGCACAGGCCCCCTACTCCTTCCACCAGGGCAGTCCCTCCCGTGCTGGTGCCGTTCACCTGCCCGGCCAGCCCCACCTGTACGCGTACGCTGCGCCCGCTGCCCTGGGCTCCAGCGGTGCTGTGGCCCACCTGGTGGGCCCCCAGGGCTCAGCCAGGCACGCTGTCCAGCACGGCGCCTATCCCGCAGGCGTGGTGCCCGTAGGCATGGGCCACCGTGTGCTGCCCTCGCCCACCCTGCACCATGGCCAGTACCAAGCCCAGTTCACCCACCAGACCTACATCAGCGCGTCTCCCGGCTCTGCCGTCTACACTGGATACCCCCTGAGCCCCACCAAGGTGAACCAGTACCCGTACCTCTAGACCCAACACTGGAGCCTGACCCCCCTGCTGCTCGGCCCACCCCACACCCACCCCGCCCCTCCCCACACCCTGCTCCTCGCCCTGTAGAGAGGGACTCCAGCACACTTGAAGACAGTGAAAGAGGAGATGACCACATCACCCCTCTAGGTGGTGGGGGGGGTAGGGGGGTACCTTTTAGGATTTTTCTTTTAAAGCTGTTTTGTTTGTAAAGGGCCAGTCTGCCATATTTCCTGTAGGCCTCTCCCGCCTGTCCATGTCCACACGGCGACGTTCCCAGATTCTGCTCTCGATCAGCTTCCCTCCTTCCAAAAGCGCCTTGGAGCCCAATAACAACACAGATGCGAAGTCGGGCCGCCTCCGAGGACTCTCTCGCCGGATACCAGCCACCGGGGGGGGAGAGAGGCTGCCTGCTGCTCTATACTGACAAACTAAGGATGGCCTTGAACTAACTTAACCTTTCCCAAAATGCCCCCCCCCTCTCCAAACTAATGAACGGCTGGAAGTGCGACGGTGTGCGACTGACAGACTCTGCTGGTGTCTTTTATAGATTTTTTTCCCCCTTCTTATTCACTTCTGGGAGAAACATAGGTGTGTTTATTTTTACCTTGGTGGGGGTGGGGGGGGGCTTTTTAGAATGTAGCAGTCTGCATCCTTTCATTTTGTGAAGAATTTAGATACCTGTAGTTATCTCCGTCAGTCTTCTCTCAATGTAATTGCACAGTGGTTATGAGAACATAGGCATGTACTACGTGGTCGTCTGTGTGTGTGTGTGCGCGTGCGAGCGAGCGTACACATTTGCGAGCGTGCACGTGCGTGTAGTCCCACCCCTTTTGCACCTTGGTGCGGCCCTGACCAGGCTTAGTCATAGGTTTTAGCGTTGTTTCCTCGTAGTGCCTTACAAGTACATGTGATGTGGTTTAAAGTTTACTCCTCTGGAACCTCTAGAACCAACAGAGGCTCGTCCGAGAGACGGATCCTCGGTCCGATGCCTGTGGAGAACCCGACCCAGCCGTGACTTCCTCCCAAATCGCTTTACCTAGCTGCCCACTTCCCGACTGGCGTCGTGGTTTTCACGGGCCGACCGCTTAGCTGTCTCGCATGATTACGTTCCTTACGTCTCTGTGTCCGACCATAACCCGAAGTGAATATTTATGTTAGGTACTGAACCAAAGTTGTGTGTATATGTATATATACTCTGGATGTAAAGTAACTGTGTCGGCCTCAGCTAACCTCACCTTAAGGGATGTTGGGGCCACAAGCACTGAGGAAACAGCGTTTTAGATGTTCATGAAGAGATTGCGTGTAATAATAATGACGATGATGATAATAATAATAATGATAATAACAATAATAATAATAACGTATTTGTATGGTGGGTGAGAACTGGGAGGGATTTAGGGATACAGAAGGTGCTGCAGAATGGGTTGGAGGGAGGATCCTGGAGGGTTTGTGCAGGAACAGTGCCGTATTGGGCTGGGTGAGCGTGGCAGTGAGGGTGACAAGGCGGGGTAATCAGTCTTGGGGGCATTGAGGCGGGCACTGAGAGGACTGGGTGGGTCGCCAAGCCTGCCAGGTGGCAAGGCTTGAACTCCGCCCAGAGATGTGGGCATCAGCAGGACGTGGGAACGTGTGCATGAGGACAGGGACAGGTGAGGAAGGGCCAGCAGAGTGTACCTCTCTGCACAGCTGCCCTCCCCAGTGGTAGTTATGCCATCTCCCATTGCGGTAAATGTTACTCATGGTTGAAGCAAAACGTGCTGCGTTGCTGTTAGAGACTGTCGCCATGTTCCAGTCAGAGTTGGGTCAGTAAGCGTGTCCTGAATGCTGTGCAGCGACTTTCCTTCAGATGCTAGAATGTTCCGGCACCAGAGATAACTAGAAGGTAATCTTGAGCTTACTGTGTGAAACATTTGCTTGGGGCTCACGTGTGTGTGTGTGTGTGTGTGTGTGTGTGTCTGTTTGGCTTATGTCTATATTACTTTGTGGGGACCAAATGGTCCCCACAATGTGATAAAAACCTGGTATTTTGACATTGTCGGGACCATTTTTCAGGTCCTCACAAAGATCTGTGACTGCAATCGAAAAACTAAAAATGCCAAAAGTCTCATATTTCGTTTGGTTACTCATGGTTAAGGTTAGGGCTGGGTAGGGGATAAG
Organism: Petrocephalus zakoni; assembly: GCA_026774425.1. Classification (NCBI taxonomy): domain Eukaryota; kingdom Metazoa; phylum Chordata; class Actinopteri; order Osteoglossiformes; family Mormyridae; genus Petrocephalus; species Petrocephalus zakoni. Next base: position 28,108,580 of record JAODKN010000063.1, read on the forward strand.
GTTGTCATGTTGGGATCAGAGTTTTCCCCATAAAAATGAATGGACAGTCCCCACAAAGACAGAATTACAAACCTGTGTGTGTGTGTGTGTCAGGTCCAGGTCCTCACACCTCGACTCTCGCCCCAGGAAAAGGAGCAGCGTGACCTTTTGTCTGCTCTTCAGTGTCCGTTTTAACTGCTGTCTGGCCAAATCCACACATGGCCCAGGGAGAACAGCACCTTATTCTACTGTATGCCTGTTTCTGGCTTTCTGTGCTTATTATACATTTTTTGGGGTGTGTGTGTGTGTGTATGAGAGAGTGACCCTTGCAGTTGAAGCACAGGAGTAAACACATGTGCACAAGTCTGGCTGCTACAGAGAGCCGTTCTGAGAAGAAGCCGTCTGCCTCTCTGCCTCCCCTCTGTCTATCCTGAGCCCACCAAAGAAGCTCACCATGGCGACGGTCCTGTTACTCCCCCCGTTACCACGGACACGCCTGAGAGAAACATGCTCACTTTATACGAAAAATCAAGTGTCATCGGGTTTAGGAGAAATTAACCATCCAAACGATGTCTTGCCAACACTTTCCCATCAGGCACGCGCGTGTGTGTGCGTGTGCGTGTGTGTGTGTGTGTGTGTGTGTGTGTGTGTGTGTGTGTGTGTGTGTGTGTGTGTGAGAGAGAGAGAGCAGTGCCAGTGCGCAAGCACACACACTATATCTGTCCTCAATGTCAAAATTAGTTGCCACAATCTTTTTAAAGCTTGATCGTTTTTATTACTGTAATCCCATTTTAATAATGACTGTTTTCCTGGTTCTAAGATCAACTATCACACGTCTACAAAGCACCTCGCTCTCTCTCCACGAAGGACCTCGGCCGTGGTGTTTATCCGTGAACCTTTCAGCAGTGTCTCATTCTGGATGTACTGTTTCGCCAGTACTGTATTTTACTGTTTATACGTGTCTCATTTTTAAGGTTAGAGTACCATAGCTGTGACCCGTGGGTTGGGGGTTGAAAAGAAATACCATTTAAATAAAACTGTCACTTAGATTTTACGAGATTTCTGTGAAACGTGAATCTGGGAGTCAGCAGGAGCCTTGCTACGTCATTATCAATCGGTAATGTCTGGTGTTCACTATGATTTTGTCGGCCATGCGTCTGTGTGAAAGGCTCTTCTTTACCGGAAGAACTAAACAACCAATAAATGACGTTAGTGACCTTCAGTGTACTTTCTATTCTAGTCAGAGTATACACATAAATGTTCTGTTCATTTCAAGACTTTTTTTCTTTTCTTTTCTTTTGAAGTTTGTAGCTGGAATTAAAAAAATTACCGTGTGCAAGCTGTGGATAGGCCTTTTGTATCCCTAACAATGGCAAATATAGTTTTAACTGACTCTGTATCTAGATGTTTGAAGAAAGAAAAAAAATATGAAGATTGCTTCTGTTTATTATTTTTTTTTTAATTTTTTTTTTTTAGTGTTTAATATGTTTACAATGTACAGTTAGGTAGACGCATGAGTCGTTTTCTCAAGAGTGAATTACACTGTCTGCAGAAGATTCAGAAGCATAATTACCAATTGTACTTCCCTGGGCTGACATGCTCTGTTCACAACTGTGTATGGGATTTTAAAAAGACCTGAGTCCTTTCAGCGTGCTTTGAAGTAAAGTCCAACCCCTTAAAATCAGTACTTACTGCCTTCCAGATGATGAACTTTACTTCCAAAGCTTTGAGGTTCAAATAAAAGGCTGCTTTTTTAAGGGTTTCCTTGTGAAGCCTGGTTATTTAATGGTTCTGCATGACCGGCCAGTTTTCCCTTTTTTAGGTTCAACAACACTACCAAAATATTCCTGTGCGTGATGGGAGCTGGGAACAGCCCGAATGTAGATGAGGTGTATTTTTTACATGCATGCATCAAGAGGGATCACAAGATTCACTGAGGTGTCTGTTGGCTCTGTGACCCGTTTCTAAGCTTCTGGGTCTCTTTAATGATATGTCGCTGTGCATTTCCCTCCCACTGCAGGGACTCTTTTGGGAAGGGGCGTCGTCGTGCCTCTGCCATCTTTGAAATGCCAAATATCGTTATATGACTTTAACACTACATTCCCTTTGTCTTTGCTGAAGCACACGTTTTGTGAAGTAGTTTTATACTGGTCAACAGAGAACCACGTTCCACCGTTCCTGGTATTAATTCCCCTAGGTAAGTTTTCTAAGCTTTTAAGCTTAAAATGGAAGTCAGGGGACCGCACCATTCTGTGAACTCGGTGACTGTAAAAGTATCTTGTGAACTAAGCATCTAAGATTCCTTTCAGATACTCCTTAAGTTTTGAACGGCTCCTGCTGTTTGTTCGGTTACTCAGCCAGTGATTCTATCGCCCTGTGATTTATTTGTTTTTTGGTTTTTAAAACCATTTAATGATGGAAGCCCATTAATGTAAGAAACGTGTAATGTTAGTATGCTAGGAATCCGCCATGCACTAGCTAGGGACTGGGCAGCACTGCGCAGGTCAGCAGTAAATGTGCTTTCTTCATGGTTGTCCATAGGGAGTGCCAGTGATATAGCCGCTTTCCCTTGCAAGGCCTAAAGCCTATGGTAGGAGCTTGGGGCATGGTGGCTCTGAAAGGACTACTACCACCCCTGGCAAAAAGTATGGAATCACCCCTCTCAGAAGATGTTCATTCAAATGTTTAATTGTGTAAAAAAAAAAAAAATACATGACATACATGCCACAACAATCCAACAATCCAAACTTCTGGGTGTATAAAACACTAAAAAAAAAAAAAAAACAAAGAAAGATAACTTTAGTCAATGACAACTGTTTTGACGATCAAACAGAGGAAAAATAATATGGAATCGCACAAACCTGAGGAAAATTATATTGAATCACCATGCACTTTGCATTTCTAAAACAAACACCTGTATCTGATTACAACTGCTAATTAGTCTGCAGTTAAAAAAGAGTGCTTGCACACATTAGTGATGTGTTGAACC
>JAODKN010000063.1:28140212-28152049 GCA_026774425.1 Petrocephalus zakoni
GGGCTGGAGCTCATTACAGCAATGCACAGGCTGGGGGGTGAGGGCAGAGCGCATTATAGCAATGCACAGGCTGGGGGGTGGGGCTGGAGCTCATTACAGCAATACACAGGCTGGGGGGTGGGGCTGGAGCTCATTACAGCAATGCACAGGCTGGGGGGTGAGGGCAAAGCGCATTACAGCAATGCACAGGCTGGGGGGTGAGGGCAGAGCGCATTACAGCAATGCACAGGCTGGGGGGTGAGGGCAGAGCGCATTACAGCAATGCACAGGCTGGGGGGTGGGGCCGGAGCTCATTACAGCAATGCACAGGCTGGGGGGTGAGGGCAGAGCGCATTACAGCAATGCACAGGCTGGGCCTCACACACAGTGCATTCCATTCAGAGGTGACAGACCGTGTACTGGCATGTATTTCTACTGCAGGTGGAAACCAATACAACATGCATCTCCACACACACACACTGTGACCCAGGTGGCGTGAGGTGAGAGCGCCACCTACTGTGCTGCATAATCATGACATTTTACAATTGTGAGATTAAGAAACTAAAAACTGCACAGAATTCTGTCATTCACCTGCCCATAGCTTATCTAGCCCTGGGTTACAGAAAGTGCAGAAAAACACGTAATTTGTATTATGATGCAAAAGCCAGTGGTGTGATAGTAGTTCTTCTGACAGCCGTTAATGTCTTTCATATATAGAGAAATTGTTGGTTTGATGATGCTTATACTCCCTTTGGTTTATCACAATGACCCCCCCCCCCTTTATAAGAGGCTTAAAAAGCTGTGGGTGTCCTCTGCGCTTTGTGGGGTCATGTGCTGGTTCCCCTGGACCTGCGGTGCTCCTGATTCTACCTGCCTTTTATGCTTTTCTTCCTTTTGCCTGGTGTGCTGTCCCCATAATTTGGATGGCTGATATGGGCTCTGGTGTGCCTGACCCTAATACCATAACCATAATGATTTTACGTGCTGTATCGATGAACTTTGCAGTTTCATGAATCTGCTCCGCCATTGGATCTTTGGACTGATTGATTAAAGTTGTTGATTTTTTTTTTATGAACTCCTTTCTTTATATCAAGCAAGGAGTATATCGTTATCATTGTGGATCGGGTCACAGAAAATAACCATTAAATAACCTATGAATAACCCTTAAATGGTCGTGTGGTGTTTCTGGAGGGTAAAATACAAAAAGTTTACTTTAGATAAGTCTGATGGCAGGGTCCACCAAGGGGGTGCCGGCTGTCTGATATCTGATATCTGACAGCAATGATAGGCCAGCGATGGCGCTGTGCCAAGGGTGCCTTCCGGCAACAGGTGGCAGGCTGACGGTTCCCTCCAGCCACCTGCTCCTACCATCCCTGCTCGCAGTCTGCCGTGCTGAGCCCGGCTAATCGGCACGCCGCGCGGGCTTCCCCACTGCCCCGTCTCCATCCGTTACTGAAGCTTTGGCAGTGGGAGAGGGGTAATGTGATGGAGGAAGCGTGTTTGCAGTCTCGGGTTTGCCCCATAGAGCTCCCACCCACTCGTTGTGGGGGCCAGTTCCCATGGATAAGCGCCATCAGACCCTAACACAGCGTCATGCTAAGGAACAGCAGTACGTGAGGTCTAAAAATCTGCATCACTCAAGGAGTCATGTCACATATGACAGCTGAAGGTCTCTTTTCCACTCTTCTACCAGAGAATAATTCCCATTTAACAATTTTTTTTCCCAATACATATTATGTTGGATGGAAAGTGAGTGTTTTTTTTCTTGATGAGGAGAGCAGTGGACCCTTTCTTCTGGGGGGTGTGTGTGGCTCAGTGGGCTCTCTTTGCCTGTGGTTAGAGGTTTGCCAAGTCAAATCCTGTCTTGGGCAGAACAGCTGCATCTCTTAGGCCCTTGAGCAAGGCACAGCACTGAAGCATTAACATTGCAAAGCAACATAATTAAGTTACCGTTACATGACAAAAATAAGATCACAAAAAATATATATGATAATAGACATGAATACACTCAAATATTTCTTCCACACTTTTGCCTCTGCAGTTTTTTTACCCAAAAAATAAATAATTAGCTGCAGACTTTTAGTGGGTGAGAGAGAAAGCAGCAGCATCAACACAATAAGAGGAAAAATACAAGAAAGAAATGTGCAAAAATATGTTCACTGTCATGGGGAAATGGCATAAATTAGCCTGGTCGATCTTGGGATTTTGTGAATTGATGTTGAATTGTGAAAACCAGGATCGATCATATAATTCTAAAATCAATGTTTTTCCACCCCTAAATATTTATATTTTAAGGGTGGAGAGCAACATGGGATTTATGATATATGAAGAGAAGCATTCCGATATGCCCATGCAAATGGCAAGATTAACTTTACTGATCCCCTCTGTGAAATGCAGTGGAGTTTTCACATCTGGCAAAGTTAGACTGCTAATTACAGCTAATGGTATTATTGACTAGATTCAGTCCAGGGTTAAGTGTTAATTAAAAAGAATTGAAAAATGATCTTGGAATGTTTGCCGAAAGTCTCAGCATGCGACACTGGTTGTTGAGCTGCTGGCATAGCAAAATGGTGATTTCCGTCGTCATGTGTGGCAGTTGTGTGACGAGACGTGCCCCACTCTGCTCCACAAGACATTCTGCATTATTGTCCTTTGTGGGTGTCTGGGTGATCAGCTGTGTCCTTTGTGAAGGCTAAGTCAGAAAATGATCGATCTGGAAGGACCCAGCTCATCCATCATTTTGGTGTCTGGTGCCATTGGCTTTTTGGTAGCAACATTCTTGTGTACCTCAGTGAATTGCCCACAGTTCTCCTGGGGAAAGTGCAGCTCGTCAATTTTTGGAAGAAAGACTAGCCTTAAAACCAATAGTGAAATGAAATGAAATGAAATGAAAGCTAGCAGGAGTGTCTCACAAAAGTGGGTTTAAAAACAGAGGACTAATCGTGACCAACAAAACTGCAATCAAATCTGGAAAATGAAAATTATTTTAATCAGTGTACTCTAAGATGTCCTGGCCTCTCCTTAAGTGTTTTTTCACTGTGATGTGTCAGAATTTTTTTAAATGCTTTTTAATTGTGTATCATTTTTTGAGATTGATGTACTTTACATTTGAGACACATTTAGCACTTAAATACAGGCCTGACAAATTAAACGAATGTAATGGTAAAGATAAGGATACTATTACAGATTAGTGTGTTTGTGTCTCCTACCTTATATCCTGGGGGCTGGCCAAGAAGGCTTATTTCAGGACTGATCAACTGTGCTTCTGCTTAATTTCTGGCTTTGCTCTTGACAGATCTTAACGGTTCTGAAATGTTCTGATTGGGGTCAATCCTTAAGTATCACAGTTATTAGTGTGAGTGTTGCCTCCTCAGATTAAATGTTTGCACACATAATGAGGTTAAATGTAATCATAAACCATATTACAGAAGTTTTAAGCATGCCTGTTGTAGAAGCTTCTCTGGTAATGCTCCAGAGTCCATCTGAAGGTTCACCACTGTACTGATGGGATTTCATTGTTTTAACCATGGGGTTATATTCCTGTTTATGCAGTGTAGATGGATATTTTACTGGAATAATTCCAGTCAGGCACCTTATATAAGGACATCATATTCTGATATATAGTACTCACAGTCTATCTTGGCTTCTTAATGGGTTGCTTATCTAACCCCTGATGATTCTAGGTGACACCTAGAATAAAGTCTGGATATTGACAGAATCTAGAAGGCTTTGTAAGTGGATTGCTCAGGCTGTCAGTTGTATGAGCATTTCTCTCCATATCACATGATCTGTAAACCATGCAGGCAGAACGGCTTGAGGCTGTCAGCCTGGGATGTCAGCCTCACGTTGATTCAATTGCCAGATCCACAGCAACCATATTGTTCAGTTTTTTTTGCCTCTCCTCAGAATGACCAAACGGGTGTCGTGAGCAGCCTTGTTCATGTGAATAGCCTTGTTCGGCTGAATAACCTTGTTGGGCTGCAGAGCCGTACCACTCTTTGTTCTCAGCGGATGATTGATGACCTTCCAGCAGCTCTGACTTTTGTTTTCTTCATTGTTAAAATGCTTGAACTAATGTCGTAGGGTGCTGCATTTGATGCATAGTCAGTCATTGCCAATTACCTCAAATTATTTTAATTTGGGCTGACAGTTATTCAGCCATTCTTGCAAATGCGTGAGTGTTTTTATTGGAAGAACTCTGAGTGCTGTTTTCTGCTACCATCAGCCCAATTGGTTTTTGCTGATAATTTTTCCTTTGTTCTCTTCCTCAGATGGATCTCTGTTGGATTCTAGCATGCTAATGGGCATGCAAAATGGACCATCAAGAAGAACAGAGTTGCACCCTGCCTTTCCTCCTTCATCATCATCATCATCCTTATCTTCTTCGTCATCTGAAACCTCAGGACCCACAGGTCTTCCACTGAGAAAAGCAATGGCTCTTCTAATTGGTCCACAACCCCAAGCTGCTGACCTGGGTCAACTGCCCCCCCAAAACTCAGGACCCCAAGACTCCTCTTCATCTTTTCCTGCTCCCCTTGGCCCACACTCTGCCCCCTTTCCTTCAGGTCACTCGTTGCCTCTGAGATTAGTTACCACATCGGTCCACGCAGGTGCTTCTAATGAACAAGCAAGCACCGTTACTAAGCACAGAGTTTCTAGAGCAGGTGAAACTCCCTCAATGCCTATAAAAAGGTTTTCAGGGCCCCCAACAGTAAAAGGCTTGGTTCCACACAGCTTGCCTAATAGTAATGTTGTCCGAGGCATTCCTCTGTTCTTAACCCCGCCCGAGATAGTAACTCCAAGTCTCATACCATTCAGTAAACCTCAAACCAGTTCAGCCCCTGGAGAGCTTACCTTAGTCTCACCTGAGGACTTCTACCCAACTAACACTATGGAGGCTGACTGGGGATCTGGGGACTACTTGGAGACCTTGTCCTTCATGAGGTCAGAAGATGAATTCCCCCTGGTTACCAGCCTGCCCTTTGGCACATATGACATTGATGAACCTAGTGCTGAGGTCTATGACACCTCCTTCCCTTCCCGTGTGGTGCTACCACTGTCTTCACTCCATATTTCTAGTTTGCATACAGCTACGGTGGCCTATGGTGCCAGTCTACACACTGCTGACCCATTGTCAGTCCACCTCTCTCATAGTTCCCCAACACACAAACCGCCAAACACGTCCCCAAACAATGAGATCAGACTATCTCCTGACGTAGACTGGACTGATACCTACTCTATTGAACCGACTGAGATTCTGTTACCTGACATGAACAGCCTGGAGTACTACACCACTCTTCTAGCAAGAGGGAACGGCAGTTTGGCTGAACAGAGGAGGAACCTGACATTTTCTAAGCCTGTTCATTACGTTTCCATCGAGGCCAGTCACATTTCCCCCACCAGCTCTATTGCTATAGACATAGACTACAAGTTGTCATCATCCCCTGACAAAAGCTCTTTTACAGAGGGGTCCTCCACAGATATACTGGGGGCAGAACTGCTTAGTTCTATGGACAGCTCGGAAATCAGAGTGGTGAATGGCTCAGAGCATTTGCTGGAGCCATCAGTTGTGCCAACCACATACTTGTCACTCTCTACCCTTCTTTGGAATGGTCAGGAATCCACTGCTGTACAGATTGATTCAGATCTCCTATCAGTTGGTGCTGTCACTGTCAGTTCCCATGTAAGCGCTGTTCTGCCCACTGTCAAACAAAAGCACAGTGATTCCCTTTCTTCCCCTAGCTCAGCTGCGAACTTCACCCATTCCACAGCTGGTATTGCACCAACGCCTGTGCTGACTGATTCACCAAAGGTGACGGCACCCGCAACTGGACCGACTCCTAATACCAAGTCCGTCCCCACTGCCATGGCTGATCAGAGCCTTGTTCCAGCAGCTATCACATCAGAGTCCCCAGCAGCAACTGCTGATGAGTGGCTGCTCACAGCCATTTCGGCCACGACATCAACTACATCTACAAAAACAGCCCCAAACAAACTCTATACCCCCACCACCTCACAGACCACTGCCACTTCCCCACTGGTTACAACCACCAGAGCAGTCATGTCCACTACACCTCGACAGTACCTGTGCAACATCTCCAAGGCGGATTCCTACCTGATCAGAGTCGGTAATGCATTCTTTCAACCCCTACTGTTTTAAATGTTTATTTTTATAAGCACAATACTTGTAACATTTCTATGACTTTAAGGAGAAAGTGAATAATTAAATGAGTGCCAATGTAACAAATGTGGCTGGTTCAGGCACTTGCTAAACTCATCTCATTTCCATGTACTCAGGTTTCCCTGTGGAGTCCACCACTGGGTTCGCCAAGTCACACCTCCGGGAGATCTTGAAGAGAGAATTCAACCGCTCTGTGGAGCTGCAGGTATGGAGGGACCCTACTCCACTTTTTCTTCTGATTTACAGTACATGTGACAGTTGGGTTTCTACAGATGGTTATAATAAATTGCCTCAATATCAGGCTTCTAGGTAGAATAGGCTGCCAACCTCAAGTCTTCCATGTTTTCAGGGAAATCCTCCCTTAGGGTTTCTGGAATTTCCCTGGGTCTCAGAGTGGTTTTATGATGATGAAAAGATTAAGCTATGCCATCCCCTCAATACATCTGCGTTAAATGAATTCCTGTCTATTAGCGCCGGAAAGCATTTGTCATGATGTAAACTATTTGTATAGCACTCACCTTTGGGCTCTCTTTGGGCGCTTTTCCGCCGCTTGAAGTTCGGTACTTTTGGTACGTTACTTTAGTCTCCAGAGAACGCATGCAGCGCCCAAGCAAAAGCAGCGGAGGTAATCTTTAAACTGATTTAAAATATATATATTGGATATAAATATAATATATGCAATAATCATTAAAATTGCAAAGTTAGCTAAGCCTTTTCCCTATGCCAAAGTAAAAATGTTTGAGCGAAATATTAACCCCCTGCGCCGTCCGTAATGTCCGTACAAAACCAAAAGTAATTAAAAGTCTGATCTTAATGTAACTCACTAGCGATATAAGAACTGCAAGTGCATAAGATGCGATGTTTCGATTCAATATACAACATCATCCTGCTGCATACTACAGCCATTTTTCGAACTCGGTACGAAATGCCCCTCCTCACGTTGTGCTTTTATTCAGCGCCGCTACCAGTTTTTGCAGCAGTGGAAAAGCAACACAAGAGACTAAGGTACCAAAGGTACCAAAGGTACCAAAAGTACGGTACTTGCTGCGGTGGAGAACCCCCCTTTCTTTCTGTATAGATGTATAGGGCAGTTTGTATTTTTCAGCCTGCCTGTTGTGATGCAATCTATTGTTTGTTGTGATGCAATATCCTGTTTGTCATGAAGGTCCTGAAAGCCCCACCCAACTTTGTGTTCCGCGTTGCCTCGGGGTCTGTGCTGTACACAGCAGCGGCGGTCATCAACACCCTGCGGCAGTCATCGCATGACTCCCCCGTCGCCCGCACCGCCTCACCCGTTTACCCCATGCCTGGTAACCAGTACCAGGTCCACTCAGGTGAGTGGCATTCTCATGTGAGAGTGGCTAGAATGCTCTCTGTGTTGTCATGAGGTCCTCGCATTTGTCTAAGGTAACCCGGTGCTCCTCATACTGCAGTGCTGCAGTTCGTGCCCCCCCACATGGACGTGCGCATCTGCAGCTTTGCTGAGCACATGGAGAAGGGTCTCAACATGGCCTACACCGAGGTGCGGCGTCGCATGCACAACCCCACCAACTTCACCATACAGGTGAGGGGTCCGCATTGGCTGCCATCTCTGCTGCAAGACAACCACTCAGGCAAGCCAGTTACCCCATAAACAGTGTCAACTAAAAGACCAGTACCCTCTACTGCAGACCTGGATGTCCCTGTTGAACCGTGGCTGGGAGGTGGTTCTGGCTCACCTGTTCCCAGTCTGAGTTGCTTTGCTCTGGAGAATTTGTGCAAACATCTATGCTTGCTGACAAGTATTATTTCATTGGCACTCCATCCATCCATTTTCTGAAATCACTTATCCTTCTGGGTCACAGGGGTTCCAGAGCCTATCGCAGGGCATACTCACACACCAGACCATTGTGAGGGCCAGGCAGGTGGTGTAGTGTTTAGGGACGCAACCATGTAACTGATAAATCGCCGGTTCAAGTACCACTGAAATACCCTGAGCAAGGGACCGTCCCCAAGCACTGCTCCCCGGGTGCTCACGTAGCTGCCCCCTGCTGTGTCACATGGGTTAAAAGCGGAGGACACATTTCATTGTTGCGTGCTGTGGTGCGTCAACAATGACAACTAATCACATGCACTCCTATGGGCAGTTTGGTTACTCCAATTAACCTCAGCATGTTTTTGGACTGTGGGGGGAAACCAGAGTACCCAGAGGAAACCCCACAACGACACGGGGAGAACATGCAAACTCCACGCACATGGAACCTGGACGGAGACTTGAACCCTGGTCTCAGAGGTGCGAGGCAACAATGCTAACCATTGTGCCCATTGGTACTCCAAGAAAAGAAATCCACTGCTAGCTGGTCTGTGATTTCGTCAGAGTCCTCCCATAATGTCTCCTGCTTTTATGCAGACTTCAGCACCTCTTTGGTAGACCTATTTTAACAGACTAAAGCTGATTGTGATGGTCTTCTCTGTTAAATCATATGCTTATTAAGAGTGAGTTATATCCAAAGAGACTCAGTATAGTAATCCTAAAGATCATAATTAAAAAATGGTTACTCCAATCTTAAAGGAATGGAATATGGCTATGAGGCCTAACCCCTTCTTCATTTCTCGCTCTTTGTGACGAAGGTTCACTGTTCTCTTTGTTCCAGATCTTGAATATCACTGTGGGTGCCACCAAAACCTTGCGCCAACAGAGGGCACCAGTGGACGTCACCTTTGCTGTGCGTGACACCATTGGCTACTTGGAGGGGTCGTTGATCAGCAGCCACCTGCGGCTCCTCACCATGGTGGAGTTCAGCTTCTATGTGGGCTTCCCCGTGCTGCAGATTGCTGAACGTCAGTTGAACATCAAGCCCTCTGCCCCAAATTCCTAAGACCTAATGCTGTTCCTATGGACCTTGGGAGTTCTAGTGGTAGACTGGCATGTTGAGTTTTGGTTCTGTGCAGCTGCAGGATCTTTCTTGTCTCTTTGTCATCCACAGCGTTTCACTACCCGGAACTGAATGTCAGCCAGGTGCTACGGTCATCCTGGGTTAAGACAGGTAGGCTGACACACAGTCTAGCCTATGTGCCCAGTTTATGCCGCGCCATGACGTATGCATGCCTGTGTGCCTTGCAGTACTGCTGGGCGTGCTGGATCAGCGGGCGGGCGAGCGCACCTTCCAGGCCCGGATGGAGAGGAGACTGGCTCTGCTGCTGGGGGAGGTGCTGGGGGCCTCGCGCCGATGGAAGAGGGCCACTAGTGTGGGAAATAACAGTGTGCAGGTACTACAGCATTAGCATACGTGCTGGCAACATTAGCATGCACACTGGCCGTATTAGCGTAAATGGGTCAGTAGTAGCATACATGCTGGTGGCATTAGCACATGTGCTGTCAGTATTAGCATGTGTGTGTCAGTATTAGCATGTGTGTGTCAGTATTAGCATGAACTGTCAGTATGATAACATGCACATCAGTTTTAACATGCGTGTTATATGTATTGCTGTTCCTCTAGCTTTAGCCTTGTATACTGTGGATGTTCTCAGATCTGCGGGCTCACCGCCTTCTTAATCAGGTTTCTTCTTCATGGCACCTGCTCTCCTCTCCTTTCGTAACCATGGCGACTCCGCCAATTCATTTCAAGGCCGCAGCTTCTGAGAAACACGCTGTTCACCCCTCCCTTCCCGTGTTGCCCGCATCTTGGGGCCAGAGCTACAGGCAGACTCATTATTAATGACCACTTCTTGGCAGTTGGAGCTGTTAAAAAAACAAATGTCCGCCCTAGTTTTGCGGTTTATTTTACAAGAGGCCTGAGAGGCAGGAGGATTTTCTGTTCTGCTTTCTAGGGACTAGATTTTCTGCTGCCAAAGTATCTCGTAGAGGGTCATGCTGACCTTGGAATGCATCCCAGGTTGCATGGGGCAGGGAACTCCCATGATGGGATGCCAGTCCATCACATATGATGAACCATTTGGCTACACCGGTTCACCTCACAGCATGTCTTTGGTCTGTGTTAGGTAAACTCAGGCTAATACAAGAACCGTCACATGTAGACCCGCCACCCAGGAATCGAACCAGCAACCCTGGGGGGTGGGAGGCAGCAGTGATACTCACTGAACTGTCCCGATTTAGCCCCAAATCTAGGAAATAGTTAAAAATACAGAGCTTATTAGGTACAAAATGTTTCTTTTGCCAAATCATTGGGTCTGTTGTGAAATCATGTGCGTCACCAGTAATCAGTCAGGACAGATATGTCACCTGTAATCTGCCTGTTCAAGTGTGTCATCTGTAAGTAGTCAGTAGAGGCTGACTATTTTTTAGGAATCCCACGGGATGGGAGTCAATTTCAGTATTTTTCATGGGACTGGCTCAGGAAAAAAATCAACGGGAGTAGGCAGAAGCTGGAATCTTATTAACCATGTTAAAATGTTGAAGGGAAATCAGAGTTTATTACTATATAATCACAAAGGCTTTAGATTACGAGTGAAACATTTGTCTGGATGTCGACTTTTCGGTACAATACAGACATTTATTTACGCCCACAATTTGGTAAGCAGATTTGTAGTACGCTTAAAATATTAATGAGCGGTGCATTACGACTATGACTATAATATGAATTCAGCGTATCCTTATGCTTATTAAATTTGGTTAGTGGAGTGTGCCGCATGCTACCATTTTGCTATACCATGGAAGCGATAAGCTCTGAAGTAGTGGTGAAGAACGGCACAGCTCAACAGCCACATCATCTTTTAAATCATCTTTTGCGCATGCACCATAGAATCGCGATTAAATCGTAATGTGAGATTCTGCAGCCCAACTCGGATTAATTTTCAAAACTAAAGATCAGAATCACAATGAAATCGTACAACTGGAGCTAACATGGCAATGCAGCGGGTGCTCGCATGACTAGTGGTGCCAGAAGCTAAAAAGTGTTTGGTAGGAAAGTGATGAAGTTAGTGTTGGTGATGCAGAGGTTGTGAAGAGATTGCTACAAACGCAAGGACAGCCAAGCCAACATAAGGCCAATGGAAATAGCTCAGGTGAAAGATATGTTTCGATCTGTGAATTCATTGTGATCGTGTGCCTTCTGTATGTCCTGTGTGTATAGAGTATAGAGAACGTGCAGTGTGGATTCAGTTGCTGCATGGCTGTAGCTGTGCTTGTGGTCTTACTGTTATATTAAAATTGGTGCAAAACCTTAGCTTATTTGATCAGCTAGGTTTGCAGTCTTAAATCCATCCGGCTACCCTCCCCTGGGATCAGGATGGGACCAGGATTAATTCTTCCATGATTGGGTTTGGACTGGATATTTTTAAAACTCTATCATGGCATCTGGGACAGAACAGGAATTTTCTTGTGGGAGTGAGACAGGACAAGTGAAAATAGTAGTCAGTAAGGGTATGTTGCCTGTAATTCCCTAGACTGGTTTGCTGTCTGTATTGGTCAGTAAAGGTGTGTTATCTGTGATCAGTCAGTACAGGTGCGTCACCTGAGGTCATTCAGTACAGGTGCCTCACCTGTAATCAGTCATTACAGTTGCGTAACCTGTAAGTAGTCAGTAAGGGTATGTTACCTGTAATCCCCCGTACTTGTATGTCACCTGTATTTTGCCAGTAAAGGTGTGAGTCAGTACAGATGTGGTACCTGTAATCAGTCAGTACAGGTGTGGTACCTGTAATCAGTCAGTACAGGTGTGGTACCTGTAATCAGTCA
>JAODKN010000063.1:28152149-28162292 GCA_026774425.1 Petrocephalus zakoni
CAGTACAGGTGTGGTACCTGTAATCAGTCAGTACAGGTGTGGTACCTGTAATCAGTCAGTACAGGTGTGGTACCTGTTATCAGTCATTACATGTGTGTTACCTTAATCAGTTCATACAATTGTATCATCAGTAAACTGAGCCAGGGACAGTACAATCTGGGCTTCAGAAGGTCAACTTGTGGGATCACATCCACCTGAGACTTTTTGGGGTCGGGCAGTGGAAGGCTGTCAGTGGCTCAGTAGGTACACTTGCCTGTTCTGAAAGCAGGGTCAGTCCCTATAGGCTGCTGTGGTGACATCATGACCTCTCTGTGTGTCTGTTCTGTGTGCTGAATGGACCCTGCGCCTGATGTTTTAACTGGTTTGGAATATTGTAATAATATCTATTTCTGTGTCTTGTTCTTGTCCATGTATAGTTTGTCCCATGTGATTAGGCCTGCTCCATTGCCTGTCCTTTGCCCCCCCCGCAGATTGTGAAGACTTCCAGGCTGGAAGGCTCGGACTACCCCCTGGAGATGGTGTACTTTGTGGAGGGCCCCACAGGGGAGAGGCTGCCGGCTGTGGCCACCTCCAGCCTGCTGAACCGGCTGGATGTCCAGAGGGCCGCCATTGTCCTGGGCTACCGGGTGCTGGGAATGTTGGCCCAGCGTGAGTGACCTTCCCCTCGGGACTCTGTTACTTTAGGGCAGGGCTATTCAAATCACGGTCCTCAAGGGCCCAGCCCTGCTGATTTTCCGGCTTTCCTTTACCTCTCAGCCAGGTGTGAAGCCTCCAGCCAATCAGAATCAGTAATTATTACACAAACTACCTGGAAGAACTAAAACAAGGCCTGGATTTGGAATCGAGGGCCAGCTTTGAAGAGCCCTGTTTTAGGGGGACCACTGCACTCCCCAGCGTGTCTATATATACCTGTGTAATATATTTTTTCATGGTCTTGACAATGAATTTGTTGAATCCCATGGCAAATGTTTGTTCCCTTGTTTGAAAGAAACATGAAAAAGCTTTAAAGTCATATTTAGAGGTTTGCGTCCAGAATGAAGGTAGAACCTGAGTCGTTGGGGCATGGGTGCAACTAGATGCTCCTTTCTTCTTCAGCGGTGGAGAAACTGGCTGCCCCGCCCTCGGAGACGCACACCAACAATGCGTGGATCATCGTGGGTGTGGTGGCCCCCGTGCTGCTGGCCGTGGTCATCGTGGGCATCCTCTACTGGAAGCTGTGCCGCTCCGACAAGCTGGAGTTCCAGCCAGACGCGATGAGTACCATCCAGCAGAGGCAGAAGGTGAAGGAGGTGGGTGTGCGCCCGCTGCGCGTGTCATGGGATCCTCATAATGTGCAGATCTGCAGCTATGTAGATTTATTTAGTTTTTAGACTAATACTGGATCAATAAGCATGCAGTTTCTTCCATGCCTGCTGGTCACGGAGGTATTGTTTCCTTTTTGCCCTGGTGATGTCTCTCGGAAAGGTGGGTCTTACAGAGGAAGCTGCGGAAGCTGTGTGTGCTACATCACCTTCTTCTGCTTGCGATTTACAGAATGTGACGCTGCTCTGGGACACGTTTGGTGCACAGTGTGGCCACGTGCCAGCTGTAACACACCATCTGTCCTTGACATTGGGGTGGATCTCCCCCATCTTTCTGGTTTGAGATTTATAAGTGACTCTGTAGGTCTGACCCGGTTTCCAGTACAGTGTCCAACATGGGTTCAGCAGGCTTTTTAATCAGCGGGACTGCCGGGTCCTCCCAAACTGACCTTGCTGCTGTTTTAGCGCTTAGGCTAACAACAGCTGCCACTAACCTGCCTCCCCTCCGATTGGCCCACTTTTTATCTCTGTGAGGTCACAGCATATTGTGCCTCTGGCTGTCAGCCCATGCCAGGATTGGCTTGCTCACAGTACCTGTCCTTTTCTATTAGTCAGCAGCTTTGCCCCGCCCACTGTTAATTCCCAATGGGCAGCTTTACTCAAGGTCACATTGCCTGAGTCAGCAGGTCCTTGGCTCCATCTGCATGATTTCACTCCAATTCCTCGTACGGGCCTTCCCTGTCCTGGTCTTCTCTTTCCGCTCTTCAGCTTTCTGCCTTCTGTTGCTCAGAGCAGTAGGCAAGCATACAGAGTTATGGTGTAGAGAGAGGTGGTGAGAAAGGCACCTCTCCAGCGTGTCCTCCTCTTTTAAATTGGAAGATCCTCCAGAAATCCATTAATCCTGGGGAGATCCATGTTCTAGTTGTAGGGTTTTCCATTCATTTTGTCTGCTGGACCCCAAAATTATAATTTTGTTGCTGAGCTTTGGAGGGACGACCATACATGGAATTAGATGTAATTGAAGTCCTGAATTCAGGAGCTCGGAACTGTGGGTGATGTAATAAGTGCTGATTTATGGGTAGGCTGTGGGCTGTGTTATGGTTGCCAATTAGCATCCTAAGCTGACTCCAGCCAGCTACCCAGGGGCCTCCATCCAGCCTGCGTAGTGCCTTTCTAAAGACAGGACTCCTTTAGCATGCAGAGGGGGCGGGGTAGGAGGAAGCCTGAGGGGGGAGGCAGAGACGGGGTGCCTCCTAGAGGACTGGCTGTCACAGTAACCTGTCACGGTAACCGCAGTGACCGTGGTGACCCATCCAAGACTCGCACTGGACAGCCGCTCATGACTCGTTAATGGTCACCTGCCAGCTAATGTGGGGGAGCCGTCTGTCAGCTGGCTGTCCCTGAGGTAACCGGAGAGCGACCCGGCCCGCTCCTGCGCTCCTGCACCTGTCCTCCCTGGCTGGAGGGACGTGCTCGCACTCCCTGGCTTTGTTCTCACATTTCCTCCCCTCTCTCTCTTCCTCCCCTGTCCTCCCATCCTGCCCGGCCCTGTTCCTGCCTACCTTTTTTGTTTCCCTTTTTCTCATGTCCTTGAATCCCCCCCATCCCCCACCCCCATCCACCCGTCCAACATTCACCAGCAGCTCCAGGCTCCCACTGTTAAAGGCTTTGACTTTGCCAAGCTGCACCTGGGTCAGCACAGCAAGGATGACATCATGGTGATTCAGGAGCCCACCCCCCTGCCCCTGCCTCTCAAGGAGATGACTCCCTCGGAGAGCGGGGATGTGCCCACCCCCAAGTCAAAGGCCTCCTCCACCAAGCCGACGGGGGCTATCCGCCACAAGGGCAGGTCGGTGATTGGATGTCCACTGTAGGGGGGTAGCAATCAGTACATGACTATCACCATGGGGCTGATTGAATAGAGTCTTGAGCAGTGAAAGTGTCTCCATGGCAACCCAATCTCTGCATCTTCCTTACTAAACATTTTCGGCGATCCGCAAATACTGTATTTTCAGTGCAATAGGTCACACAAAGAAGAGATCCATTCATAAAGGCATCCCTCTTTAGTTCCCCTCAGTTCTGCTTGGAGATTTCTCTGAAAAATGTTCTTACTCAGGGAATTTTAACTGTCTCTTTGCTTTCTGCTCTATATTCTATGAGAATATTTCTGTGATATGTCAATTAGATACTAATAATTATTCTAATTATGCTAATTAGCATCCTGTTATGTTCTGTAGACTAAAGGCTGGAAGTGAAATTTACCAAATCCTTCCTCCAGTGCTAAACATGGTGATGAATAATCAAATAAAACTGGGTGACTTGTTGTCTGGGTAGTGAATGGCCAGCTCTTAACTCAATGTTTTAAACAGGTGATACAATGCAGCCACAACAGGCGATACCATACAGCCACAACTGGGGATATCATACAGCCATAATAGCAATATCATACGGCCAGAACAGGCAATACCATACTGCCAGAACAGCCGATACCATACAGCCAGAACAGCCGATACCATACAGCCACAACAGCCGATACCATACAGCCACAACAGCCGATACCGTACTGCCAGAATAGTCAGTACCATATAGCCACAATAGCCAGTATAACGCAATAAGAGATACCGTACAGCCAGAATAGGCAATACCATACAACCAGAATAGGCGATAACATACAGTAAGAATAGTCAATACCATATGGCCACAATAGCCAACATCACACAGCCATGATAAGTGATACCACATGCAACATCTGACATCATCGGGTTGGTGTTGTTCCTACAGCATCATGAGTAATGTTGCATTAGGACAATCATTGCAACTCACTAATAAAATTGTGTGATGTCATAATTTTGTGTCTCTGGGAACACAACTAGCAAAAGGAACAATACTAGCAGCTTGGCTCTTTGCAGCCTTGCTGCTCGTTGATCACACATTTAATAATTAAAAAAAATTTTTTTTTTAGATCTGGTTCAGCTAGCTATTATTAAGTAAAATTATTAACTTTGTCCTTTTGGTTTGCTAGTTTTAATACTAGCTAGCATTTGCTAGCTCTCTTACAGAGAACGGCAAACTAGGTTTGAGGCAGATACAGTGGGACCCCCATATCTGACATTTTAGTGACCATGGTTTCAGGTATCCATTGTGTAATGTTTCTACTATAAACTGAACAAACTTTGGTTCAATAAACAGTATATTTATTTATGGTTATGATAAACTCCATTAACATATGCAAATCGCATGGTGCATTCTGCCTGCAAACTGTCTCCAATGCGCATTATATTTTTATAGGTAGCTATGCTACATTCTGTGCTCCCTGGTGGTGGGAGGTACTATCACTCATACCATAACATCCCCTTTTCTTTAGATGCAAGCTACTGTAAACATGAGCAAGCTATTTATCTGGCAACTTTAGACTGCAATACAGTACTTGTGAACAATACAGTACTCATGAACAACGTGAACTTTTTTTCAGTTCACGTCCTTTAAAGATTCTGCCTGTCAGGTGGTTTGACATGGCGTGTAGATCTTCTCAGCAGAGGTACAGTGAGGGAGTCTGCTCAGCTGCTCTGCTGTCATCTAGCAGTGATGGTAGTTCAGCTGCTGCAGTGCAGGATGGTTCTTTATTTGAATTTTCATTTGTCTGCAGTGTCTCTTTTCAGCAAGCTCCTTCGATTCCTCCTTAGAATTTGACAGTCCTCCTTTCTGGCGCTGTAGTCCCTACTTCCTCCAGAACAGTGGCTTTCTTGTCCCAGGTGTTGTAATCTTGTGTTATTACTGTGTCATGTCTTATCATTGGCACTAAGTTACTTGTTGATTTGTCATAGTTTGTTTTAATCCCTCTTGCAGACACTTTTGCTCCGTTTCAATGTGTTTTCCTTTCATTCTGTTGTGTAGGGAATCATGGTGCATTGCTTACATCCCATTAGAAGCTCTGCGAGAGACATGCCAGGTTCAAGTGGCACTGCTCGGTAACTCAACAGAGCCAGATATGGATTTGAGCCACTGTCTTGAGCAGCTGTTTGACTTTACCACTTTACTGTTAGACTGGGCATACAGAGGACTTGATGTCACATATAGAAAGTCATAGTCTTTGGCGAAGTTCTGTAACTATTTATTGCTGTAGGATGGTCAGTTGTCACTGTAAACGATCTAGGAAATCCCGTGTCTTGCAACGATTGGCTTCATGGGCTCTATTTGACGATCCAATGCAAAGGCACAACTAACATTTATGGGCGTATCCAAATCCAATTTCAAGTTTCAATTTATTTGTCTTATGTATGTTAACAGAGAGTCAACATTACATTGAAATGCATTGGATGAGTGGATAAGAAGATGAAATCAAATTAAGAATTAAAAATTAAAAAGTCATAAATATGAGATGTCTGTATATCTATAAGTCGGGGGGCTGGGAGGGGGGTAGTGCAAGCACCAGTATTACAAAAAGTGATGAAGTATCACTAATTGCACATTGAGAATAATTGCACATAATACTAGTAAATGTTTGTACAGCTTTAAGTGGTGGAGTTAAGGAGTCTGATGGCCTGGTAGTAAGAACTGTTCTTGAGTCTGGTAGTCTGCGCAGCCATGCTACTATATCGCTTTCCAGACAGTAACAGATTAAACAGCTGGTATGCTGGGTGGCTGTGGTCTTTGATGATGTTGTGTGCTTTCAGCAGGCACCTCTGGAGGTTGATGTCCTGGATGACAGGGAGACTCTTGCCGGTGATGTTCTGTACCACCTCCACTGCTCTCTCTAGTGAATTCTGGCTGTGGGCAGAGGAGCTCCCATACCATACTGTAATGTAGCCTGTCAGCAAGCTCTCAATTGTACACCTGTAGAAGGTTGAGATGATGCTAACATTCATGCCAAACTTCTTCAGTCTCCTCATAAAGTACAGCTGCTATTGAACTTTCATGACCACAGTGTCTGTATGTGGTGTCCAGGAGAGGTCGTCTGTGATGTTCACTCCAAGGAACTTTGCTGACCCTTTCAAGCTGGTTAATGCCTTCACTTCCCCTCTGTGTGTTCTCTCATCATCGTCCACGATGAGGCCTAAGATGGTTGTGTCGTCAGCAAACTTGAAGTTGACGTTAGAGATATGTTTTACAGTACGGTTGAAAGTGAACAAGAGGTACAAGAGGGGACTGAGTGCACAGCCCTGTGGTGATTTTGCTATTTTGATGGCACAAAAAACAGACTTTCCACCATGGCGCATCAGGAAAAGGTCACGCCAAAGAAATTCCTTGTATCACTGGAATGATTTGCTTGATTAAAATCCTACAGGCCTATTTTTGGCTGCATGGTCTCGAGATCCTGCAACTCAAATTTTGTGTGGATCAGATGAACAGTCTAGGACAAGTTTGAAAAAGTAGATTTTTCTCATTAAATAGGTGTCTGATAGGTACATCTAAATAGGCAAAACTTCATAATCCCATTGGCGGTATTTTTGGTTTGAGCCAAGAAATGTCTAGAAAAAAAGAATTTTGCTGTTTCTATATAATGAAGAAGAAGTTACGGTGGCTGGACAACCTTGTGGAAAAATCCAGGTTCTATACAAAAGAAATGCTCAAGGCATACAAATATCTGGATGCATACAGTATCGTACATTGTGGTTGTGTCCAGGGGATGTTCCACAAAGCAGGATTTCTTGCTTAGCTGGAAGACCTAATGGAAACTAATGTAACTAAATGTAAGTGAACAAAGATGAAGTCCGTTTATCTCAGACTACCATTAATCCAACAAGGACACTAAGCTAGAAATTCTGATTTGTGGAACATCCCCCACAGAGCAGGAATACCGAGATTTGTTGAATTATTTTTGTGTAGTAGGGACCAAAGTACTGCCTAGGCAGCGGTAAGGACATAATGTTCAGCTATACAAGTCGTGGACTGTTACAAACGAGTCATACAAATATATACTGCCAGCATACTGCACTTGCATGGTTGAAGAAAGTATTGACTAATTTTCATTTTGATTCACTAGAACTACTGCAGCAAAAAACATACATAATTTCTCTTGTTTCGTGCGGCAACTGTAGGGCTAATTCAGTGTGCCCGTCTGAAATGCATATGTGATTATTATTATTAGCCAGCAAAGAAACTAATAAATTAATATGCAAATCAGAAGAAGAATCAGCAATTCTGCAACTCTAAAAAACCCTGAAAAGCACAGTCTGGAAACAGTATTGGATTTCTCCAGCACCCCCACTTGGTGAATAAATAGCATTGCTTTGGAAAATCAAAATACTGTCAAAATACCATATACTGCAGCATAATGAATAGACAACATGACAACATGACAACATGAAAAATTAAATACGACTAAGATTAACTTTATTGATCCCAGGGGGAATTTGCTCAGCCTGTTTAATGGCAGGATATCGCTTAGGTTTTATTCTATTTTATGCATATGTCAGTGTCAGCAGGTCTGTACTCTGTAGTGTAATATTCGAATTTCTCTCAATGATAAATGTGCTATATTATAAAAATGTGTCCTAATTTTAACTGGAGTTTAAAAGCCCTAAAACCACACCCCCCACGCCAAAATAAATAAATAAATAAATAAAAATACACTAAACTTGCAACTCAATGAAGTTATAAGTGACTTTGGGCTTTTTTTTTTTACATACTTCTGGTCTTGTTGACTTGCCTCCCAAAAACAAACATGGGCCGCAGTAAATGATGGGGTGTGTCTCGTATGGTGAGAATGTAACCAACCTTTCCTTGGTATTTTGAAGAATCACATCCAGGGATTTACTTTTGTTCTTATACTTCTGTTCTTGAGTATTGGAACTGGTCTTTGGCAATGGAAGAAGATGTATAATGGGTATACAAATGTACGGTCAAGTACAAATATTGAGAAACACCCACTACTTGCCGGTCGCAAATTATGACATCACAACAATGTACTTAGTCAGTTAATTATGGTTGATTCTGTTAATTATGGTTGTTTCTTAATACCAAGAACACAACAATCGTACCTTGTACTTGTGCCTCCCAAGAACGGACTTGAGGCACAGTGAATCATGGGATTGATCTCATTAGGCGAGAATGTAACTCATGTATCCTTCATATTTGGGGCAGGGCAAGAACAATATCTAGGGATTTTTACTGCCTTCTGTATTTTTGTTCTTAGTATTGGAATGGGTCTTTGGCAATGGAAGATGACTAAGATGGGTACACAAGAACACAAGTATGGTCAAGTACACATATTGAGAAGCACCCTATGATGTTGTAGGAACAACACGAACACGACGATATCAGATTTTGCAATGCCATACAGCCAAAATAGGCAGTCTCATGCAGCCACAAAAGGTGGTACCATACTGCCACTGCACCTTGCACACAGCACCCTCCCCCCCAAGTAAACCTTGGCTGACAGTAGGACAGTATGTACCGATGTGGGGCTCCGTAGGTTAGGATGCTGTGCCTGTGATCAGAAGATCACCGATTTGAATCCCTGATATTTCAGAGTGATTTTGCGATTAGACCCTTAACCCCAACTACTCCAGGGACTGATTTCTGCTTTCTGAATTGTAAGTCATTTTGGATAAAATTAGCTAAATATGCAAATGTCACTGGCATATCCTCACATAACAGCGTCAGGCTCTGATGCTGTGAGTTAACTAACCAGCGCAATAAACAGTAAGCCCTGCTCTCCATGGGCCTGGTATTTACTGGAGCCACTACTTGGAGAGATGTTACATGGATTGTCTGGTGTTTGGCAGGATCTCCCCATCAGATGCTGACTCCGTGGGGAGCGATCCATCCAGCGGGAGGGAGTCAGCTGAGGAGAATGCCCGCACCCCTGGCACTCCCAGTGAGGGGAAGCAGCTGCGAAAGCCCCCCAAAAATGGCAAGTGCCGCTGTGCCATCCTGGGTCACATACACTCACCACATGTTTGTATCCATCTTTATAGGGACCGTCCATTCATTTCCATGGGAAAAACCCTAATCCCAACCATGACACCCTTAACTCCTACTCAGCCCTAACCTTAGCCATAAGTAACCAAACAAAATGCAAGACTTTTGGCATCTTTAGTTTTTCAAATACTGAGTCACCTCACTGTGTCACACAGAAATTCATTGTATTATTCTGACTGTCACCTCACTGTGTCACACAGAAATGTCACTGCATTATTCATACAGTCACCTCACTGTGTCACACAGAAATGTCACTACATTATTCAGATGGTCACCTTGCTGGGTAATTCAGAAAAGTCACTGCATTAATAAGACCGCAACCTCACTTTGTCCCCCAGAAATGTCACTGCATTATTCAGATGGTCGCCTCACTCTGTCACACAGAAATGTAGTGTGTTATTTAGACAGTGACCTCACTGTGTCACACAGAAATTTAGTGTATTATTCAGAAGGTAACCTTGCTGGGTAATACAGAAAGGTCACTGCATTAATAAGACTGTGACCTCACTATGTCACCCAGAAATGTCACTGCATTATTCAGATGGTCACCTTGCTGTGTTGCTCAGAAATGAACTGGCATTATTTAGACAGTCACCTCGCTCTGTCACTCAGAAATGTCACTGCATTATTCAGTTACCTCACTGTGTTACACAGAAACATCACTGCAATATTCAGACAGTCACCTCACTGTGTTACACAGAAACATCACTGTATTATTCAGACCACCACCTCACTCTGTCACAGAAATTTTGTGTATTATTCAGACAGTTTCACACAGAAATGTCACCACATTTTCCAGATTTTCACCTCACTGTATCACTGTTGGTAAGCTCAGTCCTAAAGAATGTCCCACAGAGTGTGGTCTGTCCCAGTCAAGGCGTACAGTAGGGTCTATTGGCGCTTTTCCACTGCATAGTAC
>JAODKN010000063.1:28181758-28199148 GCA_026774425.1 Petrocephalus zakoni
TGCAACTGAATATCACATCTATACTCATACTCAGTGTACAATGTGACTGTGCAACTGAATATCACATCTATACTCATACTCAGTGTACAGTGTGACTGTGCAACTGAATATCACATCTATACTCATCCTCAGTGCACAGTGTGACTGTGCAACTGAATATCACATCTATACTCATACTCAGTGTACAATGTGACTGTGCAACTGAATATCACATCTATACTCATCCTCAGTGCACAGTGTGACTGTGCAACTGAATATCACAACTATACTCACAGTCTCCCACGGGGTGTGACGTGAGAGAACCCAATCAGTCATTCTTGCAGATCAGTGCCATGTAAAAACTTTTCGAGGGGCAGGCAGTCATTCATATTTAATAAATGACTCAATGAGTGATTAATAAATGACTTACACAAAACACATTTCAATTTCATTTTGTTAATCTTAATGTATTCAGATGTTATTTACATTTGACCGTCTTTACTCCAAGTATCATGCAGTCCCGGCAAGTGTAACGTGTCTCTCTGTTTACAATTCCTAGACACCTGGCTCAGTGAAGGTGTGACCAAACAGACCCCCCTGCCGCTACACAGATGGCTTAGTCCGGTTCTAGGCCTTGGACACCCAGGATCAACAGCACTGCACCCAGTCATGGCTGAAGAGCCTCAGGTGTCCTCACTTGTCTGTTGCCAAGGTTACACACACTCCTTCATTCTGGGCCATCTGCCACTCTACAGTGTTACGGGGGCAGTGCAGAAGACTCCTGGGTAGGACGCTGTTTGCGCTCTGCAGTAAAATGGGCGTGGTGTAGGAGACTGTTTACGCTCTGCAGTAAAATGGGTGGGGCTTAGCGGCCTGTTTATGTGCTGCAGTAAAGGTGGGAGTGGCTTAGGACATTATGCCCTGAAGTAAAGGGGCGTGGATTAAGGCACTGTTTACACTCTGCAGTAAAATGGCTGTTATTTAAGACACAGTTTATGCTTATATGTAAAAATAAACATGGTATATGACACCATTTATGTATACTCTGTAAAAATAGATGTAATTCAGGACTTTTATACTCTGCAGGAAAATGGTGTGGCTTGGGACACTGCACTTTGAAGTAAATGGTTTAGGGCACTGTTTACAGCAAATGGTTTAGGGCAATATTTACACTGCACAGTAAAAAATTTTCTGTTTCGCAGAAAAAATGGATTAGGTCACATGACCAAAAGTAAAAAAAGGTGCATACAATGTCCATATCGGAATGAATTACCTGGTAATTTGCATGGTCATGTTACAGAACAGTTGCTCCTCCAGCAGACTATAGCATTTTCTGGTGCCACATCCACAGAAGCCTGAGAAGACCTGAGCCTCCTTAGGAATTAGCTCCCACCTTGGCCGTTCTTGTATAGTTTTCACCTAGTCCAGTCTGCTGTTTATTTACCTGACCTCTTCCAAGTTCTTTCCTTGGATGATGACCAGTCTCAGGGGCTCCCTGGTACACCAGGAATCAATAATCAGCTCCATTGTCTTGCTGATGTTCATCATGATAGTTCACCACAAGACCTCAAGTCCTCCAGCAGCTTCTCATACTCTGACTCATTGTCAAGTTGAGGGGTCATCAGGGAACATCTACAGGTGCCATGCTGGTGTTATACTAGTCTTTCATGGAGGTGGTGAACTGGCTATGCTGTAGGTTGTCCTATTCTAGTTGCTGACATGGAAGTCTTCAGGACATAACACTGAGGGTCAGACGTATGCACGTTAGAGAACACAGCACAAACAGTACCTCGACCTGTTCTCAGATATCGTCCTATCATTTAACGTTGGATGACCTAAACCTGTGGCTGATCACTTAATCAGTGCATGTCACCACCTTCACTTGGCCACTCCGGCAGATAGTGCATGCTGTGCCCTGTCATTTAGTGTCGGATGTAGGTTCATCTTCCGGAACAGTGCTATCTACCACAGATTTAGCCACAGAGCTTTTGGAGATGCATGGTTACTGGGTAAGCATTGTTTCTATTTATTTTGCAATAAATTATCGGCACATTGTTTGTCTACCAGCTCCATTTCAACTAGTGTTACAAGCATTTACAATAAACAGCATACGTATTCTGCTTATTCTTGCTATTTTGCGCTCCTCTGGCACATGGATTGTGGTTTTAGGCATGTGCGGTCTGCTTCCATGTTGTTAAGCAGATGTTATGACAATATAATGGGCACAATCATGTTTGTACATCTGCTCCTCTGTCTTTATTGACAATACTACCTATGGGGTCATAGACGGTTAAGTGGTGTTAAAAGGCGTATGGTCGGGAGTGCATTTACACTATGAGTGGGCCGTGCTTCCGGAAGGTCATGTGACACTTGGGATATTTAAGGTGTCGTGTCATTTTACTAACACTCCAGCTCCATACACCATGGTCTACTTGGTTTATGGCCAGTTTAAGTTGACTTATAGAATGTGTTGCAATGCATGGGAACTCCCACCTGTGTAAGCTGACCTGGCATTCAGAGTGCAGCATTCTGAGATATCTGGAGTAGGACCCACACCTGCAAATAAATAGATCCATAGATGTAGCATTTACAATGCCACCACATTCCCTAGTCCTTACAGTCCTGGAGGGGATTGTAAACTTGCGAATATGCCTTAAGGGGAGAGGTTTATTAAGGGAGAGGTGGGAATAAGAAGGGTTTGCTGGAAGACAGCGGCCCCTTCAGGGTGGTCACCCTCAAATATTGACAGATGCAGAGAGAACATGGTGGCTTGCCCTTTCCATTTCTCCACACAGGGTGCATGGAGAAGTTTACATCCAAAACAGTGGTTAATTTGCCTGTGTACAATTGACTTTTATCTAATTTAGTATGTTACAACCCCAGCCCCTGGGGTGCCCCTAAAAGTCCACATTTTTGCTCCACAAACAATCAATCAAGAATGAACCAAACAATCAAGAATGCCAAATACCTAGTACCTGTGTCTCGGGTGCTTGGAGGACTGGGTTGAGAAGCACTGCTGGAATCACAGAGTTATGGAGTGTTCATGGTTGTTTCACTGACAGGAGTGGCTTCTCAAGAACCTTTATCAGCATCCTGTCACACATTTCTACAGTACTGATAGGCCAGAGTGTTCCAGCTGACAAGTGGCTATGGATGAAAAGGGGTCACCTAGAAAAAGCATTGGGTGGAGACTGGTGATCTGATATTTGTCCAAATATCTACCAAATTCTTCTAAGTGTATTGCTATTTGTACTATATGTGTACTGTCCCTTGCGGTACTCCTGCATAAGTAGTATTGATTGCACACTGTAGACTTCCATAGCTGGATTTGAGTCACTTTTTTTTTAAAGAGGCACAGCACAAGTCTGCCTGCCTGGGGGAGTACATAGCTCCACTTCCTGCAGTGACTCTCCTTTGCCTGCTCCTGCCCCCCCAGTGTGACCAGTGTGACATTTTACAGCTGTAGAGAGAACTGAACAGTAACCACAGCATGTAAAGGATGGCTCTCTTCAAAACAAAGTTGCTTTTTGGTGAAAATCATCTACGTGAGTAATAATGACATTAATTTTAGTTCTTTTTGGTTTTTTTTTATAGATGATAATAGTGCTCCCACTTACTGCGCACAAACACACATTTCTCAAGCACTGGCTGTCCATGTACGAATATACTTCCACAGATACATGAAGCAGGCGCCACCAGCCACCCTTAGAAAGGAGCACTGACCAGATGGACGAGATCAGATCAGACAAGTGAGAACATCTGCTGGCTAGCGTGGGGCAGTGTCACCATAATGTCTTCCATCAGTACTTATGAGGAACGCTGTCACTATGCGACAGTGGAACCATATACCATTGTTAACCTTCTTGTTCTGTATGACATTCGGATCTGACCCCAAGCAAGAGATCTGTTATCCTTTAATAGATTTTCTATCCATGCACCCTTCAGCCAATTATCTAGTAGGAGGCGCAGGGCCTGCAGCCTGGCCCGTGTAGCATTGGTGGCAGTATATGATGGGAGGCCAGGCCATTGCAGAACGCTCTCATGTACGTTTCGGAAACAGAGACTGAGCATGTCCTTGGACTGCAGCAACCAGCCAAAGTTCTCTGTTTTGCATCTGTCTCCACCAGTGAGTAAGCAGTGAGGGGAGATATGGTGGGGTTGGATGAACCATGAAAGGTGTTTTCTCCTTCTCTTTGGTCAGGGAGAAGTTCACCAGATGAAGAAGTTCTGTAGCTGACCAGAGATGGGATGATCCTCGACAGGCAGTCCCTGGGGTTAAGAACGCATGACTTCTAGACAAGTCTTACTTACGAATAGACTGCCAAAAAGCTGATTATATAAAAAATTTGGGTTAAATTCAATGGCTCATCATAACGAACACATGTACCACTTTGCGATGCTCATGAAAATATTGCACGGCTTCAGCAGTTTGTCAGCTTGAGGTACTGTACAGTACCATATTTAGTTACTTTTAGTATTACTGAATTATTATTATTACAATTATCATTATTATTATTATTATATACTGTATTATAATTTTTCCGATTTACCTACAAATTCGAAAATAAGACAGACTTATTAGTGGATCTCGCTTGTGACCTGAGGACTGCCTGTACTGTCAAACCATTTAGCTGATTTGTGCCTTAATTCTGATTCTTTAGACTTTGTGAACTAAATTGTTTCAGTAATCCAACTTTGTTCCCCAACTTGTTCCCTTTTAAAACAACAGCAGTGTACTGTCCTGTTTATCATGGCCAAAAACTTGATTTTAACATACATGAAAAAAGATTGTATTTATTGTTTCTTCAGGCCGTCCTTTTTGAAACAGGATGGAATGATTAGAGTAGATATGTTTGTGGACTGGGGGTGCAGGCCTCAGAGTCCAGTATTCTACTCTGTAGTTGTCCATCTGTTACTTCACCAGCTCAGTTTATGTCTGAATGCTGAGCATTCTGGTTTATTATGACCCATGATGCACTGCTCCTTAGTAAATACACATTCAGAATCTCTCCTTTATGGCATCAGTGACCTTATGTTGAGTGTCTGAGGAAAGTGTCTTTTTAATAAATAACTCCTATACCAGACGCACTAGTATCCAACACAGTTTGGAATTACCTTCAGGTCGAAGCTTGGTGGTGTAATTTGTGCTGTGTGTCATAAAAGCACCATAAATTACAGGGTTTGACATAAAAACGTAGCACCATCTGTGGTACATACTTACAGGGATCAGGCATCTCAGGGACTTACATTACTCTAGGACAAAGACAGAGAGCCCTGTTAATAGAGGGCTCCTTGTATGTGTGCTTTGCTGATGATATGAGTGAACCTAAGGCCTCCCTGATCACTGCTGAATGATCTGCATTTCACAGTTAAATTTGTTTGTTTAAGGTAATTATTATAAAACACATATACTATGGACCTGGAAGAGGCATTGGACAAACTGAATGTACAATATACTTGGAGATTAGAAAAACCACTGTAATGTCCCCCCTGAACCACACTGTCTCATCCAAGTGTCCCCTCTGAACCACACTGTATCATCCAAGTGTCCCCCCTGAACCACATGGTCCCATCCAAGTGTCCCCCCTGAACCACATGGTCCCATCCAAGTGTCCCCTCTGAACCACACTGTCCTAGGCTGGTGCTCCTACTGGCCCAGGTTCCCAACAATTATGATGTCCAAAACCATGACCTGGCCCCCATCAGGTTTGTGTCGAGCCTATTGATTGTGTGCTTGAAAAACATGGTTACCAATTGGGGCCTAAGCTTTTTCGCTAAGGGGGCTGCCCTCCTTAGTCTTTGGTTCCTTCCTCATTGTTCCTGTTCTCATTTTACCCTTCTGGATGTAGACTGACATTCATTCTATTCAAAGTTTTTAGCCGGCCTCAGCTCCTAGGCTCACCCATGGTTCTCAGCCGAGCCTTGCCTTCAAGCAGAGATAAGAAAGGATAGCGTTATCTTCCACTTTCAGGAGGCTTACATCACACCGGAGTAACGGGGCCATCAGGGGACCTATGCAGCCAGTCAGGGCATGCTAAAACGATCGCCATGGTAACATGTCTAGGACAACAGCACCGCAGTTACATCTGCGGCTCTCCTGTGTGCATAAATAACACATCAGCATTGTGATTGTTCCTCACACTGCTGCTTTTCTGTTCTGACTGTCACTATATTGTTATGGTAACTATCCATGGAGGCTAAAGCCCTTACATTGAGCTTGGCCCTAACTGGCTCTTTCATCATGGCTTTCATTGGTCCTTTTCCCATTAAGCACATCTGATTGGTTCTTTTTATGTTGCAGATGGCCACGATTACTCTTCCTTCTTCAGAACCCAGCTCTGATAAGGTTCTTAGCCACTGAGTGGCTTGTATGAACTGGGCTGTCTAATCTGGTTTGAAACTGAGCAGCCTTAAAACGCTTCCAAGTACATAAATGGTAAGGAGAATTTTGAGGATGTTTGTGAAAATGCTAGAAAATCATTAACTGAGATCATAAAATTGACCAAGCTCCAAATGTGAGTCACGCTGAGGAATGTGTTAGTGTAATAAAACAAGTGACCTAATATCAGGTCAGACATTAAGGCCAAATCACAGATTGGGCCCAGAGCTCTACCACACCTTCCTTTTAGTTGACTACATGCACATCTACATCTAAATGTACATTATCTATCTATCTATCTATCTATCTATTTATCTGTCTAATCTTCTTCTCCAGTGTGCAGAAGCCTCCACAGTTCATTTTCCGTGCTCATTGTACACCATACTTACCACTCCCCGATAACTTGTCTATCCCAGACCAGTGTAAATGCCAACCCTACATCTGCTTCACCTCTGCAAGCTTTTCCAGTCCATATGGCTGCAGGTTTTTTCACATCCCTCCATGATGTCACCTCCGTGTCACACGCCACATGGC
Organism: Petrocephalus zakoni; assembly: GCA_026774425.1. NCBI lineage: Eukaryota > Metazoa > Chordata > Actinopteri > Osteoglossiformes > Mormyridae > Petrocephalus > Petrocephalus zakoni. The sequence goes on from JAODKN010000063.1 coordinate 28,188,651, forward strand.
ACAGAATACTGTACAGCCGGAAGTGGGGGCTGCAAGGGTCAAACTGGCAGGTGTGGTTTGCTAAACTAGCAAGCAAGCTCAATAACGTCTAAAGCAACTAAAAATGATGCCAAATGACAATTGTATAAGATCATTTGCACACATGCACTAAAGCATTTGCAATTTGTGCAAAGCGATGACAAAGGATGTTCTGCTCAGCACAAGTGACATCAAGGTACATGGATTACACTTGTTGTTCTGCAAATGTTAGTTGTCATTTGAGAAATGCACCAAAGCAATTGAAAAAAACTGTAAATGCTATTTAGGTAAAGTAACGGTTTGTTTATCTTTAAGTACCATCAATGGCCGGATCACGTTACGCCCATTTTAAGGACAATAATATATAATGTGCACTGTGTATTCAAGCTTCTCTAATGATCAGACGCATTTTAATCTATTCCTGGAAATAAAATCACTAAAACTTAAACTAAAATATATAAAACATAAATAGAAATATATCTTCATAATATAAAATGCAAATTGAAAATGGTATATAAATAAATCATAAATTAAAAAATCATGCCATCAGAAAGACCTGATGAGACAGAGCTCACACTCACCCCCTGTGGCAGTGGTAGAGGGTGCCTGCAGTGGCGCCTGATGAGACAGAGCTCACACTCACCCCCTGTGGCAGTGGTAGAGGGTCCCTGCAGTGGCGCCAGATGAGACAGAGCTCACACTCACCCCCTGTGGCAGTGGTAGAGGGTCCCTGCAGTGGCGCACAGACGTATAATTATGAGTCACTTATAATCTGGTCCGGTCTGTCATGCGATTCTAACATTAACTACAAAAACCTTTGACTGGTTCCCAGACAGCAGGAACTGAATGAGTATATATTTTTTTTACATAAACAGGACACAAATCCATCCATCCATCTTCTAATCACTAATACTGGTCGGGGGAGATCTGGAACCTATCCCAGGCAGCAGAGGCTACAAGGTTGGAGCCCACATCAAATAAGGTGCCAGTCAGGATGCAAACGTGGGAGTTTATTTCCCAGATGCGCAGTGAAGCATTACCTGTGTGAGAGTGTAGGACTGTGGTAGCTCTGTTAGGCGTCGCCACTTGCTCTACACAGGGTATTCTGGGCGCTATGGGCACAAGGCAGAGAATCTGCCAAGGCAGGGTGCAAACCTCCTGCAGGGCAGACACTCTGACACAAACGCACACAAGTTTGTATTCATGTCTTTGTGGGGACCGTCCACTCATTTCTTTGGGAAAAACACTAATCCCAACAATCACAACCTTAACCAATACCCAGCCCTAACGTTAACCATAAGTAACCTAACAAAAAACAATACTTTTGGCATATTTTGTTCCTCAGAAGTATAGCAAAACCTGTACCAACACAGACACACACGTTTACACCTACAGACTTTGGTAACTCCAATTCATCTTAACATGTTTTCAGACTGTGGGGGGAAACAGGAAAACCAGGAGGAAACACCACAACCACTGTGCAGACACTTCTGTGTGTGTGTATGTGTATGTGCGTGTGTGCATGAGTGTGTGTGTGTGTCAATGTGCGGGCGTATTGCTATCTTTGATGAAGAATTTGAAGAGCGTGTTCTCACTCAGATAGCAGAACCTGAAAAAAGAGGCGCTCTGGGAACATACAAAACACCTGCTTAAACATCTGCTTAAGAAGAAAAAAAGCTTTTTTTTCTCTCTATGCAGTCTGTTGGATTGGGGCTAGGAGTCATTGATGGCATTAAATGGGGGAATCTCACGAGGGTCCATGTTTACGTATTTTCCCATAGGGCTCTTTGGTCTGGCAATTCAGTTTATGGTCCTGCCGTTTTGAGCTTGGCACCTCCATCTCGTTGACACATAATCACCCTCCCCCAAACACTGGACTAATCCAGTAACTTTTTAACCAGTACCATAATACCAGCCTCACTACTTAAACCCTTGTGACTTTAATTATGTTGAAAATTCTTGCCTTGATTTTGAATTCTCTTCTGTAGGATCCTTATTAATATCTTGGTCTACAATTTGGATTTTGCCTGATCTGTCTTCTGGCTTTCAGCAATTTTTATTAGTGATCTCAATTTAGAAATGTAACTGTGACTGTATCCTGTGGCAGTGTATCTATGTTGCAGTTGGAAGCACTAAATGTAAAAATTATTTACTATCTTTAGAGATGAGCTCTTTACCTACTGACACATATTTCCTCAGATTCTAGAATAGATCCTACTATTCCAGGAGGTTAGACATCCTTTCAATGTCTTACTTTATTGTGCTTAATGATTAGGGTTGATTAGCATGGCTAGCTACCCTTGCGGAGGAGTCATTTGATAGATACCAAAGTGATAGATACCCTTAAACAAAGCCACAGCTTGGTGATCAAAAAGCCTGAAGTCCTGCAAGGGAAGCGTGGAGTGAATAAAATGTGCCATGTATCTGAGGGGGGTTAGGGTGGAGGGGCCGTGTTTCTCTGGAAATGCTGCAGCACCAGTCCTCTGGCCTTTTCAAACTGTGCCAGAAATATTTAAATCCAAGTGCTGATCATCAGCAGTAAGTTCAGGATGTCACAACTGATTCCATGTGACCAGCAACACACCAGCAACTTCGGATTAACAGATCTGAAATGTGCTTTATTCAATAATATCATGAGTTTGAAATTTGCTGTGTTTTTCACACAATTTTTTACACATTACATTGTCTCATTTCTTTATGCTTTATGCTGTGTGCCATTCTGTATAGCCTGTTTAGTTACATGATCTTTACTTCCTTTAGCTTCTTCTAAGAAGCATTTGTGGTATAGTTGCTTGCAAAGCCACACTGAGTGCATTCAGCAGTAAGACAATGGCCTTCCATGGCTTTTCAGTGGCCAAATTCCAGCCAGAGGGGCTCTACAGAGAGAAAATGAAGTTCCATTGGCTGACGAAACAAGGAGGGCATTTGCAGTAAAAATGTGCATTTCACTTGGCTGAACCTTCTGGAGGTAGGGCCATCCACTAAGATAAAGGGGTATTATTGGTTGAACTCTGAACGGGGGTGGACCCAGGGGGCAGATGAGTGCATTGTGTCCTCTCTCTTTGTCCTCTTCCTTTGGATAAATGACTGCTTTGTACTTAGCTGAGCGATCATATGCCTTAATATTTGCTCAGCTTTGACGTTGCACCATGTGCCTTAAGTGACCCCTCAGCAAAGTGAGGAAGCATACAAAAGGAAACTGCAGGTTACTGGGAGATGTGGAACTTGACCTCACTGGATCGTAAGAACCTTCCTCACTGAACATAAGAAGTTTACAAAGGAGAGGAGGCCACTCGGCCCATCAAGCTTGACTGGGAATAATTCAACTAATAGCTTAAAGTTGTTAAAATCTTATCTAGCTCTTTAAAGGAAGCCAGAGTTTTAGCTTGCACTAGTAACGGGAAGGTCTATATCCAGACCTGTTAGAATCTTGTATACCTGGATCATGCCTACCCTTAATCTGCTCGAAGGCAAACTGATTCAGCTGATTCAGACTATGAACCATTGCAGAAGCCCTATATTGAACACTTTCTAAGGCAGCAATGTCTATTTTAAGTTAAGGTGGCCAAACCTGCTCACAATATTCTAGGAGGGGTCTTACCAATGAATTGTATAATCTTAGCATCACCTTCCTTGCCTTACACATATAAAGATGGAACCCAACATCCTATTGGGCTTTTAACTGCTACCTCACACTGGTGTGAGTGGGACATGGAAGCGTGAACATACACACTAAGGTCTTTCTCATAATCAGCGTCCTGTATTTCAGTGGAACCCATAAAATAAGGCGGACCTCATATTTCTGCTCCCTACATGGATTACCTTACATTTGTCTAAATTAAATTGCACCTGCCAGGTATCAGCCCAGTCACTAATTAAGTCAAGATCCTGCCGTAGCCTCGATACCGCTAGTTCAGTATCTGCTACTCCACCTGCCTTGTATCATCTACAAATTTAATCAATGTACTCTATATATTAGTGTTAATATTGTTTATGTAAATTAGGAATAATACTGGCCCTAAAATTGAACCCTGGGGTACCCCACTATGAATGAACATTGTGCCTCTGATAGCTACCTGCTGCTTCCTGTCTGTTAACCAGTTTTCAATCCAAGCTGCTACTGTTCTTAAAATCCCTGCTGCTTTGAGCTTAAGCAGGAGCCGTATATGGGGGACAAAATCTAGGGCTTTCTGGAAATCTAAGCAGATCACATTGAAGGCCATTTCCCTCAAATAACTCATGTAAATTTGTTAAACAGGATCTACCTCTCCTAAATCCATGTTGGCTATCCCTCAGAATGTTATTTGACTCCAGGTAGTCTACCATTTCCGTGTACATTATAGCTTACATTACTTTTCCAGTTATGCAAGTTAAACTTACTGGCCTTTAGTTTGAGGGATTACTTCTATCCCCATTTATGAATATGATGCTTCCCATCAGAAGGTATGACACCAGCAGATAAGGATTTCTCTGAAAGGCTGGCAAATAACATCCCTCATGTCTTTTAAAACTATAGGTAAGATGCCCTCAGGGTCCTGTGATTTATTTAGTCTGAGCTTAGCTAGGCTTTGTAGCACATCAGCTTCAGTTACACTTATATTGGTCAAAGACAAAGCTGGATTAGCAAAAAGAGTCGGAATGTTATTCATGTCTTCTACAGTGAATATGTGTGCAACAACAAAACTCATTAACTATATCTATTTCATTTTCCATTATAAAACCCTCACTATTCTGTAGATTAGTGACATCAGCTTTTATAGCTCTTTCAAGTTAAAATACTGGAAGAAGCTTTTAATGTTATCCTTAGCCTCTAAGGCAGCCTTCATTTCAACATTCCTCTCAGCAACTTAGCGAGTCTAATATTATTTTTTAACTCAACCTGTAGAATTAGATACGCCTGACATAATTAGTTATTTTTCATTTTGGTACAGAGCCCTTTTCCTCCTGACTTTATTCTTAATTTTCAGTAGTGAATCACCTTGGATGCAGTTTCCTAGATTTAATTTTGCTGGAAACAGGTATGAAGTCCCCTTGCACTTGCAATAATGTGCTTTTAAAAAATTCCCATGCCTCTTCAACAGTTTCTAGTTTCAGTATTATATTGTTAAAGTTAGCCTTCCGAACATTGTATATATTTGTTTTGGACCTTGCTTCACAGACACTAAAATTAAACTCCAATTTAACCATGTTATGATCGTTACTGCCAAGTGGATCTAAAACCTCGAGCTTGCAATCCTGTCCTGCGTATTAGAAAACACAAGCTTGAGAATGGCTTCTCCTCTGGTAGGGGATTTAACAAACTGAGTAAAAACATCCTGTACCAATTCCACCATCTCAAGTAAATTTTTATTAGAGCCAGAGACTGACCATTAAAAATGGATCATAAGCTCCTTCCTCACTGGATTATATGCACTGATAAGCACCGATAATCACTGAGTCATTTGTGCCTTCCTCACTGGATCATAAGCTCCTTTTTCACTGTGTCATTAGCTCTGCCCTCACTGGATCATAAATGCCTTCCTTACTGGATCATAAGCTCTTTTCTCACCCGATCATTAGATCTGTCCTCACTTGATCATAAGCATCCTCCTCACTGATATATTAGCTCCATCCTCACTGGATCATAAGCTCTTTCCTCACTGGGTTATAAGATCCTTCCTTACTGGATCATAAGTATCTTCTTATCCTCACCAGTCTCCAAAGAAAAAGCATTCAACCTGATTGTTTGACACATCAGGTCATCCTAGATGAAGGATGAACTCAATCAGGGGGACCCATCCCCCAGTCAGAAGAGTGTTATGTTCGCTCAGGGTGCTTCCCAGGCTGCTCAGACATGTCCTAGTCTATGATAATGTCACGTGTGCTACTGACCCTCCTGAGTATGATGCTGAGATGAGCAAGAGTCATATGCCCCATTGTTACCCCATGGTACATTAGTCATTCTGTCACAACATGTAAGTGAGACATTGACTAATGATGAAAGTTAACCCAGGAAAACCTGAATAAACCCAGCAATAGCTGACTGTGGGCACACTTGACAAGTTCTTGTGAAATCAAATTACCGCATCCAGAGACATCAGAAGTCACCTGCTGCTCATAGACAGGCACCGTGGATATGAGGACAGGACGAAGCATGGTAGGTCACTCAGCTGAGCATGCAAGCATAAGAACAGGATGAGGTACAGTGAAGGAGGTGGCAGGGTTAGTCATGCAGTCAAGTGTGAGGACAGGACAAGTCAGATTGAGGGATGCAATTGAAGAATGCGCGGAGTGGGTCAAGGAGCTCAACATGCGAGCGTGATGACAGGACAAGGTGCAGTGAAGAATGAAGCAGGGTGGGTCACACAGCCAGGCATGCGAACATGAGGACAGGATGAGGTACAGTGAAGCAAGTAGTGAAGGATGCAGCTGGGGAGTTCACGTAGTCAGCCATGCTAGTGTGAGGATAGGACGAGGCACAGTGAAGGATGCACAAGTGTGTAAGCTTGAGGACTGGACAAGGTGCAGTGAAAGATACAGTGAAGGACGTGGCGGGGCGGGTCATGCAGCTGAGCATGCAAGCATGAGGACCGGAGAAGGTGCAGTGAAAGATACAGTGAAGGACGTGGCGGGGCGGGTCATGCAGCTGAGCATGCAAGCGTGAGGACAGCATGAGATGCAGTTAAAATTGCAGCTTGGCAGGTCATACAGCTGAGCATGTGTGTGAGAGGACAGGATGAGATGCTGTGAATGATGCAGTGAAGCATGTGGAGGTGCTGGTCATGCAGTCGTGCATGTGAGCAGTGAGCACAGGGCGAGGCACAGTGAAGGACACAGGCTGAAGGATTCAGCAGGTGGGTCATGCAGGCGGGCACAGTGACAACAGCCTCCAGAAAAGCCATACTCGTGCATACAGTGTGTGTGGCACGAAACAGGTTACACCAGAGAGTTATTTTGGGAATGGACTGTACCCTTTATCTCTGCTGGAAGGGATGGATGGCGAATGGCGCGAGGCTCACCACACATTAGGGCATTAGTGAGAAGCAAGACCAGGGTGGGAGTTGTAATGAGCCCCAGGGGGAAAAAAGAAGAATGGTGCTGTTTTGGACACCCCTCCAGGCCCCTCCCCGGTAACCCTGACCAAGAAAAGTAGCGGGAAGATAGACGGATGGGCGGATTAAAATCAGATGTTACTTATACTTAGAAATAGAGGGATATTGTCTCCCTCTCAACCAAATGACCATAACCATTATGCTGCTGAGATTGTTATGAGTTTATACATGGGCATTTCATTTATAATGATTAATACATAAAAGACTTTTAGGGTCTATAAGGTCCATGTGTATCAAAGGACCAGTTTGGTTTGCCTGACTATACTGGTTCTGGCTGAGGGAGATAATGGCAGCCTGTCAGAGTGGATCTTTTCTGAGGGTCTCTCTGAATCACTCCAGTCGGCTTAAGCTCAATACCCCCCGATACAACTGTCCCGTGAATTAGACAGCAGCGCTGAGTGGGGAAGGCATCGGGGGACAGGAATAGAGCCGTCCAGCCACAGCTAGGCCTCTGAATGTGGGAGATATTGGGGGTGGGGGGTGCTTGTCATTGCCTGCATAGATCCTTACTCAGACACCCGGGCAGGATGACCCAGGTTGCCAAGGAAGCTGATTACTTCTCAACCCCAGTTCTGGGAACTGTGAGACAAAGTGTAATAACCTGTTATTAGTCTGAAGGACTCTCATGGAGTCACACGCCCGCCTTTTTTCACCTGTCACTGTGAGGACTGCACCCACACTGGGGGGTATATGACTACCAGCTCCGCCCCAAACATAAACTAACTTGAAATTGTCTTTGTATTTGTTTTACTTATTTTTTAAGTTTTTACAGTTTCAAGAAAACTTTATTGTCTGTTCCAAGGTAACATAAATTCCTCTTAGACACTTTTATGCATGTGCAATACAGATACCCACATCCCTGCATTCACATATGCACCATTTCTGACTACAGTACATGAACATTTCATATGGATGGAGTTAAACTTTATCTTATAACCGACAGAAGTAGACAAGATTAACATCTGCAGACATGACTTCACTGCTGCCAGAAGATCCATAAATTGTCATTAGAGCTTGTCAGGATGTTCTCAATGGCTCAGAGGTCAATGTGCTGGGGCAGCTTATCCTTTGGAGAAAACCAATACATCTCTATAATGGCTTCAGCCTATGAGAATCCAGGCTGACTGAGCAGGGATGACTGATGCCTGGTGTTCAAGCCTATCGTAACCATAACCAGGGTGCTTTATTGCTCGTGAGTTTCTGAACAGGCTGCACAATCTGTATGATCAGCAAGCATCCTGCCTCAAGGCGCGGGAGGACCAGCTGTCACTCTGTGTTTGAATGGCTTCTTATCCAGTCAGAAGTGAAAGAGGTGGGTCTTGCCATTACCAGGTAATATCGAAAGTGCTGCAGTTTGATTTGATGCTCTTTTCAGACAGTGAGCTGAGTGGGTGATTAAAGAAAAGAAGCTTTTGAACCCCCTACGGGAGGAATTATAGCACCTTATTCACCACCAACTGGTTATTTGATTGTTTACTTCATTGATTCATCAATCCCACTCATCTTTCATAGCTTGGGGGTAGCCAACCGTGATAACCACGGACCATTTGGGGGGTGGGGGCACTGACCCTAAAGCTGGCAATTTCTGAACGAATGAAGGCATGGCTTGGAAATATATAGTTTATTTTTGAAAATGACCTCCTCTCCCCCTAACCCCCCTGTGGCCGGGTGGAATACTGGTCACAAACTGGAGCCAAGCAGTGGACCAGCAGGGCTACCAACTTTGGTCAGCGGGCTGGCATGAGATTTTTATTTTGAGGCAATTCTGCATGCACATTTACATGCATGTGACAGTTTTATTACCTTGTAAGTAGTCTATAGGGGTTGCAGACTGCCCCAATGCTTTTCATGTAATTATAGACTTATAGTGGAATAATATAGATTGGCTGTAAGATTTCTTGCGTGATCTTGAGTCGGAAGCTATGAGCGTCACGCCAATGCGTGAGAGTGGGCAACCCTGGGCCAGGGGTTATGAACCCTTGTTCTAAGCCAGATTCCTCCGTTTATTTGGTTAATGGACTGAACACAGAAATTTGCAGTTACAAATACATATGCATGTGTGTGTGTGATCACTATGAAATATGCCTAGAGATAAGGAACATAAAGGAAAACCAGTACACATACATACATAATATAATAGTGTACAATATAAAGGATATGAGCAAACTATCATACATTTGAAGGCAATATTTTAAAAGACAATATTTAGTAAAAGCACATAAAATATATAGCGATCTGTTACGTCCTGCCCGGGATGTCCACCTGACCCTCCTTTCTCCTTCCTATTGTGACCCTGATGAGCCACGCCTGTTGCTTGTTGCCCCTCATTAGTTTTGACTATAGTCCTTCGTGTCCCCAGGAGCCTCTTTCATGCCTCCCTTTCATCTCCACTTGCACACTTTCCTCTGTGCTTGACCTCCCCCCCCGATATCCAAGCCCCACTCACAACCGTGGTTGGTGGACAATCCCCTCATCGACCCGCTGAGTTAGAGCGACCTTGAGGAGCCCGAGGAGGAGGAAAACCTCGGGGACTGTCCTGGTATCTGGGTCGCCCTGCCCGCTTGGAGGTCATACTGGGCTCACCTCCACAACGAAGATGACATAGCTGCGTTGATCCTCTTGGAGCCCTGTGTCTCTGAGGTGGGCTGGTTCACCACTTCCCCGCAATGTGAAGCCACTCTGCTCGCTGCCTCTCAGCTGCGTGAAGACACTCTGCCCGCCACATTTCACATTTCCTGTCCTTGCTTCTGTTGCGGACCCAGAGACCATCCTCGCTTCTGCTACATCCAGCCCCAAGAGGACCGCCCCACCTGTGCTTTAGGCCCATGGCCCCAAGAGGGCCACTCTGCCCAAGTCCAAGACTCCTGGCCCTGGAAAGACTACATTGTCTGCACCTGGCCCCACGACAGCTATGCCACCCCAACCTGACCCAGGTGAGAGCACTCCTCTGGTCGGGACCCTGTTTTACGCTGCTTGGCCTGCTCGCTTCATCTGCCCTCCTGCAGGGAGCATCAATGGTCATTTCAGATGCCCCGGCTGTGCCCTCCCCCCGCCAGGTGCCCCACTCCCCGTCAGGTGCCCCGGCTGTGCCCTGCTACCCGCCAGGTGCCCCGGCTGTGACCTGCTCATCTCCAGGTACCCCGTTGGTGCTTGCCTCATCTCTTGGTGCCCGTAGGTGCCTGCCTTATCTCTTTGTGCCCGTAGGTGCCTGCCCCATCTCTTGGTGCTCGTAGGTGCCTGCCTTATCTCTTGGTGCCCGTAGGTGCCTGCCCCATCTCTTGGTGCCCGAAGGTGCCTGCCTCATCTCTTGGTGCCCGTAGGTGCCTGCCGCATCTCTTGGTGCCCGGAGGTGCCTGCGTCATCTCTGGGTGCGGGTAGGTGCCTGCCGC
>JAODKN010000063.1:28228165-28244412 GCA_026774425.1 Petrocephalus zakoni
TGGCGCGGGTGTTTACCTATGCCCGCAGAGCCTTGACCCACAGAATCGCGGTGTCCGTTAGATCTCACCCCGGGCTGTAGCTGACACTTTGCTCCTTTTGACCCTGAAAGTGACGGCACCCTTTGGTTTTGGGCCTCATCCCTCCTACAAAGCCACACTGATGCAGATGGCGGCATGAGGCCTGTTTCGGAGGGAAACCCTCTGCTTGTGATACGGGCTCACCTGGCCTCTCCCTGCAGGAGTGCCGGCGGTGGCCTCTGGGGGAGCAGAAGGCTATGCACACCCCCAGTATTCAGGAGAGGGCTGCCCTCCTGGCCTGCCTCCTCTCGGGGAAGCCTGTGAAGACTCAGGTGACGAGTCCCCACCTGGGTGGAGCGAACACTGACATGTGCGTGTGTGGCTACATGGTTCGTTTAGCGTTTAGGCCGATCGCAGACTGGGAGGAGCTCCGATCCGGCACTTTTCTGTTGGATGGAAACGTCATGACGTCAATGTCTAGCAGATGCTGGGTTTTTAATGATTCAGCAGCCAGGCAGAGCAGCACATAAGAACATGCATCTGCAGTCAGGAAGCCATGTCTATCACCTACACATGTGGTTCAGGTTACCTGCTAATACCTTCTAATACAGCCTGTCTTATTGCAAATGCTGTCTTGTGTCTCATCTCTGTGGCTTGTAACTGTTCTCCCGGAGGCTAAGGACCAGTCCTGGATGGCCCATAGAGAGGATCGACTCCTCTCCAGGGCCCCCCCTTCCCCTGACACCCTCCGACAGGTAGCACATTGTGGTCTGCAGTGTGGCTGTCTGCTAATCTCCTGCCTCTGCTGCAAGGCGGGGGCCTCATATGACAAGGGGCCCTCACCGCTACTATAGGAGAGGGGCCCCATATGAGCACACACTAACAGTGGCCCTTCACAGCTGCTGTAGGAGAGGGGCCCCGTATGACTGCATGCTAACATTGGCCCTTCACAGCTGCCATAGGGGAGGGACCCATTTGACAGCACACTAACAGGGGCCCTGTACAACCACATGCTCACAGGGGCCCTTCATAGCTGTTATAGGAGACGGACCCCGTATGACGGCATGCTAGCAAGGGGTGTCTTTCTCTTAAAAACTCCCTGCAATTTAAAGCTTTAACTTCTTGCTCCTGCCATGGGAAAGAGACCTTTTCACATCAAGGTCATTACTACTCGCTGCAGAAGAGCTGTGCCTTTGTATGGTGGTAGTTCACGCAGTAGCAAGCTTTTTACAATATAATGCAAGAATACACAATCTGTCTATTGTCTGCTGTAGTCCAAATGACTTCTTATGTTTCTGGTGAAACTCTGAGAATTTAGAAATTCCTGTTCAGTTCTTCCCAGCACCACAAGATTATGGTCTTGTGGTCCAATCTGAACAAAACGTACCCATGCCAGATGTGCTGGGAGTGTTTTATAGCTTACGAAAATATGTTTTACTATTGCATGTATTCAGTTGCAGTTCTGGAAGTGCAAGCGCGATGAGTCACATCTGTTGGGTGTAGTTTGAGGATCGGTGTTGCGCAATACGGCTGAGCCACAGACTGGGACAGTGAAAGTTATCATGGCATGTTTTTCTTCTGTTTGGATACCACTGAGCACAAAGCATGCTGGGCAACATTTAGCAAAAGCATTCAAACTGGAATTCTTTTCTCCTTCAGTTTTTTATATTTTTATTGTTTCTTAATGTTTTTTGAATGAAGAAATTTGTTTTTTTTTTCTTATTGTCTTTTTGTCTGCTTTCTATCTTCTCTGTCCTCTCTCATCCTGTCAATGGTAGAGATGTGTTAAATTATACACAGGGGGAGTGAGCTCATTGGCTGAACAGTTAGCCAATCAGCTTCAAATTCATGAGGAACCCAAGCCCTTTCTTGACAAGAAGGAATTGGTAAGAGCCAATGGAAAATGAAGCCAAAGACTAAGGAACAGTGTGACGTGGCACTGTGTCCAGAGTGCATTTAGTGTGTGAAGCTTTTAAGTACCAGAAGTATAGAATTGTTGTAGCCTTACGCTTTGGTCCTAAACCTGCTGGTGAAATTTTGTGTGCTTGTTCTGCCAATGCTTTGGTCAGTGCTAGGCATCCTTGGCATCCTGATGTCAACACAATTTTAGCATCTTCGGTGAGGCTCTCAGTGGGTGCTTCCACTGAGGTCCTGCTTGTCGGCAGTAGCGTCTGCTCCTTTCTCAGGGTGCTGCCTGCATTATTCACTGCCAAACAGACCAAGGGGACCCTTTCCTGTTGGCTTAATGGCACCGACAGTCCTGGGTCTCTCCGGTCCTCCCCAGCATCCTCTGAGAGACCGTCTGCTTCACCACACAGAGCTCCCTGCGAAAGGAGTTCCCACAGAACATCGGGGGCAGCGACGTCTGCTACTTCTGCAGCAAGCGGGTGTATGTGATGGAGCGCCTGAGCGCCGAGGCCAAGTTCTTCCACCGGAGCTGCTTCAAGTGTGACTACTGTGGGACCACGCTGCGGCTGTCCTCTTACGCATTCGACCTGGAGGACGGTAAGGGCAGCGTCAGGAAAGTGGCTGCGGATACTGGAAAACACACAATCGGAACCACGGGGCTCGAGGTTCATATCCCAGCTCCTAGCGAAAAACGATTAGTATTGAGGGAATATTCGACCAAGCCAGTTTTACATCTCAGTGGTACCATGTTGTTTTTTTTTTTTTTTTTCCTTTTCCAATGCCTAGACGAGTCGGCTGTTTTATTGCAAATAACCCTCTGCTCCTCCTCCTGCTCATCTTTCTCAGGCAAATTCTACTGTAAACCGCACTACTGTTACCGCCTTTCGGGTCAGGCTCAGAGGAAGAGACCCGCTCCTGCTGGACCGCTTCCACCCCAAAAGGTACCATCACACCCAAACTTTCATAGCATGTTTAAAATAAGTGTGGTGTACAAACATCTATTTTCTGTAAGCACTTATCCTGCATAGGGGTGCTCTGAGCCTGGTCCTATCCCAGGAATGGGACACAAGGCAGCTGGCACCCTGGGATGGATGTCAGAACACTGCAGGGTACATACACACAAATACGGCCACATGCAATGGCCCGTTTAAAGACACCAGTCCACTTAAATTGGATGTATGTTACCCACTAGAAGGATGGTAGCATCAGAAGGAAACCCACACAAAAATGAGAAGACATCACATGCCCACGCATAGAATTCCCATCATAAAATCCTCTCCCTGGAGGTGTGAGGTCATAGTGATAACCATGTACTGTATCTTATTATAAATATATAGGTGCCTCAGTGAGTAGCAGCTCCAGGGCTGTCCAGAAAACATGCACTTGGGCGTGGTGTCTTTAAATTTCCCATTGTGTATGATCTTCTGAAGAAGTGGCATCCTGTCCAGGCTGTAACCCAGCCTTGTGCCCTGTGCTGCCTGGGATAATCTCCCACCCCCTCTGTGATGCTGACCAATATAAGATGGATATTGTAAATATAAATATGTGGTGTTCAATTTTTAATAACATCACCATGAAACGATCAGTGTTTATGATTTAAATAGCAATAATGCTTGTCAGAAGCTTGTCAGCATGGCCGGGGTGTATATAGGGGCACTGGTGCCAGCTAAAACTTGATTGGCTGGAGAATGTCCCCTCCCCTGTTACTCATCAAATCAAAACATATCATTGGCTGATAATAAGTTTGGCCCTTCTGTATAATTCATGGCCATGTTCCCCACTTAAAAAAAATAATCCTGGAATCACCCCTGGTTGTTGGCTAACTTGATCATCTTGTTGGATGCGCTCTGGGAGATTAAGTATACCGTAGCGCTAAGCTGCAAAGCCTTCTGGGTAAACGAGTTTCCCAGTGTGCTTTCTTGTCCTCCAGGAGAGCCCAGCCATCCTGCCTGATGTGGTAACAGTGGACGGCCTGGTGGGGGCCGAGGCCGCACCACCTCTGGCTGATCTCCGGCCCTCAGGTACCCCACTCTCCAGCCCAGGCCGTATGGCCCTCCATCACCCAAGGACCCCCGTGACTAGGGCTCCACTGTGCCGTGTGGCCAGACTGCGGAATTGGGTGCTGTTCTGGCACCACCACCAAGTGGCGCCCCTCAACGTGGCAGACTGCCTGTTCCTGTGTCAGCTTATTAGCTTTGGGCTCCCCTTTCTCTGTGCCCTGTTAGGGTTACTGGGGCAGATAGCCAGCGAGTGCTAGACTGTCAGGATTCATGTGTTTGAGGAAACTGGCTTATTTTTGGTCTGTTTGCTTTCTGCCATGCTTACGTTTCCGCTGCTACTTTTTGTTAAAGTGCTGTTTGCCGTCTCCCCTGTAAATGTGTGTGCCCGTGTCCCTGTGCCTGCTGCCACGCTTGGGTGCCCTCCGGGGTGAGCGCTTTATCCCCTCTTCTAGTGTGCCTTTCGGCCCTCCTTTGCCAGGATGTGGTGTGACAGTCCAGCTAGTGTTAATTATGGAGGAGACACTTGTTCCAAGGGCATCCCTACAGTAACACGGGGAAAGCCGCCTTCCCTCTGGCCCGGATGAGTATAGTTGCTAAACTCTGTTCAGCTTCTCCACATCACACAAAGGACGGTCTCACTGAGGCTGTAACATTTTATGAAGCCTTCCTGTGAGATTTGTGACTGCTCCTGTGTCATTGGTCCTCTGGTATTTAGGCAACTGTGTCCTGTGATTGGTCATCTTATTCTCTTCATGCTGTGTAATTTTTCCCTTGTAATTACTCTTCTGCAAACTATATGATCCCCATATCTTCTGCCATCTCTGTGATTGGTTCCCTGCCATGTTTGTGATTGTTCCTCTGCCATGGGTCCTCTGTGAGCTCTGTGAATGGTCCTCTGCCATGTTTGTGATTGGTCCTCTGCAATGGGTCCTCTGTGCACTCTGTGATTGGTCCTCTGCCTGCTCTGTGATTTGTTCCTCTATAATGGGTCCTCTGTAAGTGTCATCTTTCTGCTCAGAGCTGAAGCCTGTGTCACACTGTAACTCACTAACCGCCTACTTAATAAGATTGTTGTCCGAAATCACCTGCACCTTTGCTGATGAACGATATTCAGAGTGATCATATTAAGATGAACTGTTGTGGAGAGATAACTGGCTTACAGTGGGCTTTGCATGTTCGTTAGGAGAGCATGCAGCCAAATTCTTGTTTTGGATGATAAGTCTCACTGTCTCTAGCTGCCTTCTGCCCCTATTACTGTTCTGTCATTTGTCACTAACTGTCATTTACAACTCATGCTACCGTGCCTTTGGGCTTCATGTTGTGTCTGTAGGTCTCTCTGCATGTGTTTGTGAATTGGTGTCCATAGACCCCTCTCTGTGTTTCTGCCTGTGTCTGTGTGTATTTGGGTGTGTATGTATTACGTTGTGGAGACCAGATGTCTCCACAATGTAATAAGAAACTGACTGACTTTACTGTTTTTTTTTTTTTCTTTTTTACCTTGTGCGGACCAGAAAACGACTAGATTTTATATAAAACTGTAAATGCAATCAGAAAACTAAAATTCTTGTATTTTGTTTTATTGCCTAATGGTTAAATTTAGAGCTGGGTAGGGGTTAAGGTTGTCATGGTTAGGATGCGGGTTTTGCCCATAGAAATGAATGGAGTCTCCGTAAGATAGGAATAGGAATGTGTGTTTTTGTGTGTCTATACATGTACCCGTGTCCGTATCTGTCTGTCTGTGTGAAACTGTGGCCCCAGGCTCCTCAAACACACTACTCCATCCCGTAATCCTGACCCGCACGTTTTACGCATCAGTGCTCTGGCCACACGCACAGGTTCAGCCGCAGAAACTCTATATAAAAAAATTATAGCTAAGCTCAGACGTCACAAATGCAGTGTATTTCTAGGGGTATTTGATGCTCATTGAACCAGCCTCTGACCTACCTGAGTACAAATATGTTAAAGTCCAGTATTTTCTAAATAAACAGAAAGGAGGCATCTGTGTGTGTATCTATGCCTTGGTCTGCGGCTGCTTTGCTTACAGCATTTCGTTTGTTTGCTCCCTGTCCTCCGATTCACACGAAGACGACCACGGCACTCCGTCTGCACCAACATGCACACCCACCCGGTAGCTTTAAGCATGTCAGCCCTGGTGAATGCAGCTGTATGGGATATTACAGGGATCCACAGCTGTTATCCAGATGCATAAGCCATCTGTTTTTTCGTTATAGGGATGTGCATCTCCACCACTGAGGCCAAAGTAATGCACATCTCCATGCACTGCCAGCGATCCAATTCATTAAGTGAATATGAAGTAGCTACTAATGCGGTATTAGATGATTGAGCCCTACTGTGATGCGGTACAAATGGACGAGCGCTGCGCAATGCAATTCCGTATGGTGCAGATATAGAAACGGAGAGGTGCAGTCAATTTAAATAATTTTTGACCAATACTATTTTATTGGCCGCATTTATAAATGATACAGACACTGGGCCTCTAATTATACATCAATAAATGTGATTTTACTGATGCAAAAATGTTAGCGACTGTGTATTCCAAGTTCATACCAAGTTACACACTTTTTTTTTTTTTATCTTGGAAATCGCATTGTGAACTTTTATGCAGGGGCCCCAGTGCGAATTGGTGAATCTTACAATACCCTAAATATTAGGGTATAGGTCTCATGAGGGCTCCAGTCTAAATACAACTGGACTCCTGATGTCAGAAGATAAGAGAGCCGTTTGAAAGTCCACCTTCTCCAGTCTGCCTGCGCGCCTATATTAGGCTCTATAGATTAGCCTGTTCTGAAGTACTAAGAATGACTGGTGAGTATTTGTGTTGTACAGACATGACCAAAGTAGTGTTCACTGATGTCCCCTGACCAGTTTGACCTAGTTTTGCTCAGTGGTTTGGTTGATTTAAACTGACCTGTTGATCCCGTCAACTATGGACTTCAGAACGTCCTGCTCAGTTGTTTCAGCCTCTCAGTGGCCTCAGTGTGCCTTTGCATTCTCTCTCCCCGTCCGATGCTCCCCAGCCGAGGTCAATGGCGTCCCGGAGGCCGGCCTGGCCAAGCGTCTGCGGGGCACTCCGGAGCGCATCGAGCTGGAGAACTACCGCTTATCACTGCAACGCGAGGAGGAGCTGGAGGAGGTTCCAGAGGAGACGCTGGCTGAGCACAACCTGAGCAGCCTGCTGGACAAGGCCACTGACATCGAGGAGGGCTCCAGGTCAGTGTCCCAGGCAGGGAAGGCGTGGTGGGGGATGGCTGTAGTAAGTGAGCTCCAGGCTTAGTGGCCTGCTTGAGAGGCTTTTCATTGTGGAGCGGAGGGTGTGTCCCCAAGCTACTCCAGATGTTTCTGCAGGCCTACTGTAGCAGGGGGGTGAAAGAAGGAATCTAATAACACACACACACACACACACACACACACACCTGGGCTTCTCTGCTCCAAGTCAGGCACACATCTACTCTGCCTCCTGTGGCCCCGCCGCCACACACACCCTGGTTCCTTCCTTCACAGCAGCTCCGAGTCGGAGATGGAAGACGAGGAGCGGCTGCAGGCCACCTCGGACCTGGGCGGGGTTCCCTGGAAGCAGGCTGTGGAGCTGCATGCCAGGCTGAAGGGGGTCACCGCTCTGGGCACGGAGGGGGAGGAGCAGGGGGAGCGGCCCGGTGTCGAGGGGCCGCAGCAATATGAGGAGGAGGAGGAGGAAGAGGAGGAGGACGAAGATGAGGAGGAAGAGGAAGAAGTTGAGGAAGAGGATGAGGAAGAGGAGGAATCCAGCGATGGTAAGTTTTTGTTTTTTGCTGGACCTCTCTCTCGGCCTACTGAGGGGGACCGTTACCTAGTACAGTATGTAAATGTTACCTGATTGGCATTAATCGGGTGTTGGCTCGCTGCCCCGCGGAGCCCCTCCGCCCCTCCGCCCCTGGGGTTTCTCTGGCTCCTCCTCAGCTGGGCAGGACAGTCAGTCTCCTCTTGCCATTGTCTGTCTTCTGACTCTCATCACTGATCTTTCATTATATGTTACCGAGGCGAGATGGAGAGCGCAGGGACCGGCAGATAGATCCCACCGGGACGCTCCAGCCCCTTTAATAATGACATCACTGATACTCATCCTCCTCTTCTTCAGATTAACACAACCCCGTTTCCAAAAAAGTCGGGACACTGTGTGAAATGTAAATAAAAACAGAATCTGGTGGTTTGCAAATCATATAATGCTAAAACAAATATTGTTCTACTTTCAATTAGATATGGGTTCATCTGGTTTTATACACATTTTACAGGGTGTCCCAACATTTTTGGGAACTGGGTTATATTGTTGTTTATTTTTATGCACTGGGAGCCAGCTAGAAATTGTGGGCCCCTGTAATGTGCCTGGCCCCCTGAATCTGCAGGGGTGTCCATGTCCC
Source organism: Petrocephalus zakoni (assembly GCA_026774425.1). Taxonomy (NCBI): domain Eukaryota; kingdom Metazoa; phylum Chordata; class Actinopteri; order Osteoglossiformes; family Mormyridae; genus Petrocephalus; species Petrocephalus zakoni. The sequence goes on from JAODKN010000063.1 coordinate 28,236,507, forward strand.
TCTGACACCCCAGATTAATCGGAATGTTATATCAATCAGACACCAAGAATACTTTTCAGTATGTGTTGTTTCTGCTGAGCATTCAATCTAAATGTTACAAAAGTTACAATTGACATATGAATACACACTGGAATAATATTTTAATTTTTAAGATCTTATTTTAAACTGACAGTAGCTCTATCGCGTAGTTTTCTGCCAGTCTGGTCTAGTACCTTTCCCATCCAGTCCAGTCTAGCCAGTGCCAGGCCACGGGTGCAGTGATGCATCAAACGCATATCTGACAAGACGCAGCCCAGGGTCCCTGCAACATCCTCTTGCCATCAGTCTGTTTTCTGGTGTTTGGGGCCGGGCCCCCTGCTGCCCAATCTGTGCCTCATTTTTCTCCTCTGTCCCTCCATGTGTCTGCCGCTCCACCTCTGTCTCCGTTGTGTCTGGCTCGTTGCGTGGGCTGTCGCTCCCCCTGGTGGCAGAGGGGGAGTACTGCCCCTGGGAGAGGGAGCTCCAGTCAGGTCTGTGGCTGGAGTGCTGGGCAGATGAAGAGGAGACTGGTGTTTCGGAAGGTAGCCCTTGCCGCGTGCCCGTATCACGCCCGTAGGACCGCGGGCCGCCGTGCTTCCATTAACCACGCGTGTGCCTGTGTGCTCAGGGGTGTTTTGGTGATAGCCTCAAAGCACACTCACATGAGCAGTGCATCAACATTTGGATACACATCTGATGTCACTAATGATTAACAAGACTGCAAGATGGCTAAGTGGTTGCTGGTCACACCCCCCCCCCCCTGCCCATGTGTGTGTATGTTTGTTTGTTTGTATGTATGTATGCGTGTGTGTGTCTGCATGGATGTACATACGTATGTGGAGTTTGCATGTTCTCCCCATGTCTGCTCGGGTACCCTTTGAATTTCGTAGCTCTGATTGCAGCTCAAAGGGTGTGAATCAGTGGCCCTAAGTATCCCTGGGCGTGCGAGTCCCAGCAAACCATACACCCCACCTCTGATTTGTATGCTGGATCCCTGTGCCTGACCCCCCCTGATAGATGGAGCAGAAATATGCAGTGACACAGCCAATTGGGATGTGCTGTTTGGATGGGAGGAGCCATTTTGCCCTTCGTGGTTCTGTGCTGGTTCTGCCTGGGTTTGCGAGCTAATAGTCCTCTGCATAGGATCAGTACTAACCCAGCAGACGCTCTTTGCAGCCTCATTCTCCCTGCATGCCGCGTCTGCCTTCTCCGCCAAGAGAGAGAGAGCTTTTCCTCCCTGCCTTTAACCTCTGGCTCACTCTCTCTCCCAATCCCTCTCCCCCGTATCCCTTTCCCGAAATCGCCCGTCTCTGTCCTCCACTCTTCCCCTTGCGTATCCACACAACCCAAAACCACTGCCGACCCTCATCCAGCCAGGAACCTCCCCGCCGGGCATGGCCCCCAGCCTGGCGGCCCCCCTACCCTTCAACCCGAAGTCCAGTGGACGCACGTCCGCACCACGGGGGCCATGGAGGGCGACGGGGAGGGGCCCCTGGCCTCTCAGCCCTCCCGCTCTACAGGTAACCCGGCTGGCAATGCAGGACCTGCTAGCAGACCCACCCATCCTGTGGTTCCACGTCCCTCATGAACATCTACCCACCTGGTCATCGTGGTCTCTCTCTGTCTCTTCCGGCTGTCAGCTGTGGTTTTTTGTTTTGTTTTGTTTTATTTATTTGTTTTTTTTTTATTTTTTATTTTATTACTTTTTTTTTTTACATCTTGTGATTGTTTAGTTTTGTGCCCTTGATTTGACTGGGGTGCCTTCAAAGTGCCTTATAAAGACTCATTCGTCTAGACCCTCCATCGTTTGATCACCTGGCTCATTTGGTGACCCTCTGTTTTGTTTGGATGTAGCCTCTGGGCGCTCATCGGGGCGCCACGCGGCCGTCCGCGCTTGGCTGGACTCTTTTTCTGGAGGTAGCACTGTGTGAAGTTTCTTCAGCTTCTTCTCACTTGCACGGCTTCACACACACAGTCACTCACAGGCGTGGGCATGACACCATGCCAGAGCATCCGACAGGCATGGGGGAGGAGCCTATCTGTGTGTGTCAGACACAGTGTTGGAACAGGCCTTGCTTTGAATTCTGATCATCATACACCAATTCTGAGTTCTTTAGTACATCTTTCATGGGAAAAAAAATAACAGATGTTGCTGGAAAATCCCATCTTGCGTAAGTTGGTTATCTTACCCTGCTCTTGTATTGAATTATTTTTACATGTCTGGTCTAGACTAATTTCTGAGTAAGGTCTTCCCTGTTTCCTAATACTTCTCTCTATGCCTGTCGGTCAGCACTTGAGCTCACATGTAATAGTGATTGGGTCAGCCTGGGTCTTGCTTCATAGGGGTTAATCTGCCAGCCTGGGTCTTCCTTGACCTGGGAAGCCTGACCAGTAGAGTTCTCTGTGCCTTACCAGGAAGACGTGGTATTCAGTCTGCTTTGACAGTGGTGGACAGCTGTTATAGCTTGGATAATGCATGCTGCAACACTGCTCTGCCTGCTTCTGGATTTTGCAATGGCAGAAACAAATGTAAAATCATTTTGGTTCTGTTTGATATGGGGTCATGAATGTGTGCTGGTGCGGAGAGCCTGCCTCTAGATGTCTTATTGGAGAGTCCATAACTTCACACGCCAGTCTCTGCATGTTACACCACTTATAATATTTTTATCATAGAATTTGATGTGCAATGCTTACTTATTACAATTGTTTTATGTGTGTACAACTTAGTGTCCTTTACAAAAGGAAAAGTAAATATAATCTATTTCACCCAGCTTTCTGAGTTCTCTGTGAATTACATTAAGAAATATTGCATAATTTGTGGACACAACAAATAATTTTTGATGCCTTCCTGAACTCAAGTTCACCGACTGTTCTGTAGTGCAGAGGTTTCTAAGATGCACGGAGATGACCGTTGTGTTTCTGCTCTGAAAGGTTTCTTGCCTTACCCTTTGACCTCAGAGGCCTGTGACAGAGATGATGACGCAGAAGCTGGGAGCCCTGATGTGGAGCCTGGCACAGAGCTGGATGAGGGTGTGTACCTGACCTGGGCCTTGTTGTACTTCCTGTAAGCAGAATACATATGGTTGTGGAACTGGTCCGCCTCAACCGCCGCTGCGTGAGTGCAGTGAATTAAATGATGATGGATTTTTCAGATTTTGCAGATGCATAGGGTGGGTGAAGATCTGTAAGTGATCAAATTGCACCAAAACTGAAGTGACGGTGTTCTGACGAACCGTGCTGCCTATTGATACATGTTCCCAAGCTGCTTTGCGCATGCGCATGAAACCTGGAGTGTGTATGTACTGGGAGCATGTTTTGATGAGGCCGAATTATGCTTCCTTATAAGTTGTGCCGCAAACTCAATAGTTAATTTATAAACAACTGAATAAGAACAGGTGAGAGCAAGAGGTGAGCATATTATGTGACATTGCTGCTTGTGTACAAGAATGCAAAGAGTTTACCTTTGATAATGGTCATCAATAATATAATGTTTATATTAGTATAAGTATGGTGTGCGCTTGTATCTTCCTTAAAATTTGAGATTTCTTTGCCCTTACGATGGGAAAGTAGGCTCCTCTGTTGACCATATAGAAAATTGACCATGACAACTTCTGTTTTTTAATATGTAAAGTTAATTTAAGAGAGAAAATGCACACATGAAAACTGCTGCGCTTCACCCAATGTTCTGTTACCTTATGGTTAAGAAGCGTTTTTAAGCAGTAGCACTATGTGGCAGCAAGGGAAGGAAACAGCAGCTGCCGAAGAGACTTTGTCGTGCGGACATAGCAACTCTTAGTGGCATTTAATGGATGTTTTTCAAACTTTCTAGTCACTTTGTGGCGGCACATGAAAGGCCAGCCACAGATGCAGATCTGGGTAACCAGAGTGTTTCCAGACCAGTTACACAAAGTTGGACTTTTGATAAGTTTTTTTGAAGAGGGGGTTAGAGATTGGGATGTGAGGGAGGAGAGGGATTAGATGGGGAGGGTGTGATTGGGTCCTTTGGGGAATACATTGCTGTTGCTCTGAAAATATCTAGTTTATTTAGCCATATACCGCTATATACTTTCGATTTTCATAAATGTTGATGCCCATGAAACATGGATGCCATGTGTTTGTGGATTCTACCTAAGTCCAAAGGACCCAGTAAGATGGTGTCATTGATGTTCCGGTTATATAATCTTCTGAGACCCTTGAGGGATCTTTCCTGCAATACCGAAGAAGTAACATGCATCATCTTCCACAGAGGAGATTCCATCAGACACAGAGACCGAAATTCATTCGCAGCAGATTCCAGCAGACAAGCTGTCATTGGGAGAAGAAGGGTACCAGTGTGACAGACCAGCCTCTGATTATGGTAATTATGAACCATGATAAATCCGTCTCTGGTGATGCTGTATGCTACCTTAACCTCATAATTAAATGCTCCTTATATTTTGTTGAACACGGTACTAGGCTTCTAGTGTCAGGTTTGCTGAAGTCATTCGTAAGCTTTTAATAAGCTTGCAATGATACTTCACAAGAACTCTTGTTTTTCACTTTTTTAGAGCAACTGGCTCAGCCAATCTGCCTTGGGCTGTCTGTTGGTCATGGTCTGGTTTCTCCTCTTAAAGATACTCAGGAGCCTGATGCACAGGTATGAATCATTATACTTGCAAGTCTGTCTCTGCTCTCAATAATGCAGTCATTGAGTAAGCATGGGTTTAAATCTCTTTGTCTTCCAGGTCACCCAGAAGGCTCAGTCTCCTGCCTTGGTTACATCCCCCAAATTACACTTCTTCCCAGAACCATTAGTTGGAGAGGAAGTCAAGCCAAAGGTGAACTCTCCAGGGCTGGATACTAAGAGTCCCTTGTCTTCAGTTTCCCCCATCCGCTCGCAGCCCGTCCCACTGCCAGAAACGGTTGCCCCAGAATCCTCTGTGAGTAGTGGCCAGCCTTGTTCCTGCTCCTCGGCAGGGAGCGCACTCTCACCAATATGCACCCGGCCACTTCTCTGCAATGAACGGACTGAGAGCCTCTCCGACTCCCCAGAGCGAACCAAAGTCCCATCTCCAGTGGCATCCACACCACTGCCCAAACCCATTTTTGCGAAGGCCTTGCCCGAGCCTCTGAAGCCGTCGAGCTTTGTGGAAGAAACGCCCGCGAAGAAGACGGATATCATCGAGGAATTTTGGTTGAAGAGTGCGGAGATCAGGAGGAGCCTAGGTCTCACTCCACTGGAGAGGAGCAGAGTCCCAGAAAAAGGTGTGAAGGCACCTACTCCTGACTCCTCCTCACCCAAGTCGTACACCCCTGAGGACCTGTCAGAGGATCTGAGACCCCCTTTTATTGGTCGGGCTGTCATCCGGAGGCTAAATATCACTGTGGAGGGGCAGGTCATCACACCTGTGGACAAGGAGCCCAAAAGCACCGGCTCTGAGAGGAGGGACCTCAGCAGCAGCTCTGGTTTGGGTCTCAACGGAAGCTCAGCCACCAGCCAAACGTTAAACAACTCGGACTCTGCCATGCTGACCCCACCATCCAGCCCTCCCCCGCCCCCACCCATGGAGAATCCGCCTGCAGTGAAGCCCAAGAAGCACCAGGTAGGGTGGTCCAGTATGCCCGAGGAGACTCCCGTTCCAGTCCAGGTGCCTGTGCCTTCAGCTGCTCCGGCTCCTACCCAACCAGCTCTTGTGAACATGCCCATCACTCCAGTGGTGGTGAAGCGGGAGAAGAGCAGGCCTCGGCGAGACGACGTTCGCAAGTCTTTTGTGGAGAGTGTGGACGAGATCCCATTTGCAGACGACGTAGAAGATACTTACGATGACCGGACGCCAGATGTCAGTGTGCTGGAGCGATTCTCTACCCCTCCCAATAGTAGGCAGGATAAGTGTAAGCTCCCTCTCCACCTGGCCCTGGCTATGGAGAATGGCAAGCCCAGTGCCGTTGCAAGGGACGCCCTGTCCAAGCAGCTGTTGAGGTTGGAGTCTGAGACGCGTAGAATGCCTCGAAACGTCACTTCAGATGCATCTGGGAAGAATAAGACGACCCATCAGCTGCCCAGTCCCCCTTCAACATCAGCCGTGAGAGCTCTGGAGTCACGGAAGCTTGCGGCGACGCTCTCTGAGCGACTTCTCGTCGGACAGGCCCAGAAGAGCCTGGAAAGCTCCGGGGCCTCCTCAGAAGGTTCCTCAGGGGGCAAGATCAAGAAGCGCAGCTCCCTTTTCTCCCCACGCAAAAACAAGAAGGAGAAGAAGAGCAAGAGTGACAGCTGCTCCTCCGGCAAGCAGAGCTCTGAGGATGCTCCCAAGCACAAGTCCCTCTGGAAGGTGGTCTTCTCGGGGTACAAGAAGGACAAGAAGAAGAAGAAGGACAATAAATCCTGGTCCAGCACCCCCTCCAGTGCTGCTACCATGGACTCATGGAAGAGGAGATCTTCATCCCTTGAGCGGACATTAGGTTAGGCTGGATTTTTTTTAATTCTGAAGCTTTCTGAAGCTAGAATGGTTGGTAACATTTACTTAAAGCTGTCATCTATAATCCATTATTAATGCCTTCATGATGCATGATACACTATGATAGGTACAAGAATTAATAATGCACTACAACATCTTCCATTGACAGTTTATTGGCAGTATGGCACTATAGTGTTGATTTGTAATACTTAATAAGCTCCATAATGCAGTATAGATACCTGTTTTATCTTGTTTCCTTTAGTTCTGGAAAACATTCTTTGATTTTCACTGACTTTGGGGTTTCTTTTTGGTGTAGAGCTCCATTTGCGAAAAAATCTGAGCTTCTCTGAAGACTCTGACCTGTCCTGTGACGACATGCTGGAGAGAGCCTCCCAGAGGTCTAAAACTGAAGTGAGTTTCATGCTCTAATCAACAGTGGTCATTGGTAAAGCTTTTGACTGGTGTTCATTTCATGCTCATCCCACATCACATTGGTGTCTCTGCCTAGTCAGTCACCACTTTTATCTACAGGTGCTTTGGGAAGTCCTTCCAGTCTTCTACTGCTGCTAGTTCACTTTATGTCATCATAATAACCCTAAGACCAGAATTTTTATCTTCCTAAGATTATGGGAATAAATTCCAGTGTTACAGTTTTTCCTCAGTATCATTTTTCTTTTAACTTTGACGTGACAGTGTCTGATCAAGCTTTAGAGGATCCAAAGCAAATATAAAAGCAAGAATAGAAAGTGTTTTTTAAGTAAAGAATTAGGAACATAAAGTTCACCTAGACCTAGCCTCTCTGTTGCAGATAGCTCTAATATGCCATCTCAGGTCTGTTAAGAAAGAATGTACTTCTGCAATGTCAATTCCAAATAGGACCTGGGTCCTGAAAGTGTATTCAAAAAGCTTTTTCATGAGAACTGAAAATTCTCTCTTGGTGTTGTTTCGGGCTTTTATGGGGTATGTAGAGAATGAGAGGGAGGTTCTGGGTGTAGCAGGGCTCACCCAGTCGTCAGCAGGATGTGCTGCATGTTTCTCTGGACAAGTAGGCGGATAACAGAGGCTTTTTTAAGGCTGTGTGGTATCAAGTGTATGCTCTTCAGGGCTTTTAGCGTCTTTTTCAAAAAAGCACGTCAGTATGGATTGTGGTTTTCTGTGTGGCTTTCAGAAGTATTTTACACCATAATCATATGATTTATGCATATGAAATGAAAATGTTTAGTCCGCTAAACGGTATACTTAATGATTTTTGTGGCAGTTTTTCAGAGGTGTCAGTTTCAGGTCCAGAAAGTAAAAGATTTTTGTTTCAACCAATCAGTTGAGCATAAAGAGTCACAGTCACAGAGTCCGCAACTAGTTGGTTGAAACACAATCCTAGGCCCTCATTTATCAACCATTCGTAGAAACTGTCCTAAATTCTATCCTACGAATGAAATTTAGAATGTCAATAAGTA
>JAODKN010000063.1:28244512-28261245 GCA_026774425.1 Petrocephalus zakoni
TTAAGAACATTTCTAAGTAGAAGTACAAGATGGTAAATTCCACACTTTGCGTGTTAATGTTCTCACGCAAAAAATACACACAAATCTGTGCGTGTGAACGGTTAATAAATGAGGACCCTGGTCTGGATTTTTACTTTCTGGACCTGAAATTGACACCTCTGCAGTTTTTCTTTTTACCATGGGAATTCTTGCTTCTAAGTAAGATTTAAAACCAAAGAAAAGCAGAGAATCAGAGAGCAGAATTCTTGGTCTATTGCCAAAGGATGTTTTACATGGTATTTACATGATCACTTGTAGAAGAATAACAAAATAGAAATTCCTCGGGTGTCCTTAGTGTGTGTGTGTTTTACTATTTTAAAAGTCTGTCAAAATAATCTGTGTGTTTATTCATCTCTGTGATTTGGCAATGGCGTTTAATCACAATACATTGATTATGTTGTTTAGTATTAACAGTGCTTTGTCTCATTGCATCATTTACTTTGTGTGTTTTTGTTTTCTGTGTGTTTGTTTCGCGTCATCTGCCCAAGTGCTTGTACGTCCCTCATACCGCAGCGTCCAGGAGAGCGCACTCCATCAAGGTAGTGTGCGCCATCCTGCCAGCCAAACCGCTCTGCGCACATACTGCTGCATTCACTAACCGCCACCCTGTTGATTTCGCCGCTCACCATGTCTGGGACTAACTCTTCTTTCCGATGCATGCCAAGGACTCAACACAGTGCCCTCTGACTGCTGAAGGCCGGATTGTTTGATTTTCTCCATCCTGTATCTTTTAAAACTAAAACCTAAACCTGTATGGTGTCCTGCAGCAAAAATTTCCAGAATGGAATTCTGTTCCTTTTTATTTTAAATCTACAGCTTTCCCCCCCTTTTGGTGGGGGTTTGTTATTTGGGAACACAAATGGTGGGTCAGCTACTGGGTCAGGTACCCAGAACACGGTTTGGTCCAGGCAGATTTCTGTCACCAGCCGCAGTTTCACTCTGGCTTCTCCTCTGTTTTCGGGAGAATGTTACAGTTTTTGGCTTTCCTGCTCTCATATAGCCAGAAAATGAGAATGTTGAGAATTCAGTCATTCACCTTGAAATTATTTGGCTATCAGTACCAAACATTTAAAGTGTGAAATAGTTGAATGTATTTTGTATTCTGTTCTGTGAATGTCATGGACTGGTTCTGCAACCGAAGCCAGCCCCCCCCCTCCCCCGAGTGGTTCCCTTTTTACCTGCTTTCTGGTACTTTCTGTCAATTGAAAATGAGTAATCATTTATCCAACAATTTGTTCTGCCATGCTGCGAAAACATCATATTTTCAGACATTGGCCGCATTCCAGTAATGAATGTCGGCTTCCAGCAAGAGCCTTCTTATGTTTTTTAAATTCCTTCACTGAATTTTGGCTCTGAGTTAGTACCTGAGTTAGCACATTTGACTCTGAGTTAGCACCTGAGTTAGCACATTTGGCTCTGAGTTAGCACCTGAGTTAGTACATTTGGCTCTGAGTTAGCACCTGAGTTAGCACATTTGGCTCTGAGTTAGCACCTGAGTTAGTACATTTGACTCTGAGTTAGCACATTTGGCTCTGAGTTAGTACCTGAGTTAGTACATTTGGCTCTGAGTTAGTACCTGAGTTAGCACATTTGGCTCTGATTTAGTACCTGAGTTAGCACATTTGACTCTGAGTTAGCACCTGAGTTAGCACATTTGGCTCTGAGTTAGCACCTGCGTTCACATAGCCCTGTGATGAGAGCCCTGCCTCCATTAGCCTCCATGCTGTTGGTATCTCTGGGGTACTTACTGTGTTCATTTGGGCTGGCTTCTGGCTTCAGTTATACTCTTCTTCACTGAGATAAAGGCTGTGAGCTCACCTCCTCTGAAAGGTCCTCCTGTCCCCCCTGGAGGAGCCTTCTGTCTAAGTGTGTCTGAAATGCTCTTCCAGAAAACGTACACGGAGGAGGAGCTGAATGCCAAGCTGACACGGCGGGTGCAGAAAGCTGCCCGGCGACAGGCCAAACAGGAGGAGCTCAAACGGCTGCACAGAGCCCAGGTTAGTACTGCCGTCTGTCCGTTTCTGCTTCTCTTTCTGCCTAGCTGTGCTTCTGTTTGTCTGCCTGTGCACCTGCTTGTCTGTCTGTCCCTCTCTCTGTGATTGTGCTCCTGTTTGTGTGTGCTAGACTGTGCCAGTTTGTGCCTGTCTGCGTTTCTCTCTTATTGCTGCCTCCAGCGCAGAACACCTAACTGCACACTTCGCTCTTCTGCAGTCTCAGAATGGCTTTGACGCTCTGTACAGGAGGCCAGTGAAGGCCGAGCGGGAATGGGGGTGACGTGCTCTGTTTTCCTGGCATGTGTGTCGGTGGCACAAACTCCTGGTCACGGTGTCTGAAGGGAGGTGCGCTTCTCTGCCCTAGATCATTCAGAGGCAGCTGGAGCAGGTGGAGGAGAAGCAGAGGCAGTTGGAAGAGAGGGGCGTGGCAGTAGAGAAGGCACTGCGAGGGGAAGCAGGTACCTGTCCATCAGCATCGCCTCAGGCTGATAGTGAGGATTCCCTCCAAGCCCCGAGGGAGAGTCAGGAGCCTAACACATGCATCAGGCCTAGGTGCTGGTCTTTATGTATACAAAAAACAAAACGAACCAGGTTGGGAAAAAGAGTTTGGAGATATAAATAGGTATAAATCTGGCAGTTTGATTTTTATGTCTTGATTAAAGAGACTTTATAAAATACATATAAACTCAATACCTAATTTTATTATTTGCCATAATAAAAATCCTCTTGATCTAATGAAGCTTGGACAGAACAATCACAAACACTGTTTTAATATGATGGCCTTAGGTCTGTCCTTTATGAATGTTATCTGGGGAAAAAATGACTTTAATTCTTCAGTCTAATTCAGGGGTGGGGAACCTGATCCAGGACTGGAATTGAGAACCACTGCTTTGTTATTGGCTAATTGAGAGGTAATCCCAAAAACCTGCACCTACACCGGCCCTCCACGGATCAGGTTCCCCACCCCTGGTCTAATACAACTGTTACAAAAGGCTAATCGTTACCTTATTGGGTCAACTTCACCCAGTGGGGAAAAAGGAATTAAACAAGGAAATGTAGCTGTGGGGCACCGTGCTGTGATGTTCTCACCATTTCTCTGGTGCCCTTTGGGTAGAGTACTTGGGCTCACAGACTGCCTGCTATGGGTGTTAAAGGATGGCCCACCTGGTCACCATCGCATCTCATGATGCTACAATGTAGCGCACGCTTCACATATCTCCGCTGAGCCTGACAGACAAGGGACTATCACAGACCACCTATCTGCCACCATCAGAAGTTACATTATCCAGGGCTGTCAGATCAGGCTTCCTGGGCTGCAGGGCCTTTGGGATGAAGGTGTGATAAGCAGATTGTACCCAGTGCAATTCTGCAGACCACCAGCATTACTCACTGTCAAAGGTTTTTGAAGATACTTCCCCCCACCCCCCCACCCCGCCAAAACAATTTGTTAAAACAAAGGATTGCGTGTTTGTGCTGTGCCTTGTTTGTAAAAGATGCATTTTGCAATGTGATTCTGGCATGAGATTTTCTGCAAAGTCACAAGATGCTTTGAAGAGACTGAAAGCCGCGCCGACTGACAAGTAACCTGGACATTAGGTATCTGACCACTTGGGTGTCCCTTGGCCATATAGATTAATCTAAAGCGAGGGCCCCGGACAATGTTACTTATTATTATGCATTAGTGTGAAGCCATCTTCTAGGAGTAATACGAAGTAAAATTAATGCCATGTAAAAAGCTGAGGATTGTCTGCTAGTAGCATTTCATAACAAATCGACTGATTTATACGATTATCAGAAATCAGTCTCTTCATCGTTCATGTGTTTTTCTTCAGTAGGTGAGTGATGTAAAAATATAAATCCTCAGTTTCTTTCTCATGCAGCAGAATCCAGGTCAAACTGAAAATGCTCTTAACCTGTCCTTTACTCTCTTAAAGGGTGGTATAAAGGGTCTTACATTAGTCCAAAACAGCATAAAAGAAGATCAGGTATTCAAAACTGGCTGTAGTTATGTCCCCATAACACCACATCTGCCATTTCTTGGGCCTGCTATTGGTGTAACCCATGTCTGGTGCCGTCTGTCTCTCGTCTGTTTGTCCTTGGGTTGTCCTTGAGGTGCATGCCACCGTTACCCGAGGACGTGTGTCTCTCACATAGATTTGTCCGTGTGCTGCATCTGGATGTGCACCCAGAAGAAATGACATGGGCAGAGGCAAGAGTTTGCTCCGCCTTTTGACATAAGCAATCCTTTTGCCTGTAAGAAGATTGACGTAGGCCACACTGCACCCCTCAAACATCCATTCAAACACTGCTGTTCTCCATGATTATCGTCTGTGTCCCCCATCTGCGTGACACCAGCGAGGGCGCGCAGCCACGGCCACTTCCCTGAATGACTAGCAGGTGCTGATGTCAGTCCATGGCCCCTTAGCCATGCCTGGCCAGCCCTGGGGAACTGCGGTACGTGACATTCCGCAGGTAACCTCAGAGCCTTCTGCTGTCAGAAGTAAACGAGCATGGGCACTCTAGACGGATAAGAGATGGCGGCCCCACAGGTGGGGGGGGGTCCCAGCATTACAACAAATCTATGTGACCATCTGGCGTCATGCAGCATGTCATGCGGACCTGTGGCGCGTACATGTTCTGTCCAGCGTGTGCGTTTGCGTGTGCATGCTGTCCATCCATGGCTTTGTGCAGTAACTGTCCTTATTATATATTCCTATTATAGACTATTGGGGAGAGTCTAATTACACTGAAGTCCTGGACTTACATCTGGGTGGTATGTATTTCAAACCTGTCGCTTCGACCCAGCTAACCACTAACCCTGCACCTTCCCTGGCATAGCACTAAACATGGTGCCTGTACCTTTAATTTTTCTCCCCCCGGATACTAATGGCCCCACCCTTTCCAGTTCAGCGATGATAGTCATAGGGCGATAGTCAGGCGTTCCAACAGAAGCCCCACGGGGATGTAAGACTTTGCATGTGGCTGCATGACCTGGTTTTAGTTATATCCCATGTGTTACGTGGCCTGGACATCATAGTTTGAAATTACACCTGACATAAAGGACAGTCTGCCTTCCACACCTCTGTTTTTTATGTTCTGTTTGCCCTCCCCCCTTATTTTACATTTAATTTACGTTTTTGTTCAACCCAACCTGTGTTCTGGAACTGGAAAGAGGTGTTTGGTCTTTACTGAACAAACTAAGCCCCGCCTCCCCGTGGCTCTTATTGGACCAGTCCTTTGTTAGCAAGGAGTAGCTAGCCGTCAGTCCTGGTGCAGCTCAGGTCCATATCGTTATGTTCAAAGGCGCTTTTCCCTCTCACTCACTCCACGCCCTCAGACTTCTGTAGAAGGCCATGTGATGTCATGTCTTGTCGTGTGGTGTCATGTGACCTGTATGCAGACTGTGCTCCTGCTTTTCACTACGTGTGCCGTCATTCTGTAGTTGTTCATCATGCAGGAGCTGGCCTGCGCTGCTGACTGCAAGCTCGGGAGAGTCTGAAATGGTCAATGACATCGATCTGTGTTTCTGTAACAGTCGCTTCTGACTTTACATGTGTGTGAGCCAGGGGTTTTGACTGTTTTTGGGCTTCCAGTTCTTAAAGGAAAAAAAAAAACAAAAACAAAACCACACACACAAAAGTCTGAGTCGTTCCTGCAGTCATTGTTTAAAGGGAGGTTATGCTCTTAAAGGGAAGTTATGCTCTTAAAGGGAAGTGATACTCTTAAAGGCGCAAGATATTCTCTTAAAAGACAAGAGATGCTATTAAAAGCAAAGTATGAACAGGAAGCGGGGAGGAAGGGTGTTGAAGGCCTAAATCCTGGGGGTAAGTATCACTGCTGAAACATGGAGATGAGGGCAGATCAGAGCAAAATGCCACCCCTCGCCTGGAACTGAGCCTCCACATGATACAGATGTGCTTAAATAATCCCCAGCCTTCTGGGTTTCGGATAACAGAACCTTGGATCTCCTTCGGGGTGTTTGTACCTCAGCTTGGGACCTGTAGGGTGAGCTCTTGGGAACAAAAGCAAAGCAGACTGTGGCTTTTTGGGTGTCTGAACGGCTGTTGTACTTTGTGTCTTGCCAGTTAGACTGCTTTTGGAGGTAGGTGTTCCTCTCGGCCTTGACATACTTCACAAACCGCTAAGTGGTGGAGCTCGCACTAAAAACGGGCCATCTCCATCGGCACCAAGGTGTGACACGCGTGTCCGTTCCCCTCCGTGAAGTGCACCTCGGGACACGCCTCCCCCCACCTCGTCTGTGATAGTCCCTTGTGGCAATTTACCCAGCATCCTTCTCTCCCAGCTCTTTCGCCCTATGGAACTGTGGGAACGTGCTATCTGTTTCCTGTCTTTAGTGTTGCACACCTCTTTCAAATACCTCTGCACTTTTCACTTGTTTTCCTTTCCCTTCCCATCATTCTGCTCTCCCCACTTTTTTTGTTTTTAAATGTTTTTACATTTATTTTCACCTGTAACATAGATTAGACTGACCGTGCCCTTAAGCCTCTCCTGAGAGAAAATTATCCCCCGTATCACTTTAAATCCAGTTTAGGGATGGGTAGATCTCTATTTAGGGGGATGAGAAACTGCACGGGTCTCTATGATGATTAGTATAGAGTACAGTGGAGCTGTAGAGGGCTTTGTGGAGACTGCTGAGAGCATGCTATAATGTGGTTTGGGTCATCCACATATCAGTCTCTGCCCAGTAGCCAGGGGGAGCAAAGCTGTGGTAGGCAGACGGGACAGATTCTCCGGCGAGAGAGGACTTCCTGTCTTAAACCACCCCCCCCACACACACACAGACATGCACACCCTGTGTATGTCCCCTCTCAGCCCTGCTCTACATCCCAAATTTCCCGTAAACTGCCTTTGATTTTGTCTCCCTCTTCTTCTCCCTTCACTCCACCCGCCATCTCCTCCGTCTCCTTCACTCTGTCCCTCACTGTTTCTCTCGTTCTCTGCCCGCTGCCTTCCTGTCTCTCTCCCTCTTTCTCTCTTCTTCTCTCCCCTTCACGCCTCTGCCACCCCACTGCTCTGCACTCTTTCCCTGTCTTGTGGAAGTGGAGCCCATTGTGGGGGCCCCTCGTCGGAGACCTGTCACCTTCTGCCATTGCTGTTCCTCCGAAGGTAATGTAGCCCCGCCTGTCCTGCCCCTGGCCGCAGCAGGGTTACCCTGGCAACCAGCCGAGCGGCCGCCCTCGTGCCCGAAGCCCGCGCTCCTCTCCCCGTGTGTGGCACGGCTGGGTAGACTCCCCCGCGATGTGATGGTTCGGTATCTGCTATGACGTACCTCACCACACAAAGCACCACACCCGCTGGTCTGGAACACACAAGTTTGGGGGTGGTGGGGGTAGTTTGATTGCCAAATGAAAGGAGATAGTCTGACTCTCAGAATGGTGATTAGTGAAGCCACATGGTCCGTGATGTGTGCTGATGAGTAACCGTCTTTTGGAGATGGGCAAGAGGCACGTAGCCTTGATCTGCAGCCAGAGTGAGGAAGGCCTGTGCCCAACACATCTGTGTGGACCATCTGTCCTGGTTCATGCTCAATGCTGAGTTAATGAAGCCAAACTTCAGTTCACGCACGGACATAGAAATGGATCCACAGACCATACTAGGAGCCCTACTTAGAGTTTGAGTATTACATAAGTGTATGTTTTCAACGTGAACAGTGAAAACACATTTCGTGCGGGTCAGCTTTTAAAAATATTGAGTGCATCGCTTTGATATAATTTATGCACTACAATACTGAAACATACAAGGGACTCTTGGATCCTGAAACAACACAGGGGGACCTGAAAAAGTCAAAACACTTCTTGAGTGCTCTGTTCCACCTTGTGGTCTCCTTGTTGCTTCAGCAGTGATGTCTCTTGGCCAGAAGTGAGAATGTGTATTCCTGTCTGATCGGTGCCATTGAGGCTGGTGTTTTTATCTTTGTTGTCACATGCTAATTGTGTCTTGTGTTTACGAGGTGGGTGGGGGTGGACAAGAGGGTGGAAGGGTCAGCATTTTGGCAGAATGCAAGACGAGAGGCACATGAGCCAGCTTTTGGACTGGTCTCAGGGGAGGCCTCCCGGACTGTAGACAAGCAAGGGCGAGTTCCAGATGCCACATGAACCCCATCTTGCTTTCCATGCTCTTTGTCGCTGAACTTGTAAGCGAATGCAGCTGAGTGCCCCCACCCTCCTCCCCGCCATGTCTCCCTCAGCCTGCTTAGGGCCGCCCATGTGCTGCAGCCAGGAAGGATAAACTACAAACCACCCCACCGCATGCCTTCACTGCTGCATGCTCCCAGAACCCCGCCTCTCCAGTTTCAACCTCTTTTATGAATGGAGTACCAGGACATGTCCATTTGTACCCATTCAGCAGTGATGAAAACTATGGTATCCTTAAACAACAGTGGTTAGGTCCAGCAGGATCATATTCAACACTTTACTCAATGGGGCACAAAAATAAGTGATTACTCTGTTACTACTGAGGTACAAATCATGAACAAATATAGTTGCTATGTGAGATGGAAGGTGAGCCATGATTCATTAATGATGAACAATTATGAGATCAATATTTCATTTGTGCCTTCAGTAGTTCACAAAGGTTTACAGAATTAACCAGCAAAAATAGAAACTGCTTGGGATGACAGATGCGTCATTAATGATGAACAAATATGAGATCTGTATTTAACTTGTGCTATTCATGACTTGTGCATTCAGTAGTTCACAAAGGTTTACAGAATTAACACATATAGTAACAAATATAGTAACTGCTTGAGATAAAACATGCATCACAATTTCATTACTGATCTCATGTTAATACATCATTATGTTAGTGGTAGGACTTAGTTTGTGGTCAAATAATGCAAGTGGTATAATGCTATATTATTTGTGCCCTGCCAAGTAAAGTGTTGCCATTGATTCAATTTTTCAAGTCTTCTCAAGTAGGTTATCATGAAAAGTGGCCTTTAGAAGGTTTTATAGGAAATTATAAATAAATGGAAAGCCCATTTCTGAGGAAACCAATCTGCCACGAGCCATTGAGTAATACTTCGTATAAGCAACAGGCTTTGGGTGTACTGGTTAAACACAAAAGTCTATGGATCTTTACTGATCGTCGCTGGGGGTGGTGATGAATGTTGAGTTTCTGGAGGTTGGGTACTGGCATTAAAACAATGTAGACTTATGGAGCCAGATGAGCAAGAAGAAAAGAATGGTTAGGTGGTGCATCAGAGGCTTTGGAGTGGTTGGAAGCCAAACTGGCAGAGTGAACTCAGAAATCAACACCTAAACAAAGCTTGGAATACCTAACAGGGACTCATGTTTGTGATTATAGGGTCTCAACACTGACTCCTTGGCTACAAACAGCTCTGTGATCGATGACCTCCTTCCAATCTGTACCATCAAGTAGAGGATATATAAACTATTGTTTGTTTTTTATTATTTAAATGTGGAGTATGCTTGAATCCCACAGTTTCAACAGGTAGATTATTCCATAAACTAATACTGATGAAATTATTGGTTGGGAACAAACTCTGACAGTCTTAGTGAGGTTAGATTCTTTCCAGAACAGGATGTAGATTCTCGCCTGAGAAGTTCCATCAAAGATCAGGACTGGTATCCCAGCTTGCATTGCCAGCTTTCCTCTAGCCAAAATCTGCCCCCACTTCATCTTCTGTCCCAGTCAAGCCGCATCATTCATTCTCAGCTTGGCATCCATTGTGTGTCACTATCGGCCTGAAGAGATTTGACCCCACAACTGTCCTCTCATATTCCCCTGTCTTCCTTGGCTCTCCCAGGAATGGGCAAGAAAGACGACCCCAAGCTCATGCAAGAGTGGTTCAAGCTGGTCCAAGAGAAGAACGCCTTGGTCCGCTACGAATCTGAGCTAATGATATTGTGAGCCATCCATCCATATTTTTTTTCTATTGTGATGTTCCGAATACTCTTTGGACGTCATTTGAACATCTTTGCTGCCATGCCGTAAACCTGGTATGTTCCTCCTAACTAGGAAGGTAAAGCCTTACTCTTTGTTCCCTAGTGCCCGTGAGCTTGAACTGGAAGACCGGCAAAGCCGACTTCAGCAAGTCTTGAGGGAACGAATGGCTGAGGAAGGTGAGGCTAGCTTTTCCAGGTGTCCGCATTGCAACTCAAAATCAAACCAAATTAAGTCAAATTTATTACAGTTGAAAACGGCCATAGTTGAACCAATGTGCTGCACAGGCATAACATATATTGGTCATGTATAAAATATAGTAAAATTTGAGAGTCGGACCAGCTACTGCAAAGACCCAATCACCTCTGCTTTTACAACTACAAATCAGAAAGTTGGAATGGTATGGAAAAGGCAAAATAAAATAAATGGTTCTGAAATTGACTTACGTTATTGCAGACAGTACGCGCCCAAGATATTTCATATTTTGTCGGGTCAACATCCATTCCTGCATTTCAGGCCTGCAACACATTCCAAAAGCATTTGGGATGGTAAAGCATTCACCACTTTGTCATGTCTTTTAAGTGTTGTAAGAAGCAATTTTTGCACTGAGGATACCAAGCGATGAAGTGTTTCAAGTGTTATTTTGTCATATTCTTCCTGCGAACACTTAAGATGTTCAACAGTATGGGGTTGTCGTCACCATCGCATTTTCAGTTTAAAAATTGTTCACACATTCTCTTTTGGGGACAGGTCCGGACTGCAGGCAGGCCATCCGGTCACCATACTCTCTTCTTCTGTAGCCATGCCTTTGTATTACGTGCAGAATGTGGTTTTGCATTGTTTTGTTGAAAAATACATTGATGTCCCTGGAAAAAATGCTATCTTGATGATAGCAAATGTTGCTCTAAAATCAATGTACTTTTCTACGTTAATGGTGCCATCACAAAAGTATAAATTACCTTTGCCAAGGGCACTGACTCAACCCCAGACCATGACAGACCCTGACTTTTGGTCTTGTTGCTGATTACAATCTGGATGGTCCTTTTTGTCTTTGGTCCAGAGCACCCTACGTCCATTTCATCCAAAAGAGATGTGGAATACCATTTCTTCTGACCACAATACATGTTTTCACTGTGTGATGGTCCATCCCAAATGCTCTGGCATTTGAAAATGTAACCCTGTGTCGTAGTGATGGACAGATGTTTGCCAAAGTAATCCCTTGCCCATGTGGTTATATCAGCTATTGATGAATGACTGTTCTTGATGCAGTGATGTATGAGGGATTGGAGAGCACGGGTGCTCAGCTGAGGCCCTTGCCCTTTACGCACTGAAATTCCACCAGATTCTTTTGAATATTTTAATGATATGCACTGCAGAGAGAGAAATATGCTAATCCCGTCCAATATTTCTTTGAGGAACATTAGAAAAAACATTGTTTAAAGTCAATGTTCTTATTGACAAATTGGAGATCCTCTGCCCATCTTTGCTCTTCAAAGACTCAGCCTTTCCTGGATACTGTTTTGTACCAAATCATGATTACAATCACTTCTTGACACCAGCTGTTTGAAATCACATAATTTATTTATTTTTTACCTCATTACTAGCCCTAAATTCCTGCCCCTGTCCCTGTAAATTGCCACTTTTTTGGAATGTGTTGTAGGCCTGAAATGAAAGAATGGATGTATATTAATAAATGAAATGAAGTTGACCAGGTAAAACATTAAATATCTTGGGTTCATACCATCCGCAATGAAGTAAGTAAAAAGAACAAAGTAAATTTCAGAATCACTTTCTTTTTTTATTATTTAATTTTCTGTACCGTCCCAACTTTTTCTTATTTGGGGTTGTAAGGCTGGCCTTTGGTACAACCAGCAGGAACAGATAGGCTGATCTAAGACCTGTAACTGGCTTGTGAACCTGCAGAATCCCCTCAAGATACGGCAGCACTGACCCATTTAAGGCTTTAAGATTGTAGATGGCAACTGTACATACTGAAGCCTGTGAGAATCAGTGCCTGTATTTATCAAGTGTCTCAAAGGTAGGTGAATGGTTAAGTGGCTCAGAATAATCAGGGTGATCAAATTTATTCCAACATTTAGGAGTATGAATAAAAGCATGTTATCTATGACCTTAAAGTACTCCTAATTCTGCCAGGACTTTGGGGGGCTTGCCTTACATGATAGTAGTTGCCAGAATATGGTGTTTAGATGCAGATAGGTGCACACATTCTGAGAGAGGATGAGTGCTTTGGAAATGCTGAATCGCAATGTATGTCTAAAAAGATATCTGCTCAGCAGGAAGGGAATAATATTTGTTACCAGCCTTGTACGATATGCAGTAGCTGTGTGAAGTTGTGCACTCTCAGCAGAAATGAAAGTGCAAAAGTCAGGAATATAAATCGAAAATATGTCGTAAACAGAGGTGATGCAGTGGTTAGTGGCTCTGTGTGTGTGTGTGTGTGTGTGTGGCTTATGTTTATATTACTTTGTGGGGACCAAATGGCCCCCACAATGTGATGATAACCTGGTATTTTGACATTGTGGGGACCATTTTTAAGGTCCTCACAAAGATTTGTGACTGCAATCAAAAAACTAAAAATGCCAAAAGTCTCATTTCGTTTGGTTACTCATGGTTAAGGTTAGGGCTGGGCAGGGGTTAAGGTTGTCATGCTGGGATCAGAGTTTTTCCCATAGAAATGAATGGAGAGTCCCCACGTGTGTGTGTGTGTGTGTGTGTGTGTGTGTGTGTGTGTGTGTGGAATTTGCATGTTCTTCCTATGTTGTCGTGGCGTTTTCCTCCCACAGTCTAAAAACATGCTGAAGTTAATTGGAGTTGCCAGAGTGTTCATAGGCATGCAGAACTTAGGTCAATTGGTGGGTACAGAAGATGCCATTGATGCCATTCTCAAACTGAAAGTCCTACTGATCGCTCAGAGGGGGTGAATGATGCTCCAAAGCTGCTTCTTACATTCTACTCTGAGGTAGGACAAACTCCTTGTCAACCTTTTAGCACGATTCTTAGGAGTGATTCTGAGATGCTTGATAAATACAGCCACAGGTCTGTTACAAATATTTCTTTGAGATCACGGGCAGCACCACACTCAGTTATTAATAGGGGTCACTGTACCAAAATGTTGCCAATCCTCTCCTTGTCCTCCCCAGATGACATGAAAACAGAAAAGGAGCTGGCAGAGGAGAAGCAGATCCTCAGTGAGATGCTGGAGGTCGTGGAACAGCGTGACTCACTGGTGGCTCTCTTGGAGGAGCAGCGGCTGAGGGAAAAGGAGGAAGACAAAGACCTAGAGGCCGTCATGCTCTCCAAGGGCTTTAGCCTCAACTGGGCATGAATCAGATGATTCATGCCATGAATTTACTTCTGAAAGCCAGGCCCTTGCTCTACCACAGCTGGAGATGTGTGGAACTCATTTTCAGCGTTATTATTTTCCATTGACATCTGAAAGTTTACATATCTACCCTCACTTTAAGAAGGACGTTGGGTGGGGCAAAAGTGACGTGGTTTTCCTTAATAGAGCTGTCTTCACTGGTCATTTTAAACTCCTCATATGTATTTAAGTGTTTTTTTTTCTTTTCATTTTTAGATGATTGTTGGGAAAGCACCTTTGTACCTTTGAACATTGAGCTTCCCCACTGTGTATATGAATGTACAGAACCCATGGACTGGCAATCAGTAGGTTATTTATTAACTTTCACGGAACAAGTAGCAACAATCCGGATCTGCCTGGACTTCCTGGCTCCATGCAGTGGAGTTCCAGCTTCCTCCAGAGTCCGTCCCAGTCCCTTCTCATGTGTTGCCAACCAGGCTTTTTGGAAGAAAATACTGCTTCAACTGCCTTTCTCTTTGTGAACTGCTACAACTGAATTTAGAAGACTGCTGTCGAAATGACATCTTCATGTAACAATTGCAATGCAAATTTTTTCAGAACTGAACCACCTTTTACTTCTTTACTCTTAAGCATTTTTTTTTACATTTTTAATGCAAAATTTCATATGTGTTTACTCTACTGTAGTAACTTTTACAGTGGTATTGCCTGCATTGATATGAGGGTCAGATGTCTTATGCAGTACTGTTGTATCAGAGAGTCGGACAAGAGCACATATTAACAGCTGTAGCTCTATTAAAAAAATACAGTTCAAATATAGATCTTCAGGCTTACTGAAAAGAATTGACCATGTGGCTTTTCATGTCTGTAATTAGAGATGCGTTGGCAGAACTAGTTAAGCTGTGGAACTGGTGAACTTTCAGTACTCTGATTTTTCTCATGTATTTTTGAGCATGTCACGTACGTAACCTGTACCTAAACCCGTTTCCCACTCCAGATCTGGCCGAAGTGCACCAAGGAGATAGCTCACTGCTGCATTACGGAGCTGCATTTTTGAACATCTAGACCCACATATGCTGCCACGTTTTTTACGGTAATATCTTTAAATGCAGACCATGTAATACAAAAAGAAGAGTTTGAACGGGTTATTAAGTTTATTGTGCAAAAAAATAACACGCATATAGGTGTAAGGCTCTAAAATGCCTTTTCCAGTAGCGTTTTTTTTTTTTTTTTTTTTTTAACTTTGTGTACCTTTGCATTTCTGGTTTTCCGTTCCACTTCTGAGGTAGCAGTAGCAAAACTTTTCAAAATATCTTTTTGTACGTTATTCGTAACCAAGCTTTTGTATGATCTATAAGCGTCGAGATATGATCGGACGAATAACGAGCGACTTGGGAGAAATGCATTACCTGGTATCCACGGGAGGACAACAGGGTTCTGTGTGGTCGCACACAGTGAGAATTTGTGTAGAGGATTATCAATAAATGATTAATAGGGTAAATAGGTGTACAGGGTCTAGAATGACTTCAAGGTGGAACGTTTTTGTTATTTATTAACTTGTGAAAAGGGACATGTATCATATGTAAAGAAAATATATTGATTTTTAAAACATTTTGCTGTTCTTATAAACCTCATGTATCTTAGTGGCATACACGTGTTGATTGTATATTTCATGAGTAATAAAAGCAATGCGGAGGGTATTTTACAGAAGTGCGGCGTGGCATTTTTGACGAGTGTTTCATTGACTCCTTATATAGTCGTTGTTGTTCTATATTGTATTATGTATTATGGCGGCGAATAACGAGGAGACTTCTGGGGGAGAATGCAGGCTCTTTTATTCTAGTGCTGAAAAGAGCTAGCATAGGCACTAGAACAGCACCGAACTCCCGTAATGCCAAAAACACGGGGAAGTCAGACGCTAGACTGACAAGCATTCACATGGTGGGAAGCTTAGACAAAGCTAGGGACACGCGAGGATCAACCAGGGTACACACAGCACATGGGAAACACACCAGCCACATTCAGGAACGAAACCCAATTACAACACGAAGATGAACATGGGGTTATTTACCCACCCACCTGCGAGCATGCTGGGAAATGCTGTACCCTGCCAGTGCTACACTGCCCTCTCTTCAGAGGTCGACCGTCCCGGCAACCGCCACCCCCAGTCCCCACCTCAGTTCTGAAACAAGTCCTGGGGTCCAGTGGCAGCCGCCGGAGCATCCTCGCTGAGGAGGGGACGTCAGCCGCCTCCAGGGGATTGACCTGGCTGGGAGATCCTACACCTAACGACTCACATAGCTAGGTCCCCTTCTCCGGGGAGAGCCAGCGCACGGGGCTGCCCTCACCACGCTGCGGTACAGCCTCCTCCCAGCCCCGGCTCCTTCTCCGGTGCTGCAGGAAGGAAGCAGGAAGGTCCTGCTGCGGGCTCTCAGGGACTGACCATCCTGCAGGGCTGCTCCTCCCGAATGGCCCGCTGGATACGTGCCAACTGGGCCTCCTCCTGGCAGCACCGGTGGACGGCCCGCTCCTGCCCGGCCTCCAGCTCCTGCAGCTCGCGGTCCCTCTCGCCAGCCGGGTCTCCAAAGCGCAACACGCCTCCCGGCCGAGCAGCACCGTCTGCAGCTGACGGCCATGCGATGCCGCCTCCCCTGCCTCGGCCAGTGACACCTGTCGGTCGCGCTCCTGCTCCCAGCCGGCCAGCTCGCTGCACAGCCGCCCCAGCTCCTGCTCCACGGACTCCTGTAGCCGCTCCCGGTCATGATGGTCCAGCTCCCGACGCTCGTCCAGCTCACGGCGCTCTTCAGCAAGCCGGGCCTCCCAGCTTCGGCACGCCTCCACATGCCCATGCAGAGCAGCTGTTATCTGCTGCCTCTGCCGATCGTGCTCGCAGCTGGCGAGCTGGGAGTCCTCAGGGGCCGGTGAGCGGGCAGAGTCCTCCGGAGAGCCTGCCTTCCTCACTCGACGACGTCGCTGCCACCAACCTGTCTGACCTCCACCCCATCTCTCACCACCTGTCTGACCTCCACCCCATCTCTCACCACCTGTCTGATCACCACCGCATCTCTCACCACCTGTCTGATCACCACCCCATCTCACACCACCTGTCTGATCACCACCCCATCTCACACCACCTGTCTCCCAGCACCTGACCAACCTCCACCCCATCTCCCAGCACCTGACCGACTTCCACCCTGTCTCATCATAATCTGCTCGTCAGAAGAGATGATCCTCTTGATGACTACCCAAGACACACGACCATCTATCCTCATCTATTCTATCTTTTTGCTTTCTGGCAAAGCAATATCTATGTCAGCAACACATGTGCCTAGGGCACTGATCATCAACTGGCGGATTCGGCCCGCTGAGCCGTTCAATCCGGCCCGCGACTGGATTCCAAAATTGTGAGGATCAAAAAGAAAATAGTGGTCCAC